>SJYQ01000651.1:803820-855339 GCA_006410935.1 Redunca redunca | reverse complement strand
TCCATTGTATATTTTTGCCTCCTTTATCAAAGATAAGGTGTCCATAGGTGTGTGGGTTTATCTCTGGGCTTTCTATTTTGTTCCATTGATCTATATTTCTGTCTTTGTGCCAGTACCATACTGTCTTGATGACTGTGGCTTTGTAGTAGAGCTTGAAGTCAGGCAAGTTGATTCCTCCAGCTCCATTCTTCTTTCTCAAGATTGCTTTGGCTATTCGAGGTTTTTTGTATTTCCATATAAATCTTGAAATTATTTGTTCTAGTTCTGTGAAAAATACCGCTGGTAGTTTGATAGGGATTGCATTGAATTTGTAGATTGCTTTGGGTAGTATGCTCATTTTCACAATATTAATTCTTCCGATCCATGAACATGGAATATTTCTCCATCTATTAGTGTCCTCTTTGATTTCTTTCATCAGTGTTTTATAGTTTTCTATATATAGGTCTTTAGTTTCTTTAGGTAGATAAGAGCTCAAAATGTTAACCTTTGTCTCCCAATATGTCTTCCATCAGACTGTAATCTGAATATAACCAGGCAAGACTGAGGTCTCTGTTTGCTTGTCAATGCATCTAAGAGCAACAACATCTGCCTTTAGAAGCTCGGAGAATAACATTAGGCTTTCTTTTAGATTTCCGTAAAGGAGTGGCATTACCAGGTCATGGAATTCCTCTGAAAGCTAATTTTTAGTTATTGTTTTTTCCCCTCTCTGCCCAGAGGCCCACACAGCAGCTGTCAAGCATCTCCCTGTCTCTCTTGCTATATCTATACAATCCCCATTCATTTTCCCATTTTAATATTCCTCTGCTCAGCTGCTTTCCAGTTAGCTCAGTGGTAAAGAATCCATCTGCCAATGCAAGAGACTCAAGAGACGCAGGTTCAGTCCCTGGGTCAGGAAGATTCCCTAGAGAAGGAAATGACAACTCTTACCTGGGAAATTCCATGGACAGAGGAGAACGGTGGGCTACCAGCCACAGGGTCACAAAGAGGCAGACACTACTGAGCACTTTTGCTGCTCAGCACATGACTCTCCCATCTGGGGAAGAATACATTGCTTTTTGCTCAAACGAATCAACCCTCCTGACCTGGAACTGTGGCAAGAAAAGCCACACACCTAGAATGCAAGAGTTATCTTCATTATTCGGAAATTCTGATATTCCACAAGCAAATGATCTCTGAAGCGTCTGCCATCACCCTTCAACCATCACTCCCAATCCCCAGAGCATTAGCCACGCTCACTCCTAGCTCCCAGGGAATCCTTACGGGCTTGAGCTAATTCTCCTTAAGTTACTTGCTTAAAGATTAGTCATCTAATGATCAAATTATCTAATATTTAATTCTTTTCTGAATCCTTGCCAGTATCTATCCTTTTCTGAAATTTAGTTGGTTTTTTAATCATTTTTAAAACAAACTTGCCTGTGGGCACTCCTGAATTATTCTTGTATTTTAAATACTAAATTTGCACTCTCCTGTAAATGTGCCCTTTAGGGGTATTTTGTATGCAATTCAATATTTTAATGATATTTTAGTCGACTGTCTAATGAATTTATTTTTGTATATCAATTCTTTATATTTAATATCAAAAAGTTTGATAAATATATCAAAGAAGACACAAATAAATGGAAAACTATCCTGTGTTTCATAGATGAAAGGAATATAGTTAAAATGTCAATACTACCAAAAGTCATCTATAGATTCAATGCAATCTCTATCAAAATTCCAAAGGCATTTTTTTACAGGAGTAGAAAAGCAAGCTCTCTTTATTAAAAGATTATCAGGTGATAAAAGAGGGTATGAAAAGCCCAGAAACACCTGTATGAGCCATCTGCCGTGCTGGGATGGAACTTGAAAGTGGAAAACAGACAATATTGACAGCAAGGCATTTGACTGGTGTACTCTGCTTTCCAGGCTCTGTTGAATGTGTCTCCTGTTCCAAAGGGAAAATATGTCAGGGATGGAGAAGATATATTCTTTCTGAGCTGCCTTTCAGTGTACCAGTGCCATCTGGCCCCCTAAAAAGCTTTAGAAATGGAATGCCCAAAGCGTGGGGCTCCTTTCCCTCCCTCCAAGCCACCTCTAAAGCTGGATCTGTCTCAATTACCCTTTAACCAAGGAAGCTCACTGTCATTCAGTGTTTTTCCCATTCTTCACTCTCAAGTTCAGCTTCTTACAGAATACAGTTGCCATCAGTCATTGGATGTAACCCATGACTGCTAAGTTTATCACAACCTCCGGTCCCATTTCCATAAAATCACACTCTACTTTCTCAAGCCAGAGGAATTCAAGAGTTCCCAGCAGACAGTGTCTGAAGCAAGACGCCCGTCGCCCATCGGGAGTGGAAACGTCCTCTCTGTAGGGCACAGGCAACACTGCCTTCAGTCCATGGCTGCAGCAGTAGGTGTGGGAGATCCAACCAGCTGGGACTAGAAGCCCTGAGCTACATGCCGGGCCTGCCACTAACCAGCTGCTTGGCCTTGCATAAGCCACTCCCTATCCGACTGTCCCTTCCCCAAAGCCAGGGCTTGGAGACAGCAATTTCTTGGCCCCTTCCAGCTTCACAGGGCTCCTCAGTCACCCAATCGCCCTGCCTCCCCAGGCTCCAGAGAGTCAGCTCTCCTCACACACGTGCATAAACAACAGCTGGACCCTAAACATTTTGTGGGTCTTTTGAAATTAGTGCGGATGCTTTCAACTTTCCAAACTTCTCCTTCCTCCTATCTGATTGTTTTCCTTATTACAAAAGAAGCACATGCTTATTGTAAAAACATTCACGCACACTGATAGCAGAAGAAAAGAGAAATCACTCACAATGCCGGATTCTTTCAGTCTGTGATGGCAAGTATGGGTTCTACATACTATCTGTTGCATTTTTCTACTTAATAATACCTTGACACATTTCTCCTTATCTTTTTATATCATTTGAAAACATAATTTTCATGGCCACAGTTTCTGTCTTGTAAGATTGTGCCACACATCAATTTGCCAACTTATATATTTTTTCTTTTGTTTGTGCCATCCTGTCTTCTCTACTTTGGATAGGCCTAGTTGCTCTAAAGAATATTGATATATATATGAAGTGCTCAGTTTTTTTAAAGGTTGCACATTTTTTAAAACTCCTCCAGTTGAGAAGAAGAATATAATTCCACTCCTCTTTAATCAGGATTGGATTTATGACACATTGGCCACTAAGAGAACAAGGCAAGGATTTCCCTGGTGGTCAGTGGCTGGGACTTCATCCTGCAGTGCCGGGGGTGCAGGTTCAATTCCTGGTCAGGAAGCTAGGCTCCCACGTGCCTCACAGCCAAGGATCCAAAACACAGAGCAGAAGCAGTGCTGAAGCCAGTTCAACAAAGACTTTGAAAAAGGTCCACATCAAAAAATTCTTTAAAGAAGCAAAGAGGACAGCAAGGCAGAAATGATGCGATGTGACTCCTAGGGCTGGGTCAGAAGAGGCTGTTCAGTTCCCACTGACTGTCTTAGAAGACCTGCTCTTAGACTGTTTGTTCTCAATACACATTTTCTTGGAACCCAGCCACCATTCTGTGAGGAAGCCCCTGCCAGATGGAGAGGCCATGTGTAGGTATGTTGGTCATCAGCCTGTCCTTAAGCCTCAGCATCAGACATGCAAGGAGGGAAATCAACATGGAAGCTAGCCAACTCCCAGCCCCAGCTGTCCAACCCCCAGATATTCAAGTCACCCCCAGCCAGTCAAGTCTCCCCAGCTGAGTCCTTGGTCATCATGGAACAGGGAAGAGTCCTCTCCTTTGCCTTGTTCAAATTCCTAGCCCACAGAATCATGAGCAAATGAGAGTTATTGATTTACACCACCAAGTTCAGGGGGTTTGAGCCAGCAATAGTACTCAGAGTGACGTAGACTAAAACCAATGTGATTAGGAAGCATGGTGGAAAGCATGTACTAAAAGACAGCGTTAGAATAGAAAAGTGTCGAAATGAATTCATCTTAACCTACAGGGAAAATAAAAACTGTGATTCTTAGACAATTCTATGGGACTCCTGTATAAATCTGTCAGCTGCATCATGCTTTATCTTTGAAACAGCCAATCATGAATGCTAAAAATACAACTAAAGTTCTTAGGGAAGAGAAGCTTACAATGAAAACAATTACAAGGAGTTCAGATACAAAATAATTCCAGCATCTTGGTTTGGAAACGGGAATCACGGCTTACTCTGAAGAGGGCAATATTGGAAAAGTCTTCAGAGCAGAAGTTTTGGAATCAGATTCTCCTGGACATGTATACTATCATGTAAGAAACGAATCGCCAGTCAATGTCTGATGCAGGATGCAGGATACTTGGGACTGGTGCAAGGAGAGGACCCAGAGGGATGGTACGGGGTGGGAGATGGGAGGGGATTCGTGTTTGGGAACGCATGTACACTCGTGGTGAATTAATGTCAATGTTTGGCAAAACCAATACAGTAATGTACAGTAAACTAAAAATAAAAATTATTAAAAAAAATAAAAAATAAAAAAAAAATACAGCCCTGTTATCACCTTGCCAATTCTTTCATCTCTAAGACAGAAATACCACCTCACTCCCAAGCTTGTTGTGAGGATCAACAGATGTAATGGACAAAGTGCCTGGCAGAGTGGTGCTTGGTCAAGTGTCACTGTTATTACTCATGTTCCTGTCACCGCCACTATTACTGTTAGAGTTGTTCCAGCCTCGCAGAGGAGGAAAGGTGACTGCTTTGGCTGAAGAAAGAGAAAACAAGACAAAGACTATATTATTGTGTTTTATGATTCTGGTCATTGCAGTAAGGAAGAGAGTTTGTAGAGTTGAGAGGAAGATGATGGTGAGGTGGTTGGATGGAAAAAGGGAAGGGTGCTGCTGCATCCATGTGGGATCTTGGGGCAGAGCCCTGAGAGATTTACACTTAGGTCATAAATGTGCCAGAGACCTCCAGTATACTCCCTTTCTTTGCGGTGCTAGCGAGGCATAAAATGCGCATGCTCAACCACTCATGCAGTTAGAAGATACCGACTAAGGATCCTTACAGTCTGGGATCCCTGGGGGGCAGTGAGGACACAGGAAAAGTAATCACAAACAGGACCAGAGCGTCCCTGGTAGCTCAGTGGTGAGCAGTCCACCCTTCAATGCAGGAGACGCGGGTTCGGTCCCTGGTCCTGGAAGACGTCTCGGAGAAGCTGAGCCCCTGTGCCACTACAACTGAGCCTGTGCTCCAGAGCCCAGGAACCACCATACTGAGCCCACTGCTGCCACTCCCGAAGCTCCTGAGCCCCCGAGTCTGCGCTCTGCGAGAAGAGACGCCGCCGCAACAAGCGCACACGCTGCTACTGACATGCAGCGCCGGCTGGCCGCAGCCCGCGGGAAGCCTGCACAGCGGCGGAGAGCCGGCACAACCAAAATAAGTAAACGACAAGTATCTCTTCAAGATCCTTTGAAATATATATTAGAGAGAGATATATATATAACAATTGAAGAAAAAGCAAGAGGAGGTGGACAATAAAGTTAAAAATGATAATAATAAACAGGACCCAGTCCTCTTTAAACCCTCCCTATTCAAGGACAAGCTCTGTCGCTCACATGTATTGTGATGAGATTACAATTACAAAGTGCTCTGGGAGAAAAAAGGAAAGAAAAAAACTGTAAAAGTTCTAATAGTCCCAGACATTTTACAAAGCCCTTTTCAGTCATCATCTCAATGAGGCTTCCAAACAACTCTGAAAATAGATATTTTTATTATATCCATTTTACAGATGAGAAGACCAAGACAGAGAGGCTGAGACGAGTACCCAAGGTTGCAGGAAGAGTAAGTGATGGAGCAGGACCTCCACCTCCCCCTGGGCCGGGCTGGCGTATGCACCGTATCCACCCCATACAGCTCTGCTGGACTGAGACAAAAGCACCGAGCCCCCAGCCAGGGCTCTCAGTGCTCGGAAGCCTTCTCTGCGGTCAGTTTGGGCCATGTGATAGGACTCTGAGCTAAGGCAACAGGAGTACTTCCAGGCGAAGGCAGCTCAGTGCCAGCGTGCTTCCTCATGGCTCTCTTCCTCTTGATTACTTCCAGGCGAAGGCAGCTCAGTGCCAGCGTGCCTCCTCGTGGCTCTCTTCCTCCTGGAGAGCCACCTTGATGAGCATGTGCTGAAACGGAGCCTCTGGGGACAGGAGCCTGGACACCCGAGTATCCGCTTAGAGAAGAGCCTCTGCAGGTCCATCCGATCTTGCACAAGAAACAAACTACTTCTTACTGTGTGTGGCCTCTGAGATTTCAGGCTTGTTACCCAGAAGAGCCTCTCCTACCTGGCCAATATCAATCTTTATAATTCCTTGCCTAGTGTCATGTTGGATGCTGAGCGTAACTGGGATCGTAAGGCAGTCTCTGCCTTTAAGAAACTGACAAAGTTATTGAGCTATATGCCAAGGGAAGGGTTTCTGAACAGATGGCCAGGCTGAGCCAGCAACGTTAGACCTGTAAATACCACTGACAGGCCCTGTCATCACATTTTGCAAGAGTTGTCACGTAGGCACTGGTAGGTGGCGGCTGCCATTTTTAAGATATTGCTGCAGGGCGAGTTGGAATGAAGCACTGAGTCTGGACTCTTAGCATCATCTCAAGTTGCCTGATTCTCCTCCCGGAGCCCCCAAGTCTACCTTGACCGATTCATGGTTTTGCTTCATTTCAGGTGTGTAGTGATGGCATCACTCAGTTTTTTCCAGACACCTGGTCAACAGCCCTCATTTCCCTACGTTTCCCCGTGTCATTCCTGCCTCGTCTTGGAGCTAACGTGTGCCCAGGATGCCTGGCTTCGATCATGCTATAACACAACTGTGGGCAGTTAAGGATGAGCACCAAGCACATCCCTTTGAGAGGGTCCCTAAAGACAGCACATCCCTAAAGAGCTGGTCACCTGAGTCAGCAGAAAGAGCCTGCCACCTCGGCCAGAGCCTTGTGGATCAACTTCAGCAAGCCAGTCTGCTGACCTGCAGAACGAGAAAGCTAGACGGGATGGGCACCACAGTATCTCCAGCTGAAATGATGATAATACTCAAGGCCACATAACTCGTCAGTGCCAGAGAAAGGATCAGAACCCCACTCTGGGCCCACTGGCCTATTTCATCTGACACACAGTAGGGATCAAGTATTACATTTCATTTGACACATGGAAGTTTCTCAGGATGACCACCCAAAAACCCAGGACAATGCTCATTACTCCCATAAAAAGTGTCTTGAAATCCTGACTATTGGTAGAGAAACAATGTCCCCATGTCAACCCTGTCTCTTGCTGCTTTCTCTTTACTCTGGAGAATAAGGGAGAATTTACTCCATCACTCATTCACTTAACACACATTTATTGAGCATCAGTGCTATTGAGCATAGAGCTGGAAATAGCAAACTAAAACATGATCCCTGCTTAAAGAACCAGTCTTTTTCAGAAGACAGGCCCACGTTCTGGGGGTGTCATGGGATTATGGTATTGGGTCACTCAGAAAGGGGTCTTGGAGTTGAGTCTTGAAGCATAAGTAAGAATTCACCAACTCTCACATCTCTGTGAATCTTTTACCCAAGTACTATTTAGGGCAAACTCACAGGCCTTCTAAGGAGAACAAACAGCCAGCCTATTTCCTTTCTTTTTCAAGTCTGATTTTTCTCACTTAACTTTTGAGACCCTTTTCTCACTATAGACTCAGAAGCATCTATTTAGAATCCCAAAAGCCAAGAATTCAACTTTTGTGTTACTCTCAGGGGTTCTGTATATTTCTTTCTCAAGACAATCAGACTCAGCTTTTCTAGTTTAAGAAATGCAAGACTTGTAGGGAAAATGACTTCTAAAAAGAAGAACTGCTTAGGCCAATACTTCAAGATATGACTCCTCTAACGAAGAACAGGCCCAGATACACACAAGATAGCAACACGGTCTTTCACAGAGTCAAGGATCCAGGCTTACATGTCCTGGAACTGGTTTAAAGCTAATAGTTCACAGTCCACTTACAGTGAGAGTGTTAGGCAGGGAAATGTCCCTTCATGAGAAAGGCAAGGCTAGGCCTCCAGCATGTCCCCAAGATGTCACCAGTGACATGATGATTCTCTCCTCTTCATACAACCATTAATCCTCACTAAGGGTCTGAAGAGGCCATTTACATTTTCAGTAAGTTATTGATTTCTCTGGGGTTATCTCTCACCTCCCTGACTCCCTCATCTACAGCACCAAAGGCTTCTCTGCAACAGTGGGTACTATTGTGATTCCTTGATTTTTAATTCATTTATCAAAGGGAACTGCTCCATTTCACTCACTATAGAGTCCTCACATTTAGAACAAGTGATTAGAACATAGGAGGAACTCAACAATAAAGGACAGAAATGACAAGGACCTAACAGAAGCAGACGAGATTAAGAAGAGGTAGAAAGAATAAATGGAAAAACTATATATAAAAAGTCTTAAGGACCCAGACAACTGCGATGGTGTGATCACTCACCTAGAGCCGGACATCCTGGACCGTGAAGTCATGTGGGCCTTGGGAAGGAAGCACTGCTACCAACGAAACTAGCAGAGGTGACAGAATTCCAGCTGAGCTATTTCAGACCCTAAAAGATGATCCTGTTAGAATGCTGCAATATGCCAGCAAGTTTGGAAAACTCAGCAGTGGCCACAGGACTAGAAAAAGTCAGCATTCATTTCAATCCCAAAAAGGCACACTGCCAAAGAAAGTTCAAACGACCACATAATTGCACTCATTCCACACACTAACAAGGTAACGCACAAAATCCTTCAAGCTAGGCTTCAGTAATACATGAACCAAGAACTTCCAGATGTACAAGCCAGGTTTAGAAAAGGCAGAGGAGCCAGAGATCAAATGGCCAACATTTACTGGATCATAGAAAAACCAAGAGAATTCCAGGGGGGAAAAAATCTACTTCTGCTTCATTGACACTGTTAAGCCTTTAACTGTGTGGATCACAATGAACTGTAGAAAATTCTTCAAGAGATGGGAATATCAGACCACCTTACCCGTCACCTGATATACCTGGATGCAGGTCAAGAAGCAATAGCTAGAACCAGACATGGAACAACAGACTGGTTCAAAATTGGGAAAGGAGTACATCAAGGCTGTACATTGTTACCCAGATTATTTAACTTCTATACAGAGTACACCATGAACAATGCAGGCTGGATGACTCAAAAGCTGGAATCAAGACTGCCGGGAGAAATATCAACAACCTCAGATATGCAGATGATAACACTCTAATGGCAGAAAGTGAAGAGGAACTAAAGAGCTTCTTGAGGAGTGAAAAAGCTGGCTTGAAATTCAACCTTTAAAAAACTGAAATCATGGCATCTAGTCCCATTGCTACATGTAAATAGATGGGGAAAAAGTGGAAATATTGGCAGATTTTAATTTTTTGTGCTCCAAAAGCACTGTAGCCAGTGATTGAAGCACAAAATAAAAAAACCCTTGCTCCTTGGAAGAAAAGGTATGACAAACCTAGACAGTGCTGAAGAATTGATGCTTTTGAATTGTGGTGTTAGAGAAGACTCTTGAGAGTCCATGGGACTGCAAGGAAATAAAACCAGTCAACCCTAAAGGAAATCAATCCTGAATATTCATTGAAAGGATTGATGCTGAAGCTCTAATACTCTGGCCACCTGTTGTGAAGAGCCAACTCATTGGAAAAGACCCAGATGCTGGGAAAGATTGAGGGCAGGAGGAGAATGGGGTGACAGAGCATGAAATGCTTGGATGGCATCTTCCACTTAACGGATATGCCTTTAAGCAAACTCTGGGAGACAGTGAAGGACAGGGAAGCCTGGTGTGCTGCAGTTCATGGGATCACAGAGTCAAACACAACTTAGTGACTGAATGGCAACAAGTATTTGCAAATAGAAGGATTTGTAAAATCTTTAAGGAAAATCTAGAATTTGTCTTCCTCATGGATCTGCCATTGGATTCTATCCTTGAGGAAATACTTGAAAGCAAAAATGTAAATGTTTTTTGAGATAATTAAGAGATGAAGCTGAAGCCCATCAAACCCAAGTCATCATAGCAAATATATAAGACAGACTAGATCCTAAAGGAACCCCAGGGAGCCAAGGAGCATATGAGATCTCACCCATTCTTACCCATAAGTAAACCCAGCGATGGGATGGCCCCAAGGGCCCTTGTTGAAGACAAATGGAATTGGGATGGGAGTTGGGGCAAAGGGGAGAAGTAAGTCAGAAACAAGTGCTGGAGAGCCAACATGGCGCAAAGTCAGGAAGGTTGTTAAATCTCAGAGTAGGAGTCCAGAATTGCACACCAAAGTTTGGCCATGAATCCACAATCTGGGATAGAATCTGGGAGGTGAGATCAATCAAAACAAGTCTGAGCTATGTGAGAGTAGGTGAGAACACCACCACCATGATGCCCTACACCAGGACGCCCTGGGCGCCTGCTTTAGAGCTGCATGGACCAAGAGTCCTGCAAATGCAGATCATGCAGGCCATGGAAAGTTTTCGATAGCCACATCTTCTAAAGGGTAAAAGAAGCAAATGTAATACATTCAGTGAGGTATGTTACATTCTTTTTCCTTTATACTGTGTCTTCCAGATCTAATATGCACTTTTTAATCAACTCATTCAGCACATCTCCATCTTGACTAGTCACACTGCAAGTGTTAAAAGACAACACGTGGTTAGTGGCTATCATACTGGATAACACAGCCTCAGGGGGAGCCACCCTCTCCTCTTCTGGCTAGATTCCTCATCATGGGGGCGGGGAATCTGTGAGGCCAAGGGGACCACAACCTACCTAGATCGTCCACATCTCCTTCTTCATTATATATCAGATACGTGAGACTGTCAATTCCCTGCCCGAAGGGTGCATAGCCCCCTTCCAAAGTTTGGATGGATCCTTTCTCTGGCTCCAACACAGGGAAGGGGTTACCATGCTGAGGGTGAACTCTGCTGATGTTCTGTGTACTCCCATGCTAGAGGAAGTCCAAAGAGATGTGTGCTTGTGGGGGAGGTAGAAACAGATCATGGATAAGTAGATTGAGATTTCTCTGCAGGACAGAGCTGGGGCAAGGAAGAGAAGACGGAGAGGTCGGTTTGACCCAAGAGCCTGACCATTCTTCTCTACACCACTGCATGCAAGTGAAGAACTCTGAGATCCCTAAGGACCCTATGTTTGAAGCCAATTTAACAAGGTAGGAAAATAGAACATATTTTGTTATCTAAGAGTTTGGTAGGACTTCCCTGGTGGACCAGTGGTTAAGAATCTACCTGCCAATGCAGGGGACATGGGTTTGACCCCTGGTCCGGGCAGATTCCACATGCTGTGGGGCAACTAAGGCCATGCACCATAAATACTGAGCCTGAGAGCTGCAAGCAGAGAAACCACCACAATAAGGAGCCCACACACCTCTACTCCAGAGTAACACCCGCTCACAACTAGAGAAAGACTGTGCGTAGCAATGAGACTCAGTACAGCCAAGAATAAACAATAATTTTTTAAAAAATACTACATTGCTAAAAAAAGAGCTTGTTAGCTCAATATATAACTTTTTATATTTAGTCGCAGTCTCTAATTTTCCATTTTTACTCCTATCCTTTACCCCACAAATGCTGGAAGCAAACCCAATGCTGAGTTTTTATGATTTACTGTACTCTGTTATTTACTTATTTAATTTCTTATTTGTCTTTAGGAAAACTGTGAGGACATTAGCTCATCTTAAAAGATGAGGGTACAATAAACTCACTGCAACACAAGAGAAAAAGCAAATTACTTGGCATATGGGTTCAAGGCTCAATTTTACTGAAGGAGATGAAGTTATAGTCCTTCCACTGTGGAGAGCACAGGGATTCTAATTAGCATAATTAATCATTCCTATCTCTTTGTTCCCCCAGAGCACATTATTCAAAATTTCTTTCTTTGTAGATAATATTACATGTCTTTATTTCCTTCTGAAACACTTGCTATTTATTTGGCAGAATCACAGATCCTTTAGAAAGCAGTATACTTAAAGCCACAAGTCCTCTCCCTAGGAAATATACAACATATGACCAGCAGAGAATACAGTGTCAAGGAGTGCGTGGATTTGAGGTTAAACCCCCTGAGTTTGACCGGGCTACGTGAGAGAAGCCACTGATCACATCCTGTTCCATCTGAAATATAGGAAGTGCCCATGTTAGACAGGATGAATAAGCCACGTGATTCAGGTATCTATTGCTATTTAGCAAACCATCCCCAAGCTTAGCAGTTTAAAAGAAGAGTGACCGTGTATTGGTCAGGACTTTACAGTTCAGGCAGGGCCTGGTAGGGATGGCTCTGCTCACACTGTGGGGTCTTGGCTGGAACCACTGAGGCTGACTGGACTCCTCGCATTCACTTTCCCTGGAGTCTCACCACCGATGGCACCCCACTCCAGTGCTCTTGCCTGGAGAATCCCAGGGACGGGGGAGCCTGGTGGGCTGCCGTCTATGGGGTCGCACAGAGTCGGACACGACTGAAGTGACTTAGCAGAGCCCTCCAGCAGGATAATTTAACTTCTTCATGGGGGTCCAAGGCTTCAAGAGGGAGTTTCTAAGAAGTTCTTCAATTTGTAACAACATGGATGAACTTTGAGGACATAATTACTATATGAAATAAGCTAGTCACAGGAAAACAAGTACTGCAGATTTCACTTATATCAGGTATCTACAAAAGTTTTAAATTCATATAATGAGCAGTATAGTGGTTGCCAGGGGCTAGTGGCAGGGGAAGATGGGGAGTCGTAATCAGTAGGCATAAAGTTTTAGTTAAGCAAGATGGTCTGTTACCCAATAGAGTGCCTATAGTCGGTGATGCACACTTAAATTTTTGTTAAGATGTTAGATCTTATGTTAAGAGTTCATGCCACAATAAAACAAAACTTAAAAAGAAATTTAAAAAAGAGGGGTATTCTGCTGGGGTCAAGCTTGCTAACATCCCATTGACCAAAATAAGACTAAGCCCAGAGTCAGTGTGGGGAAGGATTGTACACGGATAGGAATACCAGGATACAGGGCTTATTGGGTAGGGGCACTGGGTAAACAGTCTACAACACAGCCTGCTTGAAAAAAGAAATGAATAATTATTGCAAGAGTTAAATAATCCATTAATGATACACCTCTCAATGATGGTGGGGTATCTACTTAATTCCTCCCGTGAGACCTGAAGCCTCTTTACCTGAAGCCTCTTTCTCAGGGAATCTGACTAGATCATATTTTCCTGATAGGCACTACCCAGGAGTCCATGCCTTTCTTCCTAGACACATAGCATAGTTTGCAATGATGTAGTCACATGAGCACCTGATTTCCTATCACGCACACTAAATTCTGGGCTCTTTGGCCACAACCATGACCACTACACCCCAGCTCCTGGAACAAGATCAGACACATGGTAGACTTTCATAAATGTTTGAGGAAGGAAGGAAGAAAAGAGAAAGAAAAAGATAAAGGGAGAAAGAAGGGAAGGAAAAGGAAATTCCATTACAGGAATTCAAGATATGATCTGGTTAACAGTAACATTCATTGGACAGTAGTATGTGCCAGCTATGAGGCTAAGGTTAACAGCTCACTTCATCTCCAGAAACCCTAAGAGAGAGTTAAAATAACTCCCTCCACTTTATGGATGAGGAGGCTGAGGTTTACAGTGGTTATATGATTTGCCAAAGATGGAAGCACTGGCACTTGACCTCAGAGCCCACAGTGTCAATCACTCTTAACCATTACATCACCTCGAACAACAAGATAACATTTAGAAGCAAAGGAAACCATGTAACAATGCAAACTAGCTTTAGCTTCCTCTCAAGGACTTTCTGGAAAATAAAAAAAAAAGAACACATACTGAAAAGAAAATGAAAGAAATGCTTGTGGCTTTGGGAGGAAAAATGGTTTCAAAAGAATGGTGGGGATGAAGCTGGAAAATGGCCTGAAAACTGAGAGCATCAGGAAGATAATGAGGCAGAAAAGACCGACAGAAAAAGAGTCTCCAGTGGGTGGACCCGCACTTCATTGAAAGGGGGTGATGCAGACACCGTCCAGGAGGTGGGAAGGAGGATTAGCTAGTTACAGTATTCAAAGTGGCTTAGCAAAAGGCAGCTCCCAAGATGAGTCATAATCTCAAAGAATTATGGACAAAAAGTGCACAAAAGAGAAAATTTTATAGCAGGTACAAATTTTCATTAATCACAAAACTCTCCTATGAGCCTTCTGGTTTTCTGCTACAGAGATAAAATACTTAAATCTTTCTCTGTAGACAAGTTAAAAAAGCATATAGCCCATACCCATCAGAATAACTAAAATGGAAAAGGAGATGAATAAAACCAGCATTAGTGGGGCCGCAGAAACAATGGATGTCTCATAATCTGTTGGTGGGAGTGTAATCCAGTGTGCCCACTGAGGAAACCAGGTAGTCATTCCCTGAAACGGACCACACAGGGGAATTCTCTGACCCGACAGTTTCGTTCCAGGGCATCTACCAACCGAAATGCCCCCGTGTATTCATCCAAAGATGCACTAGAAAGCTCACAGCAGCAGCATCCAGAATGAACTCCAGCTAGAAACCACTCAACCATCCATCAGCATTAGAGCAGATAAGTCAATCATGGTCATTCACGCACCGGAATACTACATAGTAATGAGTATGAACCCTGCACAATTATGTACAAAACTGTGCACAAAACTCACAAACATGGATGTTTAAAGAGAAACTGGCAAACTACACTGTTGGAAGTGAAGACAGTGATTACTTTTGTGGGGAGAGGAAGCTGTACATGAGGGACACTTCTTGGGCAAAATGTGTACTTCTCTGTATAGGTGTTCTACTTACATAAAAATGTTCAAAGAAGTTATAGCCATGTTTAAAAACAAGATAAACATCATCAAGAACCCCAAACTAAATGGAAACACAAATGAGACAAGAAGAAGGAGTGGGTAGGAAAAAGCCAACAGAAGTCACGTAGCCTCTCCTAGGCCCCATCTGTTAGGGAACACCAGGGGTCATTCTGAAAGTTCCTGGAGGAATCCTTAGGGTGGAGATCTTGTGGGAGCTCACATCCCTCTCTCATGATGTCCCTGTTTCAACAGAGTCCCCTTCTGTTTTTCACCTCTAAGTAACAGGACGGGTTCAGAGAAAGTGCATGCTGACTGAAAGATGAGCACGCGGAGTTAAGCATCTGTTTTCTAAAGGTTGTGTCTTCAGCTGGATTCCTCTAGCAGCAGGCTTTGACACAAGGAAGGTATGAGGCCATGTGCCTGATGCTCCCAGGAAGCACCCACAGCAGGGCAAGGGAGTGAGACAGAGAAGGGCAGGGGAAGATACAGGGTCAGGTGCCAGATAGGTTTCCACTCGGGGCAACTGGGGCTCAGCCCCACAGGGCAGCTCACAGTAAAAGTCATCAAAACCTCACCAGGAAACGACTGGAGAACTCTTCCCTGGCCACGCACTGATGTTTAAACCCTTCCTCAGGCTGTCCACTCAGTGAGTGTCCACGAAGCAACCTACTGGAGAAGAGCTAAGAAAAGCAACCGAGCTCCAGACGTTCCATGTCCCCTTGCGTATGTGCACACCGCACTTCTGGACAGTTTGCTCTGAAAGGAACATAGCCTGATGGTCCCTCCTCTCATGCAGCTTACAACACAAACTACTACCATTTTCAACAAAGAGGCATGGTACAAATTGGCTTTCTGTCTTCTGTTTCCATTCCAGGATCAATTAAAGCTGGAAAGAAGGCAAGATTCATTTTGAAATCTCCAGAAAAGTCATTTAGTTGCCAGATTTTAAGATGGGTGTTTAGAAGATCTAAGCCTCAGCTACTTTGGAAGCAAACATTCCCGCCCTGCTCCACCTAATCTCATCTATCTCATTAGAATTCTCCCCACCCATGGCTATTAACACTTATTCCATAATACAGTGAAGCAGGGACACAAAATTAAACAGTTTCTCAGTTAATCAATAAAAGTAGATTATCACAGCAAAGAAGGAATCTTCTACTGTTTCAATGCCATGTAATTTCACATAATAAGTAAAATAATGAAAGAGGATTTTTAATGTATTTTAACCCCATAGGGCACTGGGACTGCTTGCATAGAAGTTTTGAAGTACCACGTGGGGAAAAATAGTTCCAAGCAAAGTCCATCTGAACACAATTTCCAGACAGGAAAGTATCAAGAGCCTGAAGGTCTGGCGAGGAAAGGTTATTTAGACATGCTCTTTCATAACCACTCCCTGGAAAAAAGCAAAGTCCACGAATGGCATTTTGGTTCATGATATTGTACAAACTTAAAGCCTTCAAAGCCAAGACTAAGTCTCAATGTTGAGAAGAATTATGACTGATTATGAATCTGGAAAAAATTTATAGTATAAGGAATATCAGCACAATGATGGTTACTATTAGTTTCTTATGGGACTCATCATGCCTACATAACAATAAGTATTATTGTTTATTAGGCTGCAACAGTGTACATCCTAGTGGGGGTATATAATAGGTTTTCCCCTTCATGGTTCACCACCTTGACATAGCAAAAGGGCTTGTATAACTCAGTGAAGCTATGAGCCGTGCCATGCAGGGCCACCCAAGACGGACAGCTCATAGTCAAGAGTTCTGACAAAACCTGGTCCACTGGAGGAGGGAATGGCAAACCACTCCAGTATTCTTGCCTCAAGAACTTCATGAATGGTATGAAAAGATAAAAAATATGACACCAGAAGACGAGCCCCCAGGTCAGAAGGTGTCTGATATGCTGCTGGGGAGGAGCAGAGAAAGAGCTCCAGAAAGAATGAAGAAGCGAAAAAGATGCTAAGTAGTGGATATGTCCAGGGGTGAAAGTAAAGTCTGATGCTACAAAGAACCATCTTGCATTGGAACCTAGAACATTAGGTCCATGAGTCAAAGTAAACTGGAAGTGGTCAAGCAGGAGATGACAAGATGAACATCGACACCTTAGGAATCCGTGAACTAAAATGGACAGGAATGGGTGAATTTAATTCAGATGACCATTATATCTACCACTGTGGGCAAGAATTTCTTAGAAGAAATGGAGTAGCCCCCATAGTCAACAAAAAAGTCCAAAATGCAGTACTTGTGTGCAGTCTCAAAAACGACAGAATGATCTCAGTTCATTTCCAAGGCAAATCATTCAATGCCACAGTAATCCAAGTCTATGCCCCGACCACTAATGCTGAAGAAGCTAAAGTCAAATGGTTCTATGAAGACCAACAAGACCTTCTAGAACTAACACCAAAAAAAGGGGTGTTAGGGGATTGGAATGCAAAAGTAGGAAGTCAAGAGATACCTGGAGTAAGTGGTGAGTTTGGCTGTGGTGTTCAAAATGGAGCAGAGCAAAGGCTAACAGCGTTTTTTCAAGAGAGCACACTGGTCCTAGCAAACACCCTCTTCCAATAACACAAGAAATGACTTACACATGGACATCACCAGACGGTCAATACTGAAATAAGATTGATTACAGTCTTTGCAGCCGAATATGGAGAAGCTCTATACGGTTAGTAAAAACAAGACCTGGAGCTGACTGCCTCAGATCATGAGCTCCTTACTGCAAAATCCAGGCTCAAATTGAAGAAAGCAGGGAAAACCACTAGGCCTTTAAGGTATGACCTAAACCAAATCCCGTATGATTATACAGTGGAAGTGACAAATAGATTCAAGGGATTAAATCTGGTAGATAGAGTGCCTGAAGAACTATGGATGGAGATTTGCAACATTCTTACAGGAGGTGGCGATTAAAATTATCCCAAAGAAAAAGAAATCCAAGAAGGCAAAGTGGTTGGCTGAGGAAGCTTTACAAATAGCTAAGAAAAGAAGAGAAGTGAAAGAGAAGGGAGAAAGGGAAATATATATACACCTGAATGCAGAGTTCCAGAGACGAGAAAGGCTTCTTAAGTGAACAATGCAAAGAAATAGAGGAAAACAACAGAATGGGAAAGACTAGAGATCTCGTCAAGAAAACTGGAGATATCAAGGGACTATGTCATGTAATGGTGGGCATGATAAAGAACAGAAATGGTAAGAACATAAGAGGAGCAAAAGAGATTAAGAAGATGTGGCAAGAATACACAGAAGTATAAAATTTTAAAAAAAAAATAGTTCTTCATGACCCAGATAATTATGATGGTGTGGTGTCTCACCTAGAGCCAGACATCCTGGAGTGTGAAGTCAAGTGGGCCTTAGGAAGCATTACTATGAACAAAGCTAGTGGAGATGATGGAATTCCAGCTGAGCTATTTCAAATCCTAAAAGATGATGCTGTGAAAGTGCTGCACTCAATATGCCAGCAAATTTGGAAAACTCAGCAGTGGCCAAGGACTAGAAAAGGTCAGCTTTCAGTCTAAACCCTAAGAAGGGCAATGTCAAAGAATGTTCACACAATCATACAATTGCCATCATTTAACATGTTAGCAAGGTAATCCTGCAAGTTAAGCTTCACAGTACTTGAATCAAGAACTTCTAGGTGTATAGCTGGGTGTAGAAAAGGCAGAGAAACCAGAAGTCACATTGCCAACATTTGTTGGATCATGGAGAAAGCTAGGCAATTCCAGAAAAATATCTACTTCTGCTTCATTGAGTATGTTAAAGTCTTTGACTGTGTATATCACAACAGACTGTGGAAAATTAAAGAGATGAGGATACCAGACCACCTGACCTGCTTCCAGAGAAATCTGTATACAGATCAAGAAGCAACAGTTATAACTGGACATGGAACAACAGACTGGTTCCAAATAGGAAAAGGAGTATGTCAAGGCTGTATATTGTCACCCTGCTTATGAAACTTATATGCAGAGTACATTATGTGAAATGCTGGGCTGGATGAATCACAAGCTGCAATGATTGCTGGGAAAAATATCAACAGCCTCAGATATGCAGATGATGCCACTCTAATGGCAGAAAGTGAAGAGGAACAAAAGAGCCTCTTGTTGAGGGTGAAAGAGGAGAGTGAAAAAGCTGGCTTAAAATTTAGTCCTATCACTTCATGGCAAATAGAAGGGGACAAAGTAGATTTATTTTCCTGGGCTCCAAAATCACTGCAGATAGTGACTGCAGCCATCTTTTAATTTCATATTAAAAGATGGTTGTTCCTTGGAAGGAAAGCTATGACAAAGCTAGACAGCGTATTAAAAAAGAAGAGCCATCATTTGCCAACAAAGGTCCAGATAGTCAGAGCTATGGTTTCTTTAGCAGTCATGTATGGATGTGAGAGTTGGACCATGAAGAAGGCTGAGCAATGAAGAAATGAGGCTTCCAAAGTGTGGTGTTGGAAAAGACTCTCAAGAATCTTTTGGAGACTCAGGAGATAAGACCAGTCAATCCTGGAGGAAATCATCCCTGAATATTCATTGGAAGGACTGATGATGAAGCTCAAGTTCCAGTACTTTGGCCACCTGAAGGAAAGAGCCTACTCTTTGGAAAAGTCCCTGATGCTGGGAAAGCTTGAGGGCAGGAGGACAAGGGGGCAGAAGATGATGAAGTAGTTGGATAGCATCGCTGAATCAATGGACATGAATTTGAGCAGCTTACAGGAGACAGTGGAGCACAGGGAGGCTTTGTGCACTGTGGTCCATGGGGTCACAGGGAGTCGAACACGACTCAGCAACTGAACAGCAATAAAATAGGTTTTCAGTAAAGTGCTGATCCAGATAAATACTTTAAGGTTTTGCACGGAGCAGCCATGGGCTTCCCATGTGGCATTAGTGGTAAAGGAACTGCCTGCCAATGCAGGTTAGACGTAAGATACGCTAGTTGGATCCCTGGGTTGGGAAGAGCCCCTGGAGAAGAGAACACAGCAACCCACTCCAGTATTCTTGCCTGGAGAATCCCATGGACAGAGCAGCCTGGAGGGCTACAGTCCACGGGATCGCAGAGTCAGACACGACTCAAGCGACCTAGCAGAGCACACATTCTTTAAACTTCATCTGAAGATAATTTCAAGCTTCTGATATTTTCAAAGTGAGCTGCATCTTAAAAAAAAAAATTGTATTAGTCAGGGACTTCCTTGGCAGTCTAATGGTTAAGACTCTGTACTTGCACTACAGAGGACTCAGGTTCAATCCCTGGTCAAGGAATAAGAAAGCGCATGCTGTGTGGCCTGGCCAAAACATTTTTTAAAAAAGAATTTTAAAGGAAATAGTCTGGTAAACCTGGGAGACTGTAGAGACAGGCACAATATCCAGAAGCTTATTTGTAAAGGCCCTGGAGCAGGAAGGCCTTGGGATGGGACAGAAGTGGTTCTGAACATGTGACTTGGCCCGACAGCCTACTTCTGATTTTCTGTCCTCAGGCCCCATCTTGTAGGAAACCATAAACAAGAGCCTTTAAACTGTGAGCAGCACCCCGTTTCTCTTATTTCGCTTTTGTCTTTCACTTTGCACGAGTTGAATGACATTTCCTTAGCATCCATAAGCCCGGGGTTTCTAGGAGTTCTAGAGACATTAAATCAGTTCCACACAAAAGATCTGAAAAATATATGCAATAATAAGGTATACAAGATGGTTTGAACTGCATGACCCTCCCAGCTTCTTTCCTCCTCCTGGGCTTAGAAGGCAAGACTTTTCTGTTCAATGTTTCTTTTTTGGTTGTTGGTTTTCTCTTACCCTACTGTTCTTCCAAGCTTCTAAATTTCCTTATCTCTTGTATAGATCAGAGCTATTCGGTGAACAGCTTAGATCCCTTTGGTTTTAGACAATTTTTTCATCTTTGCCCTGGTGGTCATGTTGGTTTCTTGGGTTTTACTTTACTTTGTAGCCGATTTGTCTTCCCGGGAGGTAGACAGGAGGCAAGCAGGAGCAGAAAGGACCCACATGGTAACACTGTGTCAATTCTGTTATAGCCAAAGAAGCACAAGCCAAGAAAACAGATCTCAGAGCAAATCAGAGATTGTGCCTTTAGCCAAGTGACTTAGCAGCAGCAGCAGATGTACTAACACTTCTAAGAGAGTAGCAACGGTTATCTCGCACCCACTGCTTTTTTGATGACACTCCTCCCGTCAAGATAAGCTGTCTATCCCACTCCTTTGAGCAGAGGCTTGTGTCCACCGCAGCAGTAATGCTGTGTGACTTCTGAGCATAGGTAACAAAAGGCCAGACGGTGTTCTCCTGGGTCACTGGCTTGGAGTCCTAAGCTGTCCTGTAAGCAGCCTGACTGTCTTGAGGCAGCCATGCTGTGAGGAAGCCCGGAATAGTCTATGCAGAGAACAGCTTCTACCTGCAACCTCTGCACACCTGAGCCACACACAACCACCCAGCCAGGCCCTTCCTGAATTCATGACTCTCAGAAACTAGGAAAGATAATAAAATGATTGCTGTTAAGTCACTAAATTCTGGCATGATTTGTTACCCAGCAAGGCAATGGCACCCTACTCCAGTACTCTTGCCTGGAAAATCCCATGGACGGAGGAGCCTGGTGGGCCGCAGTCCATGGGGTCGCGAAGAGTTGGACATGACTGAGCAACTTCACTGACTTTTCACTTTCATGCATTGAAGAAGGCAATGGCAACCCACTCCAGTGTTTTTGCCTGGAGAATCCCAGGGACGGGGGAGCCTGGTGGGCTGCCGTCTATGGGGTCGCAGAATCAGACACGACTGAAGTGACTTAGCAGCAGCAATAGATATGACTGCATGACAAATAGCAGGGGAAAAGTGAAAATAGTGACAGAGTTTATTTTCTTGTGAATGCTCAAACTACTACACAATTGCACTAATCTCACAGGCTAGTAAAGCAATGCTCAAAATCACAGCTCCGAAATCGCTGTGGATGGTGACTGCAGCCATGAATTTAAAAGATGCTTGCTCCTTGGAAGGAAAGCTATGACAAACCTAGACAGTATGTTAAAAAGCAGAGACCTCACTTTGCCAACAAAGGTCCCTATAATCAAAGCTATAGTTTTTCCAGCAGTCATGTTTGGATGTGAGAGTTGGACCATAAAGAAGGCTGAGCACTGAAGAATTGATGCTTTCAAACTGTGGTGTTGGGAAAGACTCTTGAGAGTTCCTTGGACTGCAAGGAGATCAAACCAGTCAATCTTAAAGGAAATCAACCTTGAACGTTTATTGGAAGGACTGATACTGAAGCTGAATCTCGAATATTTTGGCCACCTGATGCGAAGAGCTGACTCATTGGAAAAGATCCTGATGCCAGGAAAGACTGAAGGCAGGAGGAGAAAAGAGCAACAGAGGATGAGATGGTTAGACAGCTTCACCGACTCAATGGACATGAATTTGAGCAAACTGGGGGAGATAGTGGAGGACAGAGGATCTGTGTATGCTATAGTCCTTAGGGTCACAAAGAGTCGGATGTGACTTAGCAACTAAACAACAACAGATATCCAGAACACCAAACATGTCTTAAAAAGTTTGGCCATCCTAAACTGAGTAAGGAATAGTAACTAGATGAGACCTTATTAATATACTATTTTCTCAGTGATCACTAGGGTAGTACTTTTTTGAAAGCCTGCATCTGGCTCATCCACCATGTGATTTTAATTCTTCTCAACTATTTTCAAAGCCTTGAAGTACAAGACCACCTTAGGGATATAAACGTAATATATCTAAATCAAGTAAACCCAACAAGCCAACTTATGATCTTGGTGGGCTGGGAGGAAACAACTTTAATTCAACCTGTCAGATATCCACAAGCATGGTAATATGCTATATAATTGGTTTTCAAACAAATTATCCTCAGCTTTGCTAGTCTGATCTTACAAAAGGGTAACTCCATAGGGACTTGGTTTACTTGAGTCAGATGCACGTGAATGGTCTTGATCTCTGCTGTGCAAGGTGAAATAGCAGAGCTGACATGTGTACTGAATGATGATTTAATGTTGAAACGGGTTTCAGTGACATCACTAATAAAAACATCAGTCTTAGATGGAGAGGAGCTAACTTCTTGGAAGCCAAGTCCTTCAGAAGATGGATTTTCACATGATTCAGGGACTTCTTGGCATAAAGTGTACTCCACTGAGGTAAGCTGCCATGGTTTGAGAATAAAGAAGTATATCAATTAGGTTCAACTATGTAACAAATCATCCCAAATTTTAATGGCTAAAATTACCATTTATTTTATGAATGATTCAAGTTTTTTGAGCACTTGTTCTGGCCCAGGTTAGCTCAGTTTTCCTCTTTTGGACTCTCTTGTGTGACTATGGTCACTTTGCAGGTTGGCCAGAGGCTGGATAATCTATACTGTCTTCATTCACATGCTTGGCAGGTAACAGGCTGTCAGGCAACTGGGGATATTGTGTTCTTCTCCTTATGGTCTCTCATCCTCTGAAAGGCTAGCTTAGGCCAGGTATCATAAGGGTCTCAAGATTCAGATGCAAGAGAGAGCAAAGTACATGCACCCTTCAAGCTTGGCTAACATCTCACTGAAAGCGAAAGTGTTAGTCGCTCAGTTGTATCCGACTCTTTGTGACCCCATGGACCATAGCCCACCAGGCTCCTCTGTCCATGGAGTTCTCCAGGTAAGAATACTGGAGTGTGCTGCCATTCCCTTCTCCAGGGATCTTCCTAACTCAGGGATTGGACTCAGGTCTCCTGCAGTGCAGGCAGATTCTTTACAATCTGAGCCAGCAGGGAAGCCCTATTAATCAAAACAAATCATGTTTCTAAGTCCAGAAGCACGTATGGAATATAGACTCCACTCCTGATGAAAATAAAGGCAAAATCACATTAAGGTGTCCATTCAGGGAAAGGAGGAATTGGAGGCTATTTTTTTTTTTTTTTTTTTGCAATGGGCCATGAGGAGCTGCTCATGTAAACCCATAGCAAAAAATTCTGAGAACCACAGCTTTCATTCATTCACCAGTTGCTGCCAAGAAGGCAGAAGAAACAAGCAAACAATCCTGCCACTCTGGAAAGATCTCTCACAGCCTGTCATCTCCCCAAAAAGGAGCCAGGATATTTAGTTCTGGACAGTTAGCTCTGAGACACAGAACATAATATTTTTTTAAACAATAATGATACTGATTCAATATAACAGCTGTGAAAAGATCATAGAAGAATAAGTTAGGGAAAAGCCCCTTGGAAATAAGATTAGAGATTATATTTTAGCTCTGTAGATTTCATTGGGCCCTGGGAAAAGAAACAGGAAAAAAAAAGGTTAACTTGCTCTCTCCTAATGAACATTATGAGGACAAATACTCTGTTCACATGGACCCTTTGGGCAGCCTGGTTAATTTGTTAAGCCCAACTGGACACATAAAGAGAGCCCTTTATCTTCATTAAGCCCGATGAGAATGAATGGCAAACTGCAGCATCATTAGTCTGGCCTGATGGGTTCCATCAAAGGACCTGGAAAGCTCTCAAAAACCCAGATGACTTTAGGGTTGACTGGGTTAGGGCTTGTTCATCTCTTTTAACAAACACTGGCTGGTTTTATTTCTATCCATAGCCACAAACAAGCCATAATCAGCTTCCAGGGGTGTACAGCAGAGAAAGACATGGCTTCACAAGCATACACTAGTTTGTACACACACACACAGATGCACACACAGGTTAACTAGCATGATAATTAGGATGAGGTATACGAGAGGTAAGGAAGAGAGTATGCCCTTTGTTCTCTCTCTGGCCATATTGACTGGATGTGAACCCAGAGGAGCCATCAAAAGCAGTGCTAAGAACACGGACTTATGAGCAGACTGCCTGGGTTTGAATCCTGACTTCCCCACATTCTAGCAGAGTTCCTTAATCTTGATGTGCCTCAGTGTCCTTATCTGCTAAAAAAACAACAAAAAAACTCATGAGGTTATGGGGAAGGTTGAAAAGTTATTATCCCTTCCCTAAAAAACTGGAAATAGAACTAGCATATGATCCAGCAATCCTACTCCTGGGCATATCTCCAGAGAAAACTATAACCCAAAAGGATACAAGTGAAAGTGAAAGTGAAGTCGCTCAGTCGTATCCAACTCTTTGCGACCCCATGGACTGTAGCCAATCAGGCTCCTCTGTCCATGGAATTTTCTAGGCAAGAGTACTGGAGTGGGTTACCATATCCTTCTCCAGGGGATCTTCCTGACCCAGGGATTGAACCCAGGTCCCCTGCATTGCAGGCAGACGCTTTACCATCTGAGCCACCAGGGAAGCCCCTAAAAGGATACATGCACCCCAATATTCATTGCAGCACCAGTCACAGTAGCCAAGACATGGAAGCAGCCTAACCATCCATCAACAGAGAAACAGAGAAAGAAGACGTGGTACCCACATACAATGGAATACTACTCAGCCATAAAAAGAAGGAAATAACAGCATTTGCAGTGACATGAACCGACTTTGAGGTTATCACACTAAGTGAAGTAAGACAGAGAAAGACAAATATTACATATCACCACTCATATGTGATACCTAATTTTTTTAAAAAGACATACAAATGAGCATATTTATGAAACATAAAAAGTTACAGATAGTGAAAACAAACTTGTGGCTACCGAAGGGGAAACACTGTGGAGAGGGACAAATCATAAGATTTGTAACCAACAAGGGCCTCCTGTGTAGCACAGGGAACTCTATTTAATATTCTGTGATAATCCTATATGAGAAGAGAGTCTATAAATGGATATATGCATGTAAACTAAAGCACTATGCTATACACCTGGCACTAATACAACATTGTAAACCATCTATACATCAATAAAATTAAAAACTTACCATTCTTTTTTTTTTTAAGTACAACCAATTAACAAACAAGTATGTTGTCATAGTTTCAGGTGAACCGCGAAAGGACTCCACCTACATAAACAGGTATCCAAACTCTCCTCCCATCCAGCTTGCCACAAATGTTGAGTAGAATTTCATGTGCCATACAGTAGGTCCTTTTTGGTTATCCATTTTAGATATTCATTTAAATGTGTACATGTCCATCCCAAACTCCCTATCTCTTCCCCCACAGGGAAGTTACTATTCTTAAAGTGCTCAGAAGAGTGCCTGCCCATTGTCAGCATTATGTAAGTATTATTGAAGAAGTCCAGCTACCAGGGCCAGCATCACACTGCTAAGGGGTGGCTTTGTAACACTCGAGATGCTCTGGAGCCCAAGTAACAAAGTGTGGCTGAAATTTGGAAACACCATTCTCTTCCTGTCCCAACACTGAGTCTTTACTAGTTTTGGAATGTAGTGGGAAGTTTTGGAATTATTCTTCCCGAACCTTGAGATGTGAGTTGCAGAGTGGGCAAAGGGATGGGGTATCGCCAGGCAGCATCATAAACAGAAGAGGAAACGTAGTGATGATGGGCCTTGTGACAACAGCTGAGACAAGAGACAGACTGCTTCGTGGGGACCTGTGAGATGTCCTTCATGGAACTCCTAGAAACATGCCGGGGTGACTTGACGGTTTGGGTTTGTAATCATCAGAAAGTGCCTTCACCCATGTGTCTAGCAGTGGGTGCTGATTTCCTCCTGGGGTCTTCTCTTAGATTATCAACTGAAGCATCCAGGAGCGGCCTCTCCAATGGCCTGAGCATCCTCATAGCATGTGACTTCAGCGTATTTGAACTTCCTCTGCAGCAGGTCAGTGCTCCAAACAAAAGTCTCAGCTAACAAGGTGGAAACTGCATTGATTTACGACCTAGCCTTGGAAGATACACAGCATTCCTTCTGCTACTTTCTGTTTGTTACTGAGACACAAGCTTGCCCAGGTCCAAAGGGAGGGAGCATAGACTGCTCATCCTGATGGACAGAGTGTCAAGGTCACAGGGCAGAAGAACACGTGAGATGGGAGGTGTGGTCACGGCTAAAATGCCATCAGTAACAGGAGCTATAAGCCAAAGATATCTGCATTGTTTGTTTTCATTTAATTTATTCTAACTTTACCTGGATGAGTAAATTATCCACTTAGCCTACACAATCCTTTTCTTTTTCAATGGCAGTATTACAAAGAGTAATCCCAATAATCAACCTGGAATCAAGATTGCTGGGAAAAATATCAACAACCTCACATAAGCAGATGATACCAACCCTATGGCAGAAAGTGAAGAACTAAAGAGCCTCTTGATGAAAGTGAAAGAAGAGAGTGAAAATGTTGGCTTAGAGCTCAACATTCAGAAAATGAAGATCGTGGCTTCTGGTCCCATCACTTCATGGCAAATAGATGGGGAAACAGTGGAAACAGTGACAGACTTTATTTTGGTGGGCTCCAAAATCACTGCAGATGGTGATTGCAGCCATGAAATTAAAAGATGCTTACTCCTTGGAAGGAAAGTTATGACCAACATAGATAGCATATTCAAAAGCAGAGACATTACTTTGTCAACAAAGGTCTGCCTAGTCAAGGCTATGGTTTTTCCAGTAGTCATGTATGGATGTGAGAGTTGGACTATAAAGAAAAACTTAGCGTCCAAGAATTGATGCTTTTGAACTGTGGTGTTGGAGAAGACTCTTAAGAGTCCCTTGGACTGCAAGGAGATCCAACCAGTCCACCCTAAAGGAAATCAGTCCTGAATATTCATTGGAAGGACTGATGTTGAAGCTGAAACTCCAATACTTTGGCCACCTAAAGTGAAGAACTGACTCATTGGAAAAGACCCTGATGCTGGGAAGAATTGAAGGTGGGAGGAGAAGGGGACAACAGAGGATGAGACGGTTATATAGCATCACTGATATGATGGACATGAGTCTGAGCAGGCTCTGGGAGTTGGTGATGGACAGGGAGGCCTGGCGTGCTGCAGTCCATGAGGTTGTAAATAGTAGGACACAACTGAGCAATTGAACTGAACTAAAAGACAGATGGATTTTTAAAAGCCCATCCAGTAACCACACAGAAAGACAGAGCTTCTTTCTTCCAGTGCCAGGGAAAGATTCTGATTGGCTCTGCTGGCATCACGTGACCTCACCTTGGAATTACTCTCGCTGTGAGATGATGCTCTGTCCTGAGCCAGGGTGAGGGGTGGGGTGGCCACATACTTATTCCCCAGCCTAGGGGTCAGAATCTGCTGCATCCACTGAATAAATTTATCTAAACATATATGTATATATGTATGCACGTTTGGTCATGAAAATAAACAGTAACTCAAAGCCCTGTTTCACATGTGCTCTATTGTATTCTGTCCCCAGGAATCTTGACTGGGGAAACAGCTGGCTATCTTAGCTGCAAGAGCTGACTAGTATCTGGCAAGGACTGGTGAACACTTATAGACATGCAAGGTGCCAGCTGGAATTCACAGATGAAGGAATTAGGTGGTATTCGAGTCTTCAATTTTAGTGCTTCAAATATCAGAGGGCCGCTTGTTCTCTGGAAAGAGGACATGTGGTACATGCCATCCCCTCCTTCTGGGTCAGAACACACTTCCTGTTATTCCCAGTGGGGACACAGCGTTTCTTTCGAAGAACTAAACTCAAGGGTACTGAGCTGCTTTTCTGCAGAGCTAAGCCATGCCATTCAAATCCAACCCTTTTATTTGGCTCTAAAAAATTTTCTAGAGGGATTAGTGAGAATCCTCAGTTTTTAGAGAGTTTTAGTGCCATTTTAGCAGCTCTGAAACTCATCAGTCTGTTTCAGCCTTACTGAGTCTTACTGTTTCCTTCTTACTGAGCTTGACAAATGACTGTCCACAGAAAACAAATTTAAGTATGAGTTAATCTCTTACTGGTATAACTGCAACAAAATTTCTATTGGATATCAAGGTGAGCCTTCAGCCTGCTGGACTAATTGTTTCCTAGGAAACACCACTGCCTCGAAAGCGATCACTTCTGCCCATTAGTCTCCACGGACTGAGGAGAACCTCCCAGCAGCTGGGACACGTCCCTTCATGATCAGGTGGTCAGTAAATCATTTGCCTCAGTGCATTTTACAGGTGCCCAGTTGACCAGCATGATAAATGTTTGAATTAGGTAATGCTCCTTTTTATTATCAGAAATGAATTGCCTCAGGTGGCTGGCACCAATACAGTATGCTCTTCCCCTGAGGAGAAGACTTTTCTTCAATCAGCTTTCAACTGATGCAGAAGACAAAAGCAAAATAACCACACTGCAAGACTGCTCAGTCTCAATGTTGTAGGTTTCTTTTTCTGAATTTATTGCCACTCTTCATATAGTAATAGACAATGTCATAATTTTCATAGTAACCATGGCATACCATTCAGTTCAGTCGCTCAGTCGTGTCCAACTCTTTGCGACCCCATGAATCACAGCACACCAGGCCTCCCTCTCCATCACCAACTCCCAGAGTTCACTCAGACTCACGTCCATTGAGTCAGTGATGCCATTCAGCCACCTCATCCTCTGTCATCCCCTTCTCCTCCTGCCCCCAATCCCTCCCAGCATCAGAGTCTTTTCCAGTGAGTCAACTCTTCACATGAGGTGGCCAAAGTACTGGAGTTTCAGCTTTAGCATCATTCCTTCCAAAGAAATCCCAGGGCTGATCTCCTTCAGAATGGACTGGTTGGATCTCCTTGCAGTCCAAGGGACTCTCAAGAGTCTTCTCCAACACCACAGTTCAAAAGCATCAATTCTTTGGCGCTCAGCTTTCTTCACAGTCCAACTCTCACATCCATACATGACCACTGGAAAAACCATAGCCTTGACTAGACGGACCTTAGTTGGCAAAGTAATGTCTCTGCTTTTGAATATGCTATCTAGGTTGGTCATAACTTTACTTCCAAGGAGTAACTATCTTTTAGTTTCATGGCTGCAATCACCATCTGCAGTGATTTTGGAGCCCTCCAAAATAAAGTCTGACACTGTTTCCACTGTTTCCCCATCTCTTTGCCATGAAGTGATGGGACCAGATGCCATGATCTTCGTTTTCTGAATGTTGAGCTTTAAGCCAACTTTTTCACTCTCCTCTTTCACTTTCATCAAGAGGCTTTTTAGTTCCTCTTCACTTTCTGCCATAAGGGTGGTGTCATCTGCATATCTGAGGTTATTGATATTTCTCCTGGCAATCTTGATTCCAGCTTGTGCTTCTTCCAGTCCAGCGTTTCTCATGATGTATTCTGCACATAAGTTAAGCAGGGTGACAATATACAGCCTTGACATACTCCTTGTCCTATCTGGAACCAGTCTGTTGTTCCATGTCCAGTTCTGACTGTTGCTTCCTGACCTGCATATAGGCATACCACTAGAGCAACATTAATCTCTGTACTTCCAATGTTTCTTCTAAGCCCACAAAGGGAAGCTTTGTGCAGGGCATGGGGAAACATTCCTACTGGAGTCAAGTTCCATTTTTGTTCCCAGTAAACCTCGAAATGCTGGTAAAACAGCACATTATGTTGTTGTTGTTTAGTCGCTAAGTTGTATCTGACCCTGGGACCCCATGAACTGTAACCCTGTCAGGCTCCTCTGTTCATGGGATTTTCCAGGCAAGAATACTGGCATGGGTTGCCATTTCCTCCTCCAGGGGATCTTCCTCACCCAGGGATGGGACCTGTGTTTCCTACTTGTCAGGTGGATTCTTTACAACTGAGTCTCCTAGGAAGCCAATAGTATGCTAGTTAATATGTGTAACATCAGCATCCATGTTCACCATAAAGGAATATCATCCTTGGCTATCCAAGTGGTGGAAATATTCTGGTGACTTTGAAGGCTCAAGTTTCATTTGTAACTTTTAAGTAAAATTCATCACATAATGACTGAAAGTTTACTGCAAATGAGGGATGGTCCTCTGATTTTCTCTCTGATCCAAGGACACTTGGATATCCAGCCTGTGTCCTCCTCAGGGATGACTCCCAAGTCTTTATCTCTGCTATGTCTCTAATACCCGGCATGTAGTAGGCACTCAGTCAATGCTCACAAATGAAAAAACATTTCCAGCCAACTCTGAGGCAAGTAAAAGCCTTCCTGCCATCAGAGACCCAAAAACTGAGTCTTATAGGATGGATGGAATTTAGTCCAAAGGGAAAACAGAAGACGGCCATCCAAGACAGAAACGAGATGTATACATAGACACAGTGGAATATTACTCAGCCATGAAAAGGGACAGAGTTGGGTCATTTGTGCAGACACAGATGGACCTATAGAGTGTCACACAGAGTGAAACGATTCAGAAAGAGAGAAGTATTGTATATTAATACATATATGTGGCATCTAGAGAAATGGAATAGATGATCATACTTGCAAAGCAGAAATAGAGACACGGATGCAGAGAACAAATCTATGGATACCAAGTGGGAAGCGGGTGGTGAGAGGACTTGGGAATGACATATGCACTATTGATACTCTGTAAAGTAGATAACTAAAGAGAACACACTGGACACAGGGAATTCTGCTCACGGCGCTGAGGGGACCTGAATGGGAAGGAAGTCCAGGACGGAAGGGATACATGTGTATGTATGGCTGGTTCATTTTTCTGTTCAGTAGAAACTAAAAACATTGTAAAGCAACTATACTTCAATAAAAATTAATTTAAAAATAAACAACAACAAAAGAAGCAACAGGAAGGAGGCAGGGATGGAAGACACCGGAGGCTGTGGACGTGGGAGCTGGAGCATCAAGTCTGCAGGAGGCTGAGGGCAGAGCTGGAGGGAGCACCTGTCAAGTCCTGGAGCGCCAGAGCACAGGCTTGGGTCTGTCCATCCTGGGGAGGCCCGAGGGGTAAGAAGCAGAGACAGGTGTTGGCCGGACTTCTGCCTTCTGCTTTAGAACGTTATTCAGGCTTCAGGATGGAGATGAGATCCGGGAGTACAGCTAGAGAGGAGACCCTTAGAAGTCTGGCCCTCCTGATCCCCCTCACTGCCCCACAAGGACACAGCACAAGCTGGCTCTGGGCTGTGTGCATCTCGATGTCCCTTTCCTCCCTGATGACAACCGTTAGAAACATACCCTAGGGCCATCTGTGTTGCTGCAAATGGCATTATTTTGTTCCGATCCAAAATCACTCAGGTTCATGGACTTTCCCAGACCAAAACACACTGTGAACCCACTTGAGCATGAGGCCTTGTTTCCAAGCTTCTTTCGAGAACACTGAAGGTTTTAACAGCCAAAGGCCTGAATCTGGTGCTGTTTTGTAAACATCAGAAGTTGCTTACCTAATGTGGGCTCTTTCCAGGCGAATCTATGAAAATAGATAATGGTTTCTGAAGACGTGTTCAAGAAATCAAAATGACTCAGATTAAGATGAGAAAATTGTCAGCAAGGACTCCAGACTCCTCTGAATCCAGGTAGCTGTTTTTTATAGCAAAGAGAGTCTAATTGGTTTGCCGGCTCCATCAAAAACTCAGATGAGGAAACGTGCTTCCTTTCTAGCATATGGACTTAATTAGAACAGAGAGAAAACTTACTGGTAGGAAAGGTTGTTAGGAAATGTGGTGGATTACAAAGAACCCCTCAAATGCATGCCTTCTACAAATTCACGGAGCACCCACTCTGTGCACGGCTCTCAGCTAAGGCAATCTACTCACCAAGAGAACTAAGATTTTGCCCAAGTAGAGCTTGCATTCCAGCTCCATGAGGTCTAAGGGAGACCAAACCAGTGAGCTCAGAGTGAATGCAAGATACTGAGCACCTGAGCCCAGGGTGGGACAGTCCCGTGGGGGTGCAGTGGAGACAGCCAGGCCAGTGATGAGGAGGGGGCTTATCTCCAGGAGAAGCTGGGTGTGAAGAAAGCATTCGGATCGGCTAAGAGGCAGGGAATAAGGGTGAGCCTGGAAAAGAGGTTCTGAGTTTTGACCAGAGCAGGACAGGAAGAAGCTCACAGCCACATTAAACACATGGACTGCGTCCTGGAGAGAAAAGTATTCATGGCAAGGAGGGTGGGGGATGAACTTATGACATGAGAGCATCTGGGCTGATGCTTGGAGAACAAACAGTTGGGCAAGAGACCAACGAGGCCACTTTAGGGGGACACAGGAAAGAAATCATGGGACCCTGAGTGAGTGGCTAAAAGGATAGGATTCAATTGCTATTTGAATGGGATTTGTGTGAAGCAGTGGCCAAGCCTTGTGATTAGAAGTCAGGTGGTACCATGAGCCACACGGGGAGGAAGGCAGGCAAGAACACACACACTGAGCTGAGCTCAGCATCACTTGAGTGCCTGAACAGAGATGGCCCCAGCACAAGTCTGCACTCGGAGAGCCATGTGGACTGGGTGTGGCTCCAGGTCAAGAGGCTCAAGGTCTGTGGGGACCGAGGAGGTGGGTAAATGAGAGGCTGCAGCTTCAGAAGGGAGCCACGCATGCCTCACTCCAACTGAAGAGGAATCAGTACAATGCAACATGGCTCGTCACCTGCATCCTGGCTGATGCCAGTTCAGTTCTGGGGGTTCAGCCCCACTACTGCTCAGAGCCTTTTAGAAAAATGGTCTCCAAACTCCTCCCCTCCAGTGTGCCTCACTATTCTGGGCTCTGAGTTTCCCTGGATGTCTGACGATTGATTCAAACCCAGGTCCTCTGAGAGCTTGGAGGGGGAGCGGACCTGAGTAGGGAAGCTTATCCACATCCTGGCTGACCCACCTGCCAATGACTGAATGGAGTCCCCGTGACACCCAGGCTCTCAGTGCAGACCCCTGGTTTGGGCAACGTTAAGTTCTCCAGCCCTGACCCTCCATCCTGAAGGGCTCTGAATCCTGGCTAGGGCTCCCTGCTCTGTGGTCCCCCGGAGGACAAGCAGCTGCACTGGAGTGAGCTCCTCTCCAGTGGACCCTGGCAGCCTGGCCATTGCTGCCTTCACAGCTGCTCATGCTACAGGACTCAGTCTCTCCTGGTGTCTCCAAGCCTGGCGGAGAGGCAGCCGCATTCACCCACTCCGTGACTTGACTCCGTGACACTCTGTGGTTTTGCTTCCTTGCTTCTTGATGTTAGAAGTGCAGCAACAATCCCAAAAAGGTCAGCAATTCTATCGTCCATAATCAATAAACCTCCTGTTCTTCAAGGATCCCTATCAGGGACCTGTGCGGTGTCACTGTGCTCCGTTCACCTGCATCACTCAACATGAGTCAGCCCAAGGCATCATTCCCCTCAAGACGCTCTGTAACCAGGACCCGCTCCCTCTAGAAACACCGTATGATTTCAAGTAATCACGGACACCAAAAGATGAAACAGACAAGGCCAACACCAGGCACACAGGACCCCTTGCACCCCTGCATTCAGGGGTGGCCAGCATCACAGGTGTCAGGACACGAGTACAGAGTTGACAAACTTCTCCTAAACATTTTAGACTTTTGTGGACCAGACCTCTACTGAACCCTTTCTGTTGAACTCCGCTATTAAGATGGCCTCTGACCATGCAGAAGCCACTGGGTGAGGCTGTATTTCCTGAAAAACTTCACTGACAGAAGCAGGCGATGGGCCACATGTGGCTGGCAAGGGGCAGCTGGCCAAGCAATCATCTGATGTGGTTTGGAGAAGGAGGAGGAGGAAGGAGAGGATGGAGCCACAGAACAGGGCAGCTGGAAGGACGGGCACCATGAAAGCCAGATGACGGTGAGTGAGAGAGGCATGGTCTCAGGGACTTCGCTGGTGGTCCAGTGACTAAGACTTCACCTTCCCAAGAAGGGGCTGCGGGTTTGTTCCCTGGTCAGGGAGCCAAGATCCCACATGCCTCGTGGCCAAAAACCCCAAAACATAAAGCAGAAGCAATATTGTAGTAAATTCAATGAAACACTTTAAAAACGGTTCACATCACGCTCCCCTGATGGTCCAGGGGTGAAGAATCCTTCTTTCAGTGCTGGAGACAATGGCTGGATCCCTGGTCCTGGAAGATTCCACATGCCTTGGAGCAACTAGGCCCATGTGCCCCAGCTTCTAAAGCTGGCATGCCTAGAGCCCATGCTCTGCAGTATGAGAGGTCGCCGTAACAAGAAGCCCATATGCCATAACCAGAGTAGACCCCACTCACCAAAACTAAAGAAAAGCCCACGCACGGTGATGAAGAGCCAAAAATAAAAATAATTTTTAAAAATGTTCCACAAAGAAATCTTTAAAATAAAGTCATGGTTACATATGTGTGCACATATAGATATAGATATGTATAAAACACCTGTATGTTGTATACATGTATAGGCATGTATATGTATATACACAAACATATCTCTTTGTGTGTGTGTGTGTATTGAAAATTCTAGTCTCTGGCAATTTAGAAGATTCAGTTCAGTTCAATTCAGTCACTCAGTCGTGTCCGACTTTCTGTGACCCCATGGACAACAGCACGCCAGGCCTCCCTGCCCATCACCAACTCCTGGAGTCCACCCAAACTCATGTCCATTGAGTTGGTGATGCCATCCAACCATCTCATCCTCTGTCGTCCCCTTCTCCTCCTACCTTCAATCTTTCCCAACATCAGGGTCTTTTCCAATGAGTCAGCTCTTCACATCACGTGGCCAAAGTATTAGAGTTTCAGCTTCAACATAAGTCCTTCCAATGAATACCCAGAAATGATCTTCTTTAGGATGGACTGGTTGGATCTCCTTGCAGTCCAAGGGACTCTCAAGAGTCTTCTCCAACACCAAAGTTCAAAAGCATCAATTCTTTAGTGCTCAGCTTTCTTCACAGTCCAACTCTCACATCCATACATGACCACAGGAAAAACCACAGCCTTGACTAGATGGACCTTTGTTGGCAAAGCAATGTCTCTGCTTTTTAATATACTATCTAGGTTGGTCATAACTTTCCTCCCAAGGAGCAAGCATCTTTTCATTTCATGGCTGCACTCACCATCTGTTAGAAGATTGGATATACTGAATAAGTGCCCTATTGAGAAAGCAATCCTGATAAAATAATTCATCTCTAGATTTGGTTTTTCCAGATCTATCAGCTCCAACCCTATGCAGCTTTAAACTCAACGGCACTGACCGATATCCGTGCTCCAGGCTCTGCTCCTAAGATTTGATCGTGGTCTCCTCAGCTCCATCTAGGATGCCGTGTCACTATGTTCGCCAGTTTGGTCAGAAGCTGGTCCGCCGGAGGCCGCTGGAGCCCATGGAGGAGTCTGAGAGTCGCCTGTCTCGTTGTCTGAACACCCTCGACCTGGTGGCTTTGGGTGTGGGCAGCACCCTAGGGGCCGGCGTGTACATCCTGGCTGGAGAGGTGGCCAGGGATAAAGCTGGACCAGCGATCGTCATCTGCTTCCTGGTGGCTTCCCTGTCTTCTATGCTGTCTGGGATCTGCTATGCTGAGTTTGGGGCCCAGGTACCAGGCTCCGGTTCTGCATATCTCTACAGCTACGTCACTGGGAGAGCTATGCGCCTTCATCACTGGCTGGAATCTTATATTATCCTATGTCATCGGCACCGCCAGTGTGGCCAGGGCCTGGAGCTCTGCCTTTGACAGCTTGATAGGGGACCACATCTCCCAGGCGTTACAGGGAACTTTCTCTCTGCATGTGCCCCACTTCTTGGCCAAGTACCCAGACTTTTTTGCCCTGGGCCTGGTGCTTCTGCTCACGGGACTACTGATTGTGGGAGCTGGTGAGTCGGCCCTGGTTAACAAAGTGTTCACAGGCTTGAACCTTTTGGTTCTCAGCTTCATCATCATCTCTGGCATCATTAAGGGAGACCCACACAACTGGAAGCTCACGGAAGAGGACTACAAACCGAACATATCTGGATCCAATGATTCCTCTAGCTCAGGCCCTCTGGGTGCCGGAGGGTTTGTGCCTTTTGGCTTTGATGGGATTTTCCAAGGAGCAGCTACGTGTTTCTACGCATTTGTCGGTTTTGATGTCATTGCTACTACAGGGGAAGAAGCCCGAAATCCCCAGCGGTCCATCCCCTTGGGCATCGTGATCTCACTCTTCATCTGCTTTTTGGCATATTTTGGTGTCTCAGCCTCACTCACCCTCATGGTGCCCTACTACCAGCTTCATCCTACAAGCCCCTTGCCGCAGGCTTTTCTCCACGTTGGGTGGGGCCCTGCCAGATATGTGATGGCTGTTGGCACCCTCTGTGCTCTTACATCCAGCCTCCTGGGTGCCATGTTCCCCATGCCCCGTGTGATCTACTCAATGGCAGATGACGGGCTCCTTTTCCCGGGACTTGCCCGCATCCACGCCCGCACCCGTACCCCAGTCATGGCCACCTTGGCTCCTGGAATTCTTGCAGGGGTCATGGCGCTACTCTTCGAACTTCATGACCTGGTGGACCTCATGTCCATCGGGACCCTGCTGGCTTACTCCCTGGTGGCATTTTCTGTCCTTGTCCTCAGATATCAACTGGATGAGAATATAAGCAAGACAGAGAATGGAATTGAGATGGAGTCTGTACCTGAAGCAAGTCCTTTGGACACTGCACCTGAAGCGGGAACCTCAAACATTCTCAAGGGTCTCTGTCACCCTCCCAGCACCATCCCCACCCGGACATCTGGCCAGATTGTTTATGGATGTGCCTTACTGCTTGTTCTCCTGCTGAGCATCCTGAGCCTGGTCCTGACCCAGTGGCCCAGACGTGTGTTCTCTGGAGACCCCGTGCTCACAACAGTGGCCACGCTGCTGCTGCTGCTCATCACTGGGGTCACGGCCATCATCTGGAGGCAGCCCCAGAGCCTCAGTCCTCTTCACTTCAAGGTCCCTGCTCTGCCCGTCCTCCCGCTGGTGAGCATCTTTGTGAACATTTACCTGATGATACAGATGCCTTCTAGGACTTGGGCCCAATTTGGAGTCTGGAATATGATTGGATTTATCATATACTTTGGATACGGGATCCGACACAGCTTGGAGAACAGAAAGCAATGGCCAGCAGCCTCCACTTCCCAGACTCTTGACAAGAACACTCCAGGTGCTGGGGCATCTTAACCACAGGACATAGATGCTGGGTGGAATCCCTCCAGGCACTGGAGAATCTGCTGGTTCCAGGGGCACTTTAAGTCTCTATGGACTGTGACGGTGGGGGTGAATTTAAGGCCCTTTACTCATTGCTAGTGGATGAAATGACTTATCTGTTGTCTAGTTTTTCTAGTAAACATTTCAAAGCATGATAGATATGTACAGAAAAGTGCATACCTCATACTTGCGCAGCAAGATGAATTTTCACAGAGAGTACAGCAAGCTAACCAGAAAAAAATAAACTACTAACCTGCAGGGNAAAATAATTCATCTCTGAACTGAATGGGGAATAAGAAATCCTCAGAAGGACCCAGAAACAGAAGGACAGGGTCTATGTCCTCCCACAGCTGAGTCTCATAGAAAAGCCTCATCTCTAACAAGCACTGGGGTGTGTGTATGTGCGTGGCCGTGGCAGGGGGTGGAGGAGAGGTGGGTGAAGCACCTTGGTACTAGTAAACCTGCTCGTGGTGGGCATCTCTTATAGACACATTCTAGCTACATGACCAGATTTATCCACTGAAGCTCAATCTCACTCCCCGACCTCTGCCAAAACCAGGAACAGATCATGAATCCAAGTATTGTTACTAATCAACACTGACAAGCTGCTACCTTCTGCTCAGAAACTACTCAGGGCTCTACAATTCCAGATCACTGTTTCTCATTAATGAACAGATGCCAAAGCCTTGGCTGAGGGTCAGTAGCTCAGGAGATGGGCGTGTTTTGGTACAGGCCAGTGGAGGGAACCCCACTAGACACCACATTCAGTTGGGATGCCTGCAGCCCAAGAAACCCCCCGAAATCATTTGACTTAAAGAGACAGTGCCCCAGGGAAACAGGTAAGGCTCCATAAACCCTCTGTGGAGAAGCTCAGCTTTAATCAGGGCCTCAAAGAACTCACAGATCCAGTTTCAGGGAAAGTGGGCAGTTCACAGACAAGCCATGTGAGCATGAAGAGATGTGGGTTAGGTTCAGCTCACTCGCTCAGTCATGTTTGACTCCTTGTGACCCAACAGACTGAAGCATGCCAGGCTTCTCTGTTCATCACCAACTCCCAGAGGTCACTCAAACTCCATGTCCATAGAATTGGTGATGCCATCCAACCATCTCATCTTTTGTCATCCCCTTCTCTTGCCTTCAATCTTTCCCAGTATCAGGGTCTTTTCCAATGAGTCATTTCTTTGCATCAGGTGGCCAAAGTACTGGAGTTTCAGCTTCAGCATCAGTTCTTCCAATGAATATTCAAGACTGATTTCCTTTAGGATTGACTGGTTTGATCTCCTTGCAGTCCAAGGGACTCTCAAAGAGTCTTCTGGAACACCACAGTTCAAAAGCATCAATTCTTCAGCACTCAGCCTTCCTTATAGTCCAAATCTCACATCCATATGTGACTACTGGAAAAACCATAGCCTTGACTAGATGGAACTTTGTTGAAAAAGTAATGCCTCTGCTTATATAATATGCTCCCTAGGTTGGTCAAGGCTTTTCTTCCAAGGAGCAAATGTCTTTTAATTTCATGGCTGCAGTCACCATCTGCAGTGATTTTGGAGCCTAAGAAAATAAAGTCTGTCACCGTTTCTATTGTTTCCCCATCTATTTGCCATAAAATGATGGGACCAGATGCCATGATCTTAGTTTTCTAAATGTGGGGATTTAACCCAACCTTCTCACTCTCCTCTTTCACTTTCATCAAGAGGCTCTTTAGTACTTCATTTTCTGCCATAAAGGTGGTGTCATCTGCATATCTGAGGTTATTGATATTTCTCCCAGCAATCTTGATTCCAGCTTTTGCTTCATCTAGCCTGACATTTCTAATGATGTACTCTGCATATAAGTTAAATAAGTAGGGTGACAATATGCAGCTTTGACGTACTCCTTTCCCTATTTGGAACCAGTCTGTTGTTCCATGTCCAGTTCTAACTGTTGCTTCTTGATCTCCATACAGATTTCTCAGGAGGCAGGTCAGGTGGTCTGGTATTCCCATCTCTTTCAGAATTTCCCACAGGTTATTGTGATCCACACAGTCAAAGGCTTTGGCGTAGTCAAGAAGGCAGATGTTTTTCTGGAACTCTCTTGCTTTTTTGATGATCCAGCAGATGTTGGCAATTTGATCTCTTGTTCCCCTGCCTTTTCTAAAACCAGCTTGAACATCTGGAAGTTCACAGTTCATGTATTGCTGAAGCCTGGCTTGGAGAATTTTGAGCATTACTTTACTAGCGCGTAAGATGAGTGCAATTGTGCGGTAGTTTGAGCATTCTTTTGCATTGCCTTTCTTTGGGATTGGAATGAAAACTGACCTTTTCCAGTCCTGTGGCCACTGCTGAGTTTTCCAAATTTGCATAGTCAACAAAAGAGTCCAAAATGCAGTACCTGGATGCAATCTCAAAAACGACAGAATGATCTCTGTTCATTTCCAAGGCAAACCATTCAGTGTCACAGTAATCCAAGTCTAGGCCCCGACCAGTAATGCTGAAGAAGATGTAGTTGAACAGTTCTATGAAGACCTACAAGGCCTTCTAGAACTAATACCCAAAAAATATGTCCTTTTCACTATAGGGGACTGGAATGCAAAAGTAGGAAGTCAAGAAACACCTGGAGTAACAGGCAAAATTGGCCTTGGAGTGAATGAAGCAGGGCAAAGGCTAATAGACTTCTGCCAAGAGAATGAACTGTCATAGCAAACACCCTCTTCCAACAACACAAGAGAAGACTCTATACATGGACATCACCAGGTGGTCAACACCAAAATCAGACTGATTATACTCTTTGCAGCCAAATATGGAGATGCTCTATACAGTCAGCAATAACAAGACCGGGAGCTGACTGTGGCTCAGATCATGAACTCCTTATTGCCAAATTCAGACTGAAATTGAAGAAAGTGGAGAAAACCACTAGACCATTCAGGTATGACCTAAATCAAATCCTTTATGACTATACAGTGGAAGTGAGAAATACATTTAAGGGACTAGATCTGATAGACAGAGTGCCTGATGAACTATGGATGGAGGTTCATGACATTGTACAGGAGACAGGAATCAAGACCATCCCCAAGAAAAAGAAATGCAAAAAAGCAAAATGGCTATCTGAGGAGGCCTTACAAATAGCTATGAAAAGAAGAAAAGCAAAAAGTGAAGGAGAAAAGGAAAGATGTAAGCATCTGAATGCAGAGTTCCAAAGAATAGCAAGGAGAGGTAAGAAAGCTGTACTCAGTGCCCCAACCCTGCAGCAAGCCGTTGCCGACCCATGCCTCCGCCAGAGACTCTTGGACACACACACGCATATCTGGGTTAGGCTTAGTATATGGAGACCAGCTTGAGCAGTTTAACTGAAGTTTAACTGATATGTCTCTGAGCAATTTGCCCTTGACATTCAAGGACATTCAAGTCGGGAAGTTTCTATAAAACCAAAGTGAACCTTCACGTTACAGCCCTGGGACGGTAAGCACACTAAGTAAGTAAAGCACTGGGATGCTGGGTTATCACAGTTATAATACCACAGTAGTCAGGAAGAATCTTGGAAACATCATCTCTCTTGCTGTCAGGCAAGTTGACAAGTTTACTGCCCGAAAATGATGCTTAAATTTTCACTGCAGGATTGATGGGAATCCTGGAACGCTGTGATAAGGAAACAGCTTCTAAATGAAGGCTATGGTTTAAGAAGCCAGAAAACAAGGAAGTGACAAGCAAGGTAAGAAGGAAGAAGAGGACGTGAATGGATAACATATCATTCTGCTGTTTTGAAATCACTTAAAAGTGGCAAGGTGGGTTCTGGGCCTCAAGTGAAAAAGTGATGCTATTCACCAAGATCCTCAAGAACTTCCAGATGACCTGGATCACAGAGAAAACAAAGAGGTCTGGGTTCACAGCCATGACCATATCGCAGGCAAGGAGCTTACCCCAAGGGCTCCATCAGCCTGCCGCCCTCTGCTTATGGGGCACCTGGCTTGTTGCCCAACAACGAGAGCTCCTTTCCTCTCACCAGCCTAGCCCTTCCCTAATCTGGGTGTTTATCTTGCTGTGTGCTCACTCTGAGTTGCTCCTGAGTTCTCTTTTCTGCTCTTTCAAAGAGCCAGCTCTCTGTGTAACGAGGCTGTGTGCTATGCCCAAGTCTTAAACTTAGGATGAGGATGCATATTTGATCAAGATCTATGTAAATTCCACTCACCAGAGTGAATATTATTTTTCTTTGCTTTGAAAATACAGTTCACCTCTGTCTATATTTGTGTTCCTACAAACGGCAAAGCCTTCACTTATTGTTTTCAATCACCTTTTTTATATTCAACCTCTCTCATTTTAAAGTCCTTCTTGAAAAAGTAATGCCTCCCCCAGTGGATGCAGGCCTTTACAGGAAAAAAAATCACAACACAATTCTTTTCTACCTTGTGTCCTATATATGAGATGCTTTCAAGAGCATCCTTAAGCCGAAAAGCCCAATCCTTGCCATTTATCTTCAACTATTATCTTGACTACAGAATCACATTTTGCCTGAAAACGGCAGCCTTCCAAACTCAAAATTTTATTTTAAGTATTTAAGTAGTTTTTAAACATATTAGTGTGTAATAACACCAAAATCATTTTCACTTTATCACATTAAGATAAAAAATATACATGGCCTTTTTTTCTCCTGTTTTTTCCTTCTTCTGAGAAACCTTGTTACTAGATTGCTCAAAAGGACAATAAGAACTTCATGGGGATCTTGTTAAGATGTAGTTTCTGATTCCGCAGGTCTGAGGTAGGGCCAAAGTTCTGCCTTTCTAACCAGCTCCCAGGAGTGGCTGCTGCTGCCGCTCCGAGGACCACAATGGGAGAAGCACAGGGACCCAAGCAGTGGTTCTCACCTTGGTTCCACATGCAAATCCCCTGAGAAGCTCTAACAGCAGAGTTGCCCGAGTCCCACCCCACAGATACCAATGGCATTGACCTGGAGGGTGGCCTGCTCTCAGAAATGAGTGAAAGAAGCTGGGTGATGGATGCCACGGTGCAGCTCAGTGGTTAACACTGGTCTAAGGCCAGATCTGGGCTTCCCTGGCAGCTCAGTTGGTAAAGAATCCACCTGCAATGAGGGAGACCTGGGTTTGATCCCTGGGTTGGGAAGATCCCCTGGAGGAGGGCACAGCAACCCACTCCAGTATTCTTGCCTGGAGAATCCCATGGACAGAGGAACCTGAAGGGCTGCAGTCCATGGGGTTGAAAAGAGTTGGGCATGGCTGAGCAACTGAGCACAGCACCAGGCCAGGCCCAGCTGGCAGGCATCCCTCATCCTTCCTGGGAGGGCAAAGTCCATGGCTCTGACATCTCTTCCTCCATGGAAACTTTATCTCTAGGTCATGGAAGTACAACTTGCTTCCAATACTATCCATGTGCTTACAATTAAACCTGACTCCCAAGGGGTGAGTTTTTCAAGCTCTCTTTCCCACTTACATTGAGAACCAGCACGTTTGGATCAGTGACTCTCATGGACACAACTTGGGTCAGTGGTTGGGTTGGTGGTTCCCATGGATACAATCAGAGCAGTCCAATATGAGAGATCTCAGAGTCCTAGGTCTTCGATCTCATGTAAGCATCACATACAAAAACCTCTGGGAGGAAGTCAGTTTTGTGCATTCCCCAGATAGGAAGACTGAGGCCAGGGGAAATTATTTGGATAACTGGATGCTCGTCTAAGGATGTGTTTCCCAGGAAGAAGTAATATTCTATCTCTATTTGTAGTACAACCTAAGCACACAAAATGCTTTGGCAAAGACCTAAGGTAAGAAACTGAGGTTCCTGAGGACTTAAGAGTCAACCTGTAATTCTCAAAGAGCCCAGCCTATAGACACTCTGATAAGATAGGCAGCCTGGTGATGCCCCTGTCTGGCTCAATGACCCCCCAGGCTACCCTTATACTTACAGAGACCTCACATGTGAAGACAGATATTGTGTCATTATCAAGGTTCCAACATAGGTTGAAAGAAAGACAACCTATGTGAAAAGCAGATTTGGCTGAGGACTCGGGTGGAGAAGGGATGCAAGATTCAGAGCATTTCCTGGGCAAATTTAAAAAGTTTCTAGGCACTTGGAATTGGTGACAATGATATAATTTCACTGAGTAATTTCTGGAAACCTATCTCAAGTCTACAATTATAACTCGTCACTTTACTACCTATTGACAATTGCACCTTGTGTTCTGAAAATTTTTCTAATATAGTTGAACTTCTAAATGAAAGGTCATCATTTTCTCCATTTACTTTTATCTCCACCCTATGACCTCTAGGGAATAATTCACAAATACCATTGAATAATGAGATGATCTTGAGGACACCAGATGAGGACTCCAGTGGCCAGCTTCTGCTGGGTCAGAAAGGACCCAGTGGTTACATTCACAACGAGGTTTCCACTGTACACATATCTTTATTCTGTCATATTGATAATGGCAGGATTTAATTGTTGGTAAGGACTTCCCTGGTGGCTCAGACACTAAAGTGTCTGTCTACAATGTGAGAGACCTGGGTTGGGAAGATTCAACAAACCACTGTGAAAGGATTGTTTCAGTGGAGAGTCCACATCCAAGGCTCACTGTGAAGGCCAAGTGTAATCAATCATCACTAGCATGTGAGTGCAGATGTGTGTCATAGTGCCGGGGTGACCATCAGCTTGCATTCAGACTTCAGCAAGTCTATATCATTTATTTTGGAGACTCCCAAGTCTCTTACACTTCCAGTAAGTGTTCAAAAATCCCAAGAGGCATCTCTGTGGTCCTGCCTGGTCCGACACCCCTCTGACACTGAGCCACAAAGTACTATTGGCCTGCAATCTTGCCCAAAGGGCATCAAGTTAATTGTACCTTAGTGGGGTCACCAAGCAGAGATCCTCATGCCCCAGTGTGTTCCAGGATTCCAGTCTCTGTATCTAGAACCCAAGCATCTGTAGGTCTCTCTGAAACAAACCATATTTGAGTTCCAGCCGCCATGTGTATTTTTTGATACAATGTCTACTCCCCTCCCACATCATTTGAGTCTTCATATAGCCCTTTATTGATGTTGAGTTTCCTTCCAGAAGACACCAAGCTAGTAAACATCAGCTGGGCTCTCCCTGTAGTCCACAAGTCATGCCCAAATCTTCTAAACAAGCAGTGGTCACAGCTGAGACTAAGAAAAGATTATACAAGCAGAAAGGTGTTTGGTCATAGATCCAAGGAGATAAATACAATTTTTACTTGCAGCCCCTTTTCAAAGCCAACATGTTTAAGCTGACAAATGGTGGGCCATTTGCCATATCCAATATTTGAAAAGAAGCTCAAAATTTCCAGAATAGGAATCTACCATGTGGTGTAGTTAGAGATGTTATTGGGATCAGAAAAACTTGCCAAATGGGAAAAGCCAAATCAAATTATTATTCCAGTAAACAAATTGAAAATGAAGGCATTCCCAGAGGCTTTTGACAAGGGGCAAATGGACTCCTAAATCAAACATTTCATAAATATATTAGCAAAACACATTATATAACACTAACATTAATGACACACACCAGATTGCTGAGGTTCTTAATCACATCTTTTCAATCTAGGCGCTTATACTGTGAAAGGGTTGGTTCCTACAGACAGCTCATAACACAAAGTAAGTCTCTCCAATGACGTTCCCACCATTACCAAATGTTTTTCTTCTGATTTGTCTCCAGACATGACATTTTTGCAAATTAAACTGGATTACATTATCCGTGATGGCTGAAATTCAATTATCCAAATAACTAACCAGCCAGCTCCATGACTAAATCGTCCACCTGCTGCCTGAACTTTTGGGGTTTGACAGCCTGCTGGGTTCGTTTTGACTTTATAAAGTAGAAGTGGACCTGGATTTCTCTGGGAAAAGAACCTAGGAATTCTTTCCTTCTAACGTTACTTTAGGGATCAAGGTCAGATTCTCTCTGTAAAAGATAAAAACAATTCACATGTTTTCAGACACAAGGGCTGCACATTCCCACTCCTAAGTTCCTCCCCACGGTCCTTCTCTGATCTGCTTTTATGCCCATTTGTCACAGTTTCCGACTTTATACAACCTCAAAAACCAGAATAGACATCTTTATCTTTATGTGTATCTCTCGGTCAAAAGGAATTCACATTTCCATTTATGAAAATACTGTCATGCTGCCTTTCCATAAGAGAGTCTGCAGGGTTATATTCCTTCTAACTGTGTATAAAAGGGCACACTTCTTTTCACACTCATCAACACTTCATAATACACAACTCTTAATTTTCCCCGAACGACAGATCAAAACAACTCATTATTTGTACTTATATTTCTATGGTCACTTGAGATTGTACAACTTTTCAGGTTTACGGCCCCTTCAACAAACCTAATACAGGGAGTTAGAACAGTCTTTTAAGGTAAAAACAAACAAAAAACCATAAGATTAAAAACTGCCAAAATATGTGTTGGTAGAAAAATTTCAATTGATAAATGAAGAAGCAAGAATCAAATTTCCAGCTAATACCGAATAAAAGGTAAAAGACATCAGAGAAATATAACTTCAAAGTGTTATCTGAATAAAAGACTGGAAACAGAGAAGATGGTCTTAGATTGGCAAGCAATTCAGAAAGGAAGTTTTTAAAGATGAGGAGAGACAGTTGTTTTATATACATATTTGTTTTCATAACAAAGCACCACAAACTCACCATTGGAAGTAGCACAAATCGCCTCATAGCTCTGCAGGTCAGAAGTCTGACAGGCACGGCTGAAATCCAGAGGTCAGCCACTGCATTCCTTTCCGAAGCCTCTAGTTTTAGGGGAGAATCCGTTTTCTGCCATTTGGGTTGCTAACAGAATGTAGCTCCTTGAAGTTGTAGCGAGGTCCCTGTTTTCTCGCTGGCTGTACCTAAGGGCTGTTCCTGGCTCCTTGAGGCTCCTCCTTCTCGTATCTCCAGGTGATGAGGTTGAGCCCATCTAGGTAATCTAGGCTCTTGTCTCTGTTGTAAAGTCCGCTGACTGGCAGCCTTAACTGTATCTGCAACCTGAACTCACTGTGGCCAAGTGACATAACACATCCAAGGTTCCAGGGGTGAGAGGATCCCCACGGTCCGAGTGGGGGCAGGGGAGAAGGACAGTTCTGCCTGCCACAATCAGCCTGCTGGAATAGTCACCGAAGCCCCAAGGAATGACATACCCCATATTTTTCAGGCTTTTCCCTTAACTTCTAAGGTTATCATTTATTTATTTATATTTATTCACTGCTGGCTGTGCTGGGTCTTTATTGCGGTGCACAGCCTTCTGCAGTTGCGGCCCATCGATGCTGGGGCACAGGCTCAGCTAGTTGTGTTCAGGGCCTTAATTGCTCCTCAGTATGTGAAATCTTTGCTTCATTGGCAGGTGGAAGCTTAACCACTGGACCACTAGGGAAGTCCCAATCCCTGAGTTTAAAACAAAATCTCTGACCTTCCTTAAAGCTTATTTGAGGAAGCCCTTGATCCAAACAGGGGCCATCTGGAAACTTTTTTTCTTGAGATCCTCTCCCCTGACTGCCAAGCACTGGACACCATTCTGACTTTTCCTGTGGCCAGAGCCAGGTCTGGCTGCAAGAGAAACTAGGAGACATGGCCCTTCCGTCAATCCATGGCACCCCTCATCACCTGGGGACCCTAGCCCTGCTTCCACAGCCAGGTCTCCCTAGATCTCTTGTGGAAATAGCTTCTCCTGCCTTTTTTGAGTCTTGGGAGGAGCTGGATGACTTATAAAGATCCCTCTATGTCTTCTCCTCTCTCCTCTGGTGGGGAAACCATTCAAGCAAACTGACACCTGGAAGACCATAGCTCATAAGATACACACAGAAGGATCTGATTCTCTCTTTTTTAAAAGAAAATTATTAAGATTTTGTTTGGCTGCGCTGGGTCTTACTTTTGGCAGACGGAGTCTTCAGTCTTCACCGCAGCATGCTAGATCCTTCAGTTACGGCAAGCGTGACCTGTTCCCCTGACCAGGAACTGAACTCAGGCCCCTGCATTGTGATTGCAGAGTCTTAGCCACAGGGCCACTAGGGAAGTCCCAGATCTGATTCTCTTATGTACATATATTCCTATACATATATGTGTGTAAATGTGCTTACATGTGCACATATACATGTGGGCTTCCCAGGTGGTACAGGAATCCTGTAAATTCAGGAGACACAAGAGACGTAGGTTCAATCCCTGGGTCAGAAAGATTCTGGGGAGTAGGAAATAGCAACCGGCTCCAGTATTCTTGCCTGGAAAGTTCCATGGACAGCAGAGCCTAGTGGACTACAGTCCATAGGTTTGAGAAGAGTCAGCCATGACTAAGTGACTGAACACAACATACCTGGACATGTATGAGAGACAGATACACCAACACACACTCATGTACACATACACACATGATAAAACAGACAATCCACTTTTCTCCCAAGCTATTTGAAAACTCTTTATTATTTATTATTATTATTATTTATTCTAAATGGGTCTTTGTAGACTACATATAAGACATTAAGACTACATGTAAGATAATAAGTAGTTTCATTGACCAGACTGCAATACTTATGCCTGAGAATAAGCCTTTCCCTCAAGTTCATGGTGACAACTATTGCCATCCACTCTGGAACAGGGATGTTCTGACCAAAATGGTCCATCATTATGCTTTATTCAACAAGCTTATGCTCTCAGGAGATAACCTACGCTATAGTAAGACTGAGGTCTGCAGGTGAATGGTGTGGGGCATGCAGGTTACCTGCAAGGTGCTGATGAGGAGAGGCATGATTACTGTGGTCCTCCATAGAGCACCAACACCAGCTGGGGAAGCCCAAGGTTCATTAGCCCCCAAAAAGCTTCCATGGATCTACCTTGGAATCTGTATGCTGGGAAGGGAACCACAAAGAATCCACGTGCCACAAGATCAGCTGCATGTAGGAGACTTGCCCCGAGAAGCGACCCAGGTCAAGGCCAGCTGTGCTGCAACCAACAAGGTGAAGGTCCCAGCGGATCTCCCATGAAGGCCTCAGATGGAATCACCAGGAAGACCATTCGTGACTTCAGAAGTGTCTTACTGGGAGGTAAACTAGTCCTATCATAAGAACACGAATAGAATACTCAGAACATTTTGGCCAAGGCTCATCATCTCATAGCCCACCCTAGGACCTAAAAGTTGGGAGGTATTTTCATGAGCGCCCATCTCCATCCTCTTATACAGGATGTGACTCTGGAAGAACCCCACACAAGTTGGGTTCTGCAAGTTCCTACATGCTACTTATCTTCAGATATCTAAACACTGCCATAGGACAGAGTGACGACTGACCGAGCTGGCATCCCAGCTCTGCATTCCCAAGTGGTGTGATCACAGGTGGGTCACTTCACTTCTCTGAACCTGAGGGTCCTCATCCGTAGAAATGGACATAATGAATACACAGAAAGGATTGCTGTGAAATTGAATAAAGGAATCATGGAGAAACCCATAGTATCATCACTTTTCTATCCTTTTCTTGTGGGTCTTGAAGCCAACCATTCTTCCCTCTCTACTCTTCAGACCCATTCCCCAGAATCATCCCGGAAGAAACCAAAAATACTGAATTTCTGAGTCTGTACTCCTAAATCTTGATCTGCAAACAAACCTATCACATGCTTGAGACCCAGCATAAAATATCACTGTCCCACAGCAGCCTGCTGGCATTGGAATAAAACTCATAACCTGGTCCACAGTGCAGGGGCAAGAAAGATCAAAGCCCAAAGTCTCAGCCCCGAGCACAGCGGAAAACAAGCTGTCTTGTAAGGATGAGCTTGTTCAATTGTGGATGCTTTGAGCATGCTAAATAGGAACTGAACAGCAACAATGGAAACAAGACCCAGGGCAACGAAAGTGCAGCCATTAAACTTTCATGATTTCAGAGCTTAGGACATGCGTGTTCATCACTATGGCACTTTTTATGTCTGTGAATTTATAACGAACGTAGCTGTTGAAAATCAGCGATATTCATGGCAAACACTTAGTGCATAATGCTGGCGTTTTAGAAACTATCATCAAAACCATTTCACTATAAAAACAAATGAGACCTTTATAAGGAAAAAACCTGAATGCCCTGACACCATCTTTCAATAGGCTAAGAAGGTTCACGGCTTTCAGTTCCTGCTTTCATACCATGGCACTTGGTGAGGTCAGTTGGGCCATTTATTTTCAGAAAGAAACTCGACAGAGAAAGTTGAGTGATTTGTTGAACTCAAAGGTACTGAAATCTAGTTTCTAGCGTGTATTCTCATCCAGAGTCATTTTCACAGTATTTCGATCTGCAACCCACCATCTCTCTTCCGCCCATATACACACACTAACTGATGAAGAGGCACTCCAGGGGCCAACTTGAGTTTTCCGTTTTTCACTGTCTCTTTTCTATCCTAGGAGCATTGCTCTGGCTTGCCAACTATTCGCTCTGCAGTTTGAAAACCCTCTTTTTGGGTTGGATTCTCCCGGACAGTGTTTTACCAGGGAAAGGATGACCTCAGGGGCCACCGGAAAGGAATGGGGAGTGAGACAGATGGAGGCACCTGCTAGAGGGGGCTTTGATGAGCAGGTCCCCACTGCGGACAATGGGGGCTCCATCCCACGGCTGGCCTCTGGGGTCTGGAACACCTCTACATACGGAGGTGTATGGAACACCTCTCACGGAATCCCAGGGGCAGGAGAGCTGCGGTATTTATCCACCAACATCCATGTGTCACTGGTTCAAGGCTGCTCCAGGTAAACCTCTCTGCACTCCTGTCTGCCCTCACAGTCCTCACAGACCAAGCACACCCGGCAGCCAGCAAAAGCCCCCGGGCATTCTCAGGTGCCAGCAGTGGGAAGCTACCAGCATGGCACACTGGAGTGGTGAGTGGCAAGTGAGTACAGGCAGGGCAGTAACAATGTCCGCTTCATGTTATACATATGTTATTGTTATTGAGTCAGTTGTGTCCGCCTCTTTGTGATCCCACAGACTGTAGCCTGTCAGGCTCCTTTGTCCATGGAATTCTCCAGGAAAAAATAATGGAGTGGGTTGCCATTTCCTTCTCCAGGGGATCTTCCTGATCCAGGGATCAAAGCTGGGTCTCCTGCACTGTCGGGCATGCTCTTTACCACCTGAGCCACCAAGGAAGCTATGTATAAATCTCCCCAATCCAGACTCTCCCAAGTGGCCTTTTTATCAGTTGTCTTTTCCCTCCTAAGAAATCCTTCAGAAATGGACCCGGGGCGCTCTCTCCAGCGGATTCTGACTGTGACCTGCCTTTGTGTGCAGTTGTGACCAGGACCAATGCTGGCAAGTAAAAGAGGAGCAGACACAGGCGGGCGCCCGTGAGAGGCACCATATGGAGCAGTGAAGAGCGTGGAGGCTGTCTGCCATACAGCCTGGGCCTGGCATCCAGACCTCCTATTTCCACTCCAAAGTTATTTCAACGCAAGCCCATCTGCCAGATTTCTAAAACACCCCCTCCCCAAAGCAGCACCAAATATGTGTCCTATTAATGCTAGACTTGTACAAACACCACTGCAAACCCAGCAGGAGAGATTTGGAACTTGGAGAGCTGAGAAATGCAGCAAGAAATGGCCATTGCTTTCTTCAAGAGCCTGAAACCATCCTGGGAGGGAGCTGGAAGGGATGAAACTCTGGCTTGGCAAACTCACAGGCATGGTGAGACTCACAGCTTCATTGTAACCCCACCGACCACCAGCTGGGGAAGCAGGGCCCATGCGGAATTGATTGGGCATGAGCAATGCCCAGAAGACTGCAATTTAAAAACAATTTAATTATAAAAAGAAAAGAAGCAGACCCTGAAGGGGAAAGGAATGGTGGAGAGAGAAAATTCTTGTATATGCACGTCTATGAAAAGAGACAATGAGAGAACTAAGGGGGGGTAT
>SJYQ01000651.1:734813-803814 GCA_006410935.1 Redunca redunca | reverse complement strand
GGGGGGGGGATGGGTGAGTGAACAAGAGAAAAAATAAAAGAGGAAGGAGGAAGGAAATAATTAGTGCCAGACAACAGAAAACAGTTCTGGTTGATTCATATGTAAAATTACCTCTTGGAAGAACAGTTCATAAAGTGAAAGGAAAGAATTAAGCAAGCAGCCCTTGGGAGAGGCAGCTCCCCCGGTGGGTGCAGGCAGCAGGAAGAAAAGAACACTGCAGTCCAGTGTCTGCACACAATACTCGCCATTTTCTACCAGTAATGAAGAAGACTGGAAGACTCAGAGTCCCAGGAAAGAAAGAGTCTTGCCTATATTTGATCCCATGGCTTACCCTTGGTGGAGGGTTTGGGAGAGGGCCCTTGATTGACAGTCTCAGATCCCAGAGAATGAGGGTGGGGAGTCTCCATCATGGCACTGAAACAGAGATTGGAGAGGTCAGGAAGCAGCCTGAGATGTCGTCCCTGGCAGGCAAACCAAAGAGAGGACAGTGGACTCAGAGTGAGGAGAGGACCAGCTGGAAACCTGGGCAAGACCAGGAAACAGGAAGAGATGAATAAACAGGAAAAAGCATGGATGTAAGCACATGATACTGAGAAGAGCCAGATTTTAGAAAAAGGAAGAAGTCCAGCTTCTGTCTGAGAAGCAGGAGCCAGACTCTTTCTGAGAAGTCCTGGGAAGTAGGGAGAGAAAAGAAAGTGGTAACTCAAGCCCATGACTTCATGGGTCTGTGAAGACATGAACCGCAGGCAAACTACCTACTATGCCGTAAAGCAGGCAGCAAGCAGGAGGGGTTTCCCGCCATCCTGAGAGCATGAGAGTTGACACTCCATTTGATGGAGACGTTCACTTCGTGGTGTGTCCAAGGCTGGTGTTGTTCCAGTTCCTCTACTCTGGCACAACAAACCACCCCAAAACTCAGCAGCTTGAAACCAGTCACGATTGTCTCTCAGGGCTCCCAGGCGTGGCAGCGCTCAGCTGTCTAGCTTCATGTGGCATGTCTCAGCAATTCATCCAATGTCAGCTGAGGCTGCATCATGTGAAGATTCGGCGGGTTTGGAATATTCAAGGTGATGCATTCACGTGGCCAGCCATGGGTAGTGCTGCTTAGGTGAGGCTGTGAACTGAAATACCTCCATGGGGCTTCGGCATTCACAGTGTGGCAGCTGGCTCTAAGAGGAAATCTCCCAGGAGGGAGCATGTCAAGAGGTGGAAAGAGAAAGCTGTCAAGAAAGCTAATTCTGAAGCTGGCACCGCATCACCTCTTTCCTGGCCAAAGTGGACAGAGTGGAATTTTAAGGATGATCCATTTTCATGCTCTGTGAGGCTCAGACACTCAGACATCCCCTGACCCTGCTTGTTAAGTACTTCACACTTTCCTCAATACTAATATGGCCAGAATTCTTGTTTCTCTAATTCCATATGTAGTCTTTCAATAGATTCATTACTTGAAGCTTATGGAGTTCTTTAAATCCCAAAATATCTTATTGGCAAATATTGATATAATTATTAAAAAATATTATGGCCACCATTAAAGAGTACTTACTACATACCAAGCTATCAAAGCTCATAAATTCTCACATTAATTTGAAACAATTTACAGGTGAGGAAACTGGAGAACACATTCAATACTGCTGCTGCTGCTGATGCTAAGTCACTTCAGTCGTGTCCAACTCTGTGCGACCCCATAGACGGCAGCCCACCAGGCTCCCCAGTCCCTGGGATTCTCCAGGCAAGAACAGTGGAGTGGGTTGCTGTTTCCTTCTCCAATGCGTGAAAGTGAAGTCTCTCAGTCATGTCCGATCCTCAGTGACCCCATGGACTGCAGCATTCCAGGCTCCTCCATCCATGGGATTTTCCAGGCAAGAGTACTGGAGTGGGGTGCCATTGCCTTCTCCCGTTCAATACTAGGGTAGATCAATTATTCAAAGTCAAAATGGCTGAGCTGAGTTTAAAACTAGGTCTACCACCTTCTAAAGCCCAAACCAGTCTGATTCTCCGACACTGTTTCATAGTGACTAGACTCTTTTCTGCTGTAATAGGTACCATCCTTCCCACCAATCAGAGCAAGACAGGGAGTGAAGAAACGCATCCTTCACCATCATTGGCATTACTTGGTTCTGAGTTGGAAGCCATGGGCTGGTCCTTGGTGGATTCCTGAAAGCCACCATTCAAGAGAGTTCCCCTCCCGTAAACTCCTGGCCTGGGAGAAAAGTAAGAGGACTCCTGAGGAAGGAGGGCTGTGGATTCTTCAAGAAAACAGACAAGAGAGTGGAAGGGAACATCATCCTGTCACTTGCTCTGTTAGGCCAAGTGGATAAACAGAAACCATGCCACATCGAAGTTCCTCTCTCCCCTAGGCAATCCGAGCATCTGTTTACCAAATTGTGCTGCTTAGTATGCTCACATACATATATATTTTACAACTGTGCCATCTGCGTTATCATAGTTATGGTTGTGCCAGCGCTTCCATAAAACTGATAGTAAATCTTTGTTTTCTGAGGTTCAGAAAGAGCCAATAAAAAGTGGGTCTGGGCTGAAACGTCTTCCCAACAGTTTCCAGCCAAGACACTAATAGATTTGTTGGCAAATTAAACAAGTATCAATTTACTTGGCAGGCTAAAAAAAAAATTACTAAAGTTTACTAATTCCAGAGGCAAATATGCAGTCACAAAGGAGAAGATAAAGCTCAATCCCGGTATAAACAAGATTATAGACTTGACTTTCATTTTAATGTCTGTAGGCCATTCCTTTGATTAACTTAAAACATTAAGAAGTCAGGTTAGTACTGTAAAATCTACACAGTAGATTGCATTTGCAGGAGATCTTTTGATAACAAACAGCAGAAATGGCCAATGAGTACCTTAGGCAAGAAGGAAATTCATCAAACAGCTTTGCAAGCTCCTGCAGGATTGCAGGACAAAGGGTGTGCTGAGGAATGAGGGCTGAAGTGGAAGAAGATGCAGTCTTAGCAGCACGGACTGCCTGGCAGCACCACATCTAGAACGAAGGAACTCTGGCCCCGTCATCTTTCTCTGCGTCCTTTTGGTCTGTTTCCAGAATCCCAGCAAAGGATGTGGTGAGCCAAGCCGGCCGTGTGGCTGCTCCTGGAGCTGCACAGCAGCAGCATTTGTAACTTCCCAGAAGGAGGGAGGAAGAGGAAGGAAGAAGGAGGGGGTGGGGAGGGGCAAGAAGGATAGGGAGGGAGGAGAAGGAAGGAGGAAAGATACAGAGAGAAAAGCAGAGAGAGAACCACCTGGGTGTCAAACACTAGGGAGCGGGTTGGATAGATCCTGCTACAAACATGCAATGGGATATTGTGCAGTCATCTATAGTTATAGGAAAGATAGATCATGCTACAAACATGCAATGGGATATTGCACAATCATCTATAGTTATAGGAAAGATAGTTAATGACTTGGGAGGCCGTGCTCATACAGTCTTCAGTTTTTAAAAAATGATTAGCAAACAGTATGCACAATATAATCTCATCTTAGAAAGGAAGGAATAAATAAATAAACCTGTATGCATGAAAAAAAAAGCAGGTGATGGGATTAAGTTATTTTTAATTTCTTGTTTCAGCTAATCTCTGTGATCAATTTTTTTTTTAATAGATGTANTCTGTGATCAATTTTTTTTTAATAGATGTATATTGCTTTTGAAAGAATGATTGAAAAAAAAAACAGTAGCAATTTTCAGGTTCAAAACCTCCTCCTATCTACACCCTCCTGTTCACTGCAGCATTATTCACAATAGCCAAGACATGGAAACAACTTTTGTCCATTGATGGAACAAGAAAACATGTATATTACATAGTGGTGTATTATTCCACTATGTAATAATAAAAAGGGGAACTCTGCCATTTGCAATGACAGAGCTGGATCTCAACAGTATTATGCTAAGTGAAATAAGTCAGCGAAAGACAAATGCTATATGATCTCAGGTAAGTGGAATCTAAAAATAAAAAATCAAACTCAGAACAGGCTGCTGGTTGCCAGAGGTGGAGGGTGGTGAGTGGGTGAAATGGGTGAACTTGGCCAAAAGGTACAAACTTCTAGTTAAAAGATAAGTCAAGACCTGGAGATGTAATATAAAAAATAACAAACAAGCCAACAAAAACCACCTCCTCCTGAATCTTTGCAATATACCCAGCAAGTAGTACTATGATCCCATTCCACAGATGGAGAAGTTGAAGCTCAAAGAGACTGTTGTCATGCAGACTCATAACACAGAGCTGAGGCAGGAACCTTGGAGCTTTTAGTCTGTCAGCCCTGGGGCTCTTTCCCTCTCCCTTCCTGGGGGGCTGGGGTCATGGGATGTGACCCTTGACAAGGGGGATAGGCAGGTGACACCCTCCTTGTGAGCCAGGCTGTCCTCCCTGCTTTCTTCAGCTCTAAGAGCTGCCACCAAAGCCTAACGAACTAGTACTTTTTCTCCTTTTGTGCAAGAAATGATCATTACGGTGTTAATGGAAATTCTGTGCATACTATCATAACTTCTGAATGTTATCTTCCATGAGCCATTTTGAAATCATCTCTGTATCTGAAAGGTCACTATGGCTGGCTGAATGGCATTGATTTCCTGGCGTTCACAGATGTACAAGACAACTCCTGCTGGGGCCTTTCATGGATTAGGGAGCCGAGCCAGCGATACGCAAGTGGCAAGTATGTCCTCTGAGCAGTCATTATAAGAGACGATCAACATGGAGGCTGCAGCAGACGGACATCACGTGGAGTCACACCTTCCTGAAATGCTAGCTCCTTCTAGCCCAGCCCACCTGGGCTGCAGCTTAGGGGCTGGTGCTTAGCTGATGTGACGCCATGATGCTCAAGAGGTCACAAGAGCCCCTGTCCACAGCTGCTTCCTCCACGCACCCAGTGACTCGTGTTCCCCAAGAGAAACTCAGCCCCTAACCAGGCTTAGTGTCAGCGGGGCTCGGCTGAGACACGGGGTCCACAGATGCTGCTTTTCACTGTGAATTCTGAAAGCTCTTAGGAAGGGCAGACAGATTTCATAATTTTTAGTAAAATTTGGTTCTTTCATGTTTCTGCTCTCCTCATCTTTTTAAAAAATTGTTTGCTTGAAGCATCATAGTTGATTTACAATGTTGCTAGTTTCAGGTGTACAGCAAACTGATTCAGTTATACATACACATGTGCACGGCACCCCACTCCAGTACTCTTGCCTGGAAAATCCCAGGGACAGAGGACCCTGGTGGGCTGCCATCTATGGGGTCGCACAGAGTCGGACACGACTGAAGCGACTTAGCAGCAGCAGCAGTTGCTGAGTGGTGTCTGACTCTTTGCAACACCATGGACTATAGTCCACCAGGCTCCTCTGTCCATGGAATTCTCCAGGCAGGAATACTGGAGGGGGGTTGCCATGCCCTTCTCCAGGGGATCTTGCTGACACAGGGATGGAACCTGCATCTCCTGTACTGTAGGCAGATTCTTTTACCATTGAGCCACCTGGAAGTCATATATTTATTCATTTATATTAAGAAATATATACACTTTAAGATTATTTTCCATTATAGGCTATTACAAGATATTGAGTATAGTTCCCTGTGCTACACAATAGGTCCTTATTAGTTATCTATTATCTATCTATCTATATATATATATTATCTATCTATCTATCTATCTATCTATCTATATATTAGTGTGTATATGTTGATCCCAAACTTCTAATTTATCCCTCTCGTCTTTTCCCCTTTGGTGACTGTAAGTCTGTGAGTCTATTTCTGTTTTGTAAGTAAATTCATCTGCATTATTTTTTCTAGATTCCATATAAAAGCGATATCATGTTGGTATTTATTTTTCTGACTCGATTGACTTAGTATGACAATCTCTGGGCCCATCCACATTGCTGCACATGGCATTACTTCAGTCTTTTCAATGGCTGTGTCTGTGCTGAGGGCTCACAGCTGAGTCTGGTGGTAGAAAGGCAGGTGCATCACTTCCCAGCAACTCTGTGATGTCATAAAGTCAGCAGTGGGTCTGGCCCATGCTGCCCCAGTACCTTTCCTTGGCGCCCATCACCAGGCCCCACAGTCAGCCCTTGCTGAGCGTTTTGGACTAGGCTGTGTATGAGGACAAGGGACACTTTTATTCCAGGGAAGAAACCAGATTATAAGCCCAAAGCAATTCTAACTAAACACATATGACAGATTAATCCAAGGAAATCCACATTTCAGTAGAGAATGACCCATCTGCTGTGCACGTTTCTCTTGCTGGCCCTTTCCCAAAGCATTGAGGTGAAAGTAAGATGCTGAATGGGCTTCCCGGGTGGCTCAGACAGGAGAGAATCCGCCTGCAATGCGGGAGACCTGGGTTTGATCCCTGGGTCGGGAAGATCCCCGGGAGAAGGGTAATGGCTACCCACTCCAGTGTTCCTGCCTGGAGAATTCCATGGACTGGTGGGCTACGGTCCATGGGTTGTAAAGAGTTGGACATGATTGAGCAACTAATACTTGTACTTTTCACAAGATGCTGGATTTTTTCCTATGAAGTGTCCGGTTCCTGATAGGGGTGAAAAGAACACTGGATCTAGTGTCAGACCTGGATTGAAATACCAGCCCCATACTTAGCAGTCTCATCACCTCAGAAAAGTTATCAGTTTCAGTGGTTCTCAAAGTAGAGTCCAAGGTCCCCTGAGGAACCCCTTTCAGAGCTACATCAAGTCAAAGTGACTTTCATAATACAATGTTATTTGTCTTTTTCACTCTCTTTCTCTTAAGAGTAGGCAGAGGAGCTTTCCAGAGATTATAAGACATGTGACATTATCACACCCATGGTTAATGGAATGTGGGCTTGTGTGTTCTGGTATTTAATTTTTTTTTTCTGTTTTAGAAGTAGAGTCACAGATGTAGAAAACAAACTTATGGTTACCAGGGATAAGGGGGGAGGGATAAATTGGGAAACTGGAACTAACATATATACACTACTATAATAAATACAAGAGATAGCTAATAAGAGTCTCATCTATAGCACAGGGAAGTCTACTCAATACTCTCTAATGGCCTATCTGGGAAAAAAAAAAAAGAAACTGAAAAAAGAGTGGACAGCTGTATATGTATAACTGATTCACTCTGCTGTACACCTGAAACTAACTCAACATTGAACTTCAACTATATGCCAATAATCTTTTTTAATGTTCTGTTTTAATAAGTAGTGACAGGAATATCACACATAAGCAAAAGCTTTTTGAGATTCTCAGTAGTTTTTTAAGAGTGTTTGAGAACTGCTGACCTAAACCTAACCTCAAGCGAAGAGTTGATTCATTTGAAAGGACTCTGATGCTGGGAGGGGTTGGGGGCAGGAGGAGAAGGGGATGACTGAGGATGAGATGGCTGGATGGCATCACTGACTTGATGGACGTGAGTCTGAGTGAACTCCAGGAGTTGGTGATGGACAGGGAGGCCCGGTGTGCTGCGATTCATGGGGTCGCAAAGAGTTGGATACGACTAAGCGACTGAACTGAACTGAACTGAATCTCTTCACACTTCTGCTTCCACTCTATCCCCAAGCTGCTATAAATTAGATGAAGTACATGACACTGGGGGCCACACACCAGAATCTCTTCTTCCTCTCAAGGCAGGCATCGTTCCAGTGTGCCCAAAGCACTCAACTCTGCCCTTTATGGGAATGAGTTTCATGCCTGTTTGGAAACACCCATTGCCCCTTCTCCTTAATGCCAAGCCTTTGACACTCTCCCAGGCCATCCCCAGGATCCAATTTCCTCCTTCAACCCCCAATCTATGGCTTCTCTGTGTATATCGTGTCTATAGATATGAGGCTCACTGTACTTTAACAGGTGTACCTGCTAGACATCATAAGACCACACCTCTGTGCGATGCAGGAAGGGTCTTTCTTAAAGTGGATGGGCAGGCTTCCCTGGTGATCCAGTGGTTAAGAATCTGCCTGCCAATGCAGGGGACACCATTCGACCCCGATCCGGGAGGATCCCACATGCTGCGGACGACTCTGCCCATGTGCCCACGAGCCCATGCTCTAGGGCCTGTGAGCTGCAACTACCGAACCCGCACGTCACAGCAACGGGGCAGCACTGCCTAGAGCTCACGCTCTGCAGCAAAGGAGCCACCGCAGGGAGAAGCCCATGCCCCGCAGCCAGAGAAAGCCCACACGCAGCAACGGTGACCCAACACAGCCTAAATAAGTAAACAAGTTTTAAAAAATGAGTAGTCAACCACTCAAGGAAGGTTCCAAAACAGCACCCAGAGCTTGGAGAAGACCCCTCTCTAGTCTCTCTGGGTCTCACTCCTGGCTAAGTGGAGGTGGGCTTGTGGTACCTTCCAGAACAGAGGTAAGATGGACCCTGGTAGCTGGAGAGACCAGGCGACTGGCAGAAAGGACTCCCACATTGGCAGGTATTATACTGTTAGCCCCTAAATCCTTTGTATTAACTTCTCAGGGGCTCATTGGTTTCTTCAGAAAAATAAAAACCCCACATTTCCCCATCCTGCCATGTTGGAGATCCTGGTTGACCCATTTCTTCTAGGAGAGATGGACTCCAAAATTCCGTGTCTGATGAAATAGAGCCAGAAACTTCGGTGGCAGGAAACCCCTCCAAGGACAATGGGGACAGAGACAAAGTCTGGATTGAAAAGATATTTCAGGATCGAAATATCAGGACTGCCTGGATGTGCGGGGTGAGGGAGGGAGCAGCTGAGGATAACTCCAAGGACTCTGGCTTGGATCCTGATGGAGCAGAGGCCATTCCCTGAGACAGAGTGATAGGCAAAGAGCTGGACGGGAAGGGATGGAGAGTAGCTAGAATTCTGCACTAAAGCTGGGGCTAGGGGCTTCCCTAGTACCCTAGGGACTAAGACTTTGCCTTTCACTGCAGGGTGCATGGGCTCAATCCCCAGTTAGGTAGCTAAGATTCCACATGCCCTGTGGCCAAAAACCCAAAAATATAGAACAGAAGCAAATTCAGTAAAGACTTTAAAACAAATAAATAAGCTCAGGCTAAAGGTTGGCCAAAGGGATTTCCAGGTGGCACCAGTGGTAAAGAACCCATCTGCCAATGCAGGAAATATAAGAGACATAGATTCAACCCCTGGGTCGGGAAGATGCCCTGGAGGAGGGCGTGGCAACCCACTCCAGTATTCCTTCCTGGAGAATCCCACAGACAGAGGAGTCTGGTGAGTAACAGTCCATAGGATCTCACAGAGAAAGACACGACTGAAACGACAATACAGAGATGGACCAGAAGGTCACAGATGGTGGCTGAATCCCACAGGGGCAGGACTATGCTCCTGAAGCCGTTTCTGGAGTGAGCAGCGCAGAGCTAGCAGCTGGAACAAGCTGGCAGAAAAGCAGCAATTTGCTCTGGAAGACTCTCCAGAGTCCCTGTCACTGATTTTTATTGGCAACTCCCTTTCCTGACTGCACTTCTGGTCTCTGACTGGATTTCCCCCTTAGTCTTCAGATCTGCCTGTGCACTCCCCAAACCCTGGCTCTCCCTTTCTGCTCCCCATCATCCCTCTTCCCGGGCTCTGTCCTCTCGAATCCATTCAGAACGCTTTGCGCATCCAGTGCCAATACCCCGTGGCTAGTCCTGCTGCTCAGCTCAGCACATGCCCTCCCTTTCTGCACAGTCCCAGACCAGTCCAGGAAATCTTGTATTCTTGCTTTGCTGAGTCCCATTATTAGGAGCTACAGGAGGGGTGAGGTCACAAAGGAAGAACGTGTAGAGCAAGAAGAGAAACGGGTCCCAGGAGAATGAGAACAATAAAGTAGCCATTAGCAAACTTGGAAAACTCCCCCCGCCCCCGCCCCATGGTGTGTGTTTTCAAGGGAATTATTTGAAATGGCTGATTTGGAGAACTTGTGTCACTTGGGTATATCTGGATTACAGCCAAACCTCTCACCCTCAAAGTGATTCAATTGATTGTAGCAAATGTTATTCCATTCAAAAACCATATATAACAATAGAAACAACAATAAAAGTATATGCAGTCTACACCGTGGCTTCATTTGTAACAACTGTTTATACAAATGATCTCTCTTAGAGAATGCAAATCAATACTACAATAGAGTACCTACTACACCAGTCAGAATGGTCATCATTAAAATCTACAAATAATAAATGCTGAAGAGGGTGTGGAGAAAAAGAACTCTCCTGTACTGTTGGTGGGAATGTAAATCAGTGCAGCCACGATGGAACACAGTATGGAGGTTCTTCAAAAAACTAAAAGTAGAGTTGCCATATCATTTAGCAATCCAGTTCCTGGACATATATCTGGAGAAAACTATAATTCAAAAAGATACATGCACCCCTAGGCTCATAACAGCACTAGTCACAACAGCCAAGACGTGGAAACAACCTGAATATCCACTGATAGATGATGGATAAAGACGTGGCACATACATACAATGGGATATTGCTGTTCTTTAGTCACTCAGTCGTGTCTGACTCTTTGTGACCCCATGGACTGTAGCACGCCAAACTCCTCTGTCCATGAGATTTTCTGGGCAAGAATACTGGAGCAGGTTGCCAGCTCCTCCTCCAGGGGCCCCTCCTGGCCCAGGGATCGAACCCACAGCTCCTGCAGCTCCTGCACTGGCAGGCAGATTCTTCACCACTGAGCCACCGGGGAAGCCCCCTCGCCACTGTATTGCTCAGCCATAAAAAGAACAATTTGTAGCAACATGGGTGGATTTAGAGATTATCAGACTAAGTGAAGTCAGAGAAAGAAAAATACTATATGATATCACTTATATGTGAAATATATAATATGACACAAATTGAGCTTATCTACTAAAGAGAAATAAACTTATGTTTGCCAGGGGGAAAGGGTGGGGGAAGGATGGATCGGGACTTTGGGATTAGCAGATATAAACTATTACATATATTGATAGATGGATAAATAATAAGGTTCTACTGTATAGCATAGGGAACTATATTCAACATTCTGTAATAAACCATAATGGAAAAGAAAAAAGTAAGCAAATAATCTCATATCCTAAAAATATAGGCCAGAGAAGGCAATAGCACCCCACTCCAGTACTCCTGCCTGGAAAATCCCATGGATGGAGGAGCTTAGTAGGCTGCAGTCCATGGGGTCGCTCAGAGTCAGACATGACTGAGCGACTTCACTTTCACTTTTCACTTTCATGCATTGGAGAAGGAAATGGCAACCCACTCCAGCATTCTTGCCTGGAGAATCCCAAGGACAGGGGAGCCTGGTGGGCTGCCGTCTATGGGGTCACACAGAGTCCGACACGACTGAAGTGACTTAGCAGCAACTTAGCAGCAAAAATATAGGCATTCTCTTATAAGTCACTATTGATTATAATTGGACATTTACTAAATATTTTGCAGTAAGATGAGAAACAATATCAGCTGGGGCTATTTGTTTAGTTCGGATCGTTTGCAAGATTTTGCTTAGTGATGGGTAAACTGAAGGTCCATGGCAGCCAAGTTTCTTCCTGAGTGGTATTACAGGGGCAATGGTTCACCTGTTGATTCTAACCTCAGTGGCACTTAGTAAATTCCCCCAGAGGCTGCTTGTCAACTACTTGAAATGGATAAATGAAGGTGTACTAGTCAGGATAGGTTAGGTTATGCTGCACTGACAAACGATCCTCAGATCTTACTGTTTAAACAGAAATGATTTCTTTATGACGTGTACTCATTACCTGAAATCTAGGGGTTTATTCCACATCTTCACTCAGACCCAGGCTGGTCACAGTAGCAAGAGCGAGAGTACAAATAAAGAGTCATTTACTGTTAATCCTAGAAGTGACGTGTCATTTTGCTCACATTGTCTTAATCCACAAGCCATATGAGTTGATCTAAATTCAATGGGGAATTGAAAATAGAATAAGTATTTGTGAATAATTGTAAAGCTCATCAGAAGAGGAATAAAGACATCATTTTTAAACTCCATGCTCATTAAGATATTCTGCATGAAGACAAAAGCATAGACAGTAGTAATACATAATGATCCTGGAACACATGTCAAAAATTTGAGTTATACAATGTTAGGGGCAAAATACTTTCAGGGAAAAGATCATATAACTCGTATCTTATCTGGCCAATAAGATTCAAGTACTTAAAGTGACTTAGCCAAGATCATACAACTAATCAGTTGGCAGGGGGCATCTCATTTCTCGTCTAATAATCTTTGAGGCAGGAGGTCTGCAAAGATAGAATTTAAAAACCACAACAGGGACTTCCCTGATGGCGCAGTGGTTATGAACCCCCCTCAGAATGTAGGGGCACACAGGTTTGATCCTTGGTCACAGAACTAGGATCCCATATCCTGCAGAGCAACTAAGCCCGCACACTGCCACTCCTGAGCCCCTAGGCCACAACTTGAGAGTCTGTGCACCACAGTGAGAGATCCCACGTAACGCAGCGAAGATCCCGTGTGCCGCCACTAAGACCCAACCCAAGCGTGCTCAGCCGCTTCAGTCGGGTCCGACTCTCTGTGACCCCATGCACGGTAGCCCACCAGGCTCCTCTGTCCATGGGATTCTCCAGGCAAGGATACTGGAGTGGGCTACCAAGCCCCTCTCCAGGGGATCTTCCTGACCTGGGATCAAACCTGAGTCTCTTATGTTGCCTGCATTGGCTGGCAGGTTCTTCACCACTAGGGCTACCTTGGAAGACCCAACGCAGCCAAATACATACATACAGAAATACCACAATGATACTGAAGGCACAGCTTGCAAGTGAATTCTTTTATGTTAAAAAATTGTTACTTTTTCATTCTATTGATAACTAACTAGTTGCCACCTATTAGAATGCAGATAAAGTCACATCACCACTCAGAGACCCCATGTGCTCTGCAGTAAACCTGGACAATTTAGACACATTAGCAGTTGTCTGTTTCTTTCTCCAAGTGCTTATCCTTCAGTAAAGCCTCAGGGTAAAACCCAGAATGTTTCTTAGATAGCTAAGCTATTTTGCCAATCAAATTGATGATGACATCTTTTCTTTTCCTATGCTGAAAATATTCAAACATTTCTTGAACATCAGTTATATAGGTGAGTAATTTGCTAGAGAAGTTCCAGTGTCTATTTAAGGAAGGAAAATAAAAATAGTAAAATAAAACTATTCACAATAACACATAAATGCGGTAGCATATAACTTATTTCTTTAAGTTTCCCACAGGATTGAAATGCAAATCCATAATAATATATAGAAAATAACCTGAAGTCTGAAGTGCATAAACAACAGTTTAGTATCAGGAGACCAAACTAATGTATAATTGGGCACAAGACCCAAGTTATAAACACATGCATAATTTCATTATTTCATTTGCTTAACCAAAAACTGTTTGTATCATGTCCATAAGTCCCGAGTGAAGACACAGTAAGTATTTAGGCAGGGTATAAGGGATTAATTTTGAGATTGCTTGGTGGCCATTGGCTATGACTTATGCATATGAGACAGTGTTGATTCTTTTTTATTCCTTTCTTTAAAAAAATTTTTTTTTGATGTGTACCATTTTTAAAGTCTTTATTGAATTTGTCACATCATTGCTTCTGTTTTATGTTTTGGTTCAGGAGCATTTGGGATCTCAGCTCCCTGACCAGAGATGAGACCCACACCCTCTACACTGGAAGGCAAAGTCTTAACCACTGGGCTTCCAGGGAAATCCCAAGACAGTGCCCATCCGAAGAGTGGGCATTTCCTGGAAACAGTTTCTTTTGTGCCTGTTCTCCTGAAAGTCTCATTATTAACTACATACCTTGACTACCAATAAGTGGATTAAGTGGTGCCTTTCAAAGTAGATTAGTGTTTCCTATACATTTAATTAAAGTGGACTTCATTCCATCATCCTTAAGAACCAAAATGAGAAACTCTTTCAAGGGCAGACATTGACAATAAGTACGCCTCTTACTAGGATCCTTGAAGTGATCCAGTTAGCCCCAGAGTTCAGAATTTCTCGTATAATATACAAATTCAGTGTTTTTTTCTCCTGAGCACAGAAGTGTCAGCTCTTGTGTGACTGGGAAGGACGTGGGGAGGGTCATGCCCCTGATGTGATGTGGATTTCATGCTTTCTAATAAGGTCCCACTTGCAAGTCATTTTGTTAAGTGGTAAAAAATAGTAACGCCCTGAAGTTAATAAACTGGTAAAGAGAAGTCAAATCAGGATGTCTCTCTAGCTCATAGGCAGATCTGGGTCATTAAACATGGTCTCATCAGACAGCCTCATCTCAGGACCTGTTAGTGCTGTAAACATCAAAAGAAAGATTTCATAGATGGGCTGACAATGTTCCAGTATGCAGCTGGGTTGCCTTTTCATGTAGCTTATCTCACAATAGCAAATGTTTCATCTTTGAGCTGTTTTATGTCCAAAAAATTCACTTAACTGCTTTATTTTTTTTCCTAGGACTATAACAAATGACAACAAGATTCCTACCCCAGTGCTTTGCAATGATGGGTATCCATTAGAATCACCTTGGAAACATTTTAAAAATTGCATGCCTGGGTCTCACTCTCAGAAACTCTAATTTAACCAGTCTGGAGTAGGGCTCAGGCATAATTTTTTTAAAGCACCTTAAGTAATTCTGCAGTCAAGGTGGAGAACTGTTGTCTCCAAATCTCTCTCTGTCTGGGGCTTGCAAAAGTGAGCCTCTGTGGCTTCCAAGATAAAATCTTTCTTTTTTTTGCCTTTTTGTATTAATCCCCCAAAAGAATATTTTTATTAGACTCAAGAAAATATCCAGCTCTTGCCTCTGACTTGACTTTTATCCCTTGGCTTTCAGGACGGTGATGGACAATGTGTGAAGAAAGGAAGCAGAGAGCCAGAGCAGTGGGGAGGGAGTCCAGCGCACCTCCTTCCTGCTGCCCTTTGCTGTACACACACGTCAAGATAATGAGAGTGCAAGAGGAAGGCCAGAACGCAGGAGCTACCGTCCTAAGGGGCACCTGAGGAAACCATAAGTGGTCTAGGGGCTGGTGGGAGAGGAAAACCCAACAAGAAAGAGTGGCCATATGTTGGAGGGGATGTAGACTGGCCACAGCCACTATGGGGAACAGTATGGCAGTTCCTTAAAATACTACAAGTAAAGCTACCTTATGGTATAACAATCCCACTCTTGAGCATATATCCAGGGAAAACCATAATTCTGAGTAATATGCACCCCAGTGTTCACCACAGCACTACTCACAATAGCCAAAACCTGGAATTAACCTAAATGTCCATTGACAGAAGAATGGATAAACAAGATGTGGTATTTATACACAATGGGATATTACTCAGTCACAAAAAAGAATGAACCTAAAGATCGTCATACTAAGTCAGAGAAAGACAAATATCATATGATATCACCTACATATGGAATATAAAAAATGAATACAAATGAACTGATTTACAAAACAGAAACAGACTCTTAGAGTACAAACTTGTGGATAGCAGGGAGGAAGAGGGCAGGGGAGGGATGGGTGGGGGTCTGGAACTGACCTATACACCCTGCTATATTCAAAACAGACAACCTTTCATGAAGATGGAGCCAAGGGCAAAGGAGGCCCCTGCCCCTCCCAAAGCTGAAGCCAGAGCAAAGGCCTTGAAGGCCAAGCAGCAGTGTTAAAAGGCATCCACAGCCACTAACGAGAGTAGGTCCAGACGCCATCCACGCCCCAGCAGCCCAAAATGCTGCAGCTCAGGAGGCAACTCAAGTAGCCTCGGAAGAACGCCCCCAGGAAAAACAAGCTTGACCACTGTCACCATCAATTTCGCCCTCGCCACCCAGTCAGCCATGAAGAAAATAGAGGACAACACCACACTGGTGTTCAGTGTGGACGTCAAGGCCAACACGCAGCAAAGTAAACAGGCCGTGAAAAGGCTCTACGACACTGATGAGGCCAAGGTCAGCACCCTGACCAGGCCTGATAGAGAGAAGGAGGCATGAATACGTCCAGCTGGCTCCAGACTAAGACGCCTTGGATGTTGCCAACAAAACTGAAATCATCTACACTGAGTCCAGCTGGCTAATTCCAAGCATAAAAGTTTTCATTATAAAATAAAAGAAAACAGATAAGCAGCAAGGACCTACCGCATAGCACAGGGAGCTCTGCTAAATATTCTATCATAACCGGAATGGGAATTTGAAAAAGAATAGATATACGTCTATGTGTGACTGAATCACTTTGCAGCGCACCTGAAACTAACACAACATTATCAATCAACTAAACCCCGATATAAAATAAACACTAAAATAAATAATGACTGGGTCCTGGTGACCACACCCACTGTATGGACCAAGGGACAGCAGACCCTCCCAAGATCCATCTCTAACTTGCCCCTCTGATTGTAACTGAGTCAGCAAAGCCCCAGGGGATTCCCCTTCTCACCCAGCTCCACAAACAGAGTTTATCTTTATCACTTGTTTTGATCTCACACATACACAAGATCTTTCCTCTAAAGATTGGATTGGGTTTTACAGGTATCTCCTCAGTGATCCTCAGAAATGATGCAGGGATGATGCCTTATCTGGGAGAAAGCCCAAAGACAGTACAAATAAGACTCAGCTGGACTCACTGATGACTGCTAGGACCAGACTTATTTCCAATTCAAAATTTACAGGAAATTGCCAAACCCAGCCAGACAGCATTCCCTCTCCAAGATCCAAGACCGCCAACAGATCTCTGCCGCACCGGCGCTGCTCCCACTCAGGTTTTCCATGGGGGCTTTCCGCCCCGGATCTTGCATGATGCTTGAAGAAGAGCCATTTCAGTTACAGAAGGCCTCCTTTTTACACCGATGCCTTCTTATTCCTCACCTAGGATGGCACCTGATATAACACAGAGACCATGCAAGTGACAGTCACCATGGGCCATTGATCAGACTGAGTGCCAAATTCACTTGTAATTCAGTTTACAAGCCAGAGCAGAACACAGAAACTAACAAACAAACGACATAGGTTATGGGACATTTCCCACTGTGTCCCATAAATCCACACATTTCAGGCTTATTTACAATAGGCAACTAGCACAGATTGGGTTTATCCTGCTAAAAATAACTCATAGACGGCAATTCTCCCTAACCTTTCTGCTGGTGAACACCACATGTGTGCTTTCCAGGAAATCTGGTTATTTGTGAGTTTTCATTATTCACCTGGCTCATTCTTCCTTTTCCAGGTGCCCCATGTAGGCAGCCGGTTTTCCTTCTTAGTGCTCATACGTTTTTAAAAATGCTCCCATAAGCATTTCTGTCTTGACTCCCCAAGAAACCTCTGGAGTGGGCAGGATAAGATTCTTCTTCCCTGAACAGAGTTAGGGAAATTCAAACTCGGAATAAACAAGTGAGTCATCTAGACCCGTAATGCAAGTTGGGAATGAAGCAACTTGAGAAATTCAGCCTTTGCTCTTTAACATTCTATCCTTCACAATTCCCTCTTGGATCCTGATTCTTTGTCAAGAACAATACATGAGTTATCCCTGAAATTTGCACATGTAGAAAGACAGAAATAATTTTCTGTTTTGAACAGTGACCATTAGATAATGTACTATGTGTTGCAGTGGGGCTTCCCTGGTGGCTCAGTGGTAAAGAATCTGCCTGCCAATGCAGGAGACACGGGTTCGATCCCTGGGTCAGGAAGATCCCCTGGAGAAGGAAATGGCAACCTATTCCAGTATTCTTGCCTGGGAAAATCCCATGGACAGAGGAGGCTGGTGTGCCACAGTCCACAGGGTCACAAAGAGTCAGACATGACTGAGCGTGCATGCACATGTATGTTGCAGTAGCTACTGAAATCCGAGAGCTCTGAGCTGTGTGGGTTGTGGGGGCACTGATGGAAGTCTAGCCCCTGCTTCCAGGGAAAAGGGAGCAGCCCTGAGGTAGCGATAATGATTTGCTCTGTTATGCACATGGAATGTTCCGTCATTTAGCATAATCAGCATGTTCTTGCTATATTCATCTTTGACTCTCCAGTGTCTGGCCAAATGGACCCTACACATAGTAGGTGTACAGATGTTTTTGTTTGACAAAATCATCTATACTTGATTTCAAAACAAGCAGTTCAGAAACAATTATCTTTACTTTGCAAATAAGGAAAATAAAATTAAGGAAATTAAATGTCATGTTCAAGTTTACAGCTAGTAAGTATCCAGATCAGGGCTGATCCCCAGATCTCAGTGAAGTCAAAGAAGGTTTTCCCCTCCCCTGGCTTTTGGGGATTCTATGGGAATGCCTTCTTGTGTCTTTTCAAACCAAGGTCAGCACTGGTACTCAATAATCTCTTCACTGATTGTGTAACATTTGCCCCTAATGATTGCTGGTTCAATTCTTGTTATTTAAAATGCAGACACAGAAAACTATCTGGACCCTTGTAGTCAATGGGGTTGTAGGGTAAGGAGTGGAAACGGTACTTAGTGCAAAGGTCCTCAGCATCAGATACCCATGTGCCTCCAACAAGTCCCTTAGGCCTAACCAGCTTCTGTTTAACTATAAAAGAAAATAGTTGGAAGAATTTGTCACTCTGTTCACTCTGAGTTCTATAAGTTGCTAACTTATAGAACTTTGGCTATTTATTTCCTTTGGCTATTTAATTCCTGCATTATGTACCTATTTAGGTGGGTCTTAAGAAAGCTGGAATTACATTTTTTTTTAATTTTTCCATTCTTAGAGTGAGACAGCATCATTTCACTCCCTCTAAGACCCCCAGGTGAGATGCTTGGCCATCATCTTCACCTACTTTCTGGATTCATCCAGAGGAGGGCACTGAACCTCGTCTTAACTCAGAGTGTGACGACTTCGATACTGAGTTACTCTTGTGCCTTTTTAGGTGTCTCCTTCACCCTGGAAACGGGAGGTGAGGTCACTGGAAGACGTATTTAACACGCCTTTCCCTTCAGGGTAAGCCAGAGCAACTCAAGAGCTCCCGCTGACTAATGACACCTGTTTAAAGTTTACTGAAGAGAGAAAACAAGTATCAAAGCATCACAGAAGAAGGAAGCAAAAAGAGGGAGAGGAAGGAGAAATGGGGCAAGTGAAAAGGGAAAGCCAGAAAAAAAAGAAGCAGGAAAAGAAAGAGAAATGATTCAAGTTCAAGAGGTGCTCACCCGCTCCGGGCATGTTATTATTATTAGGTTGAAATTTCACTCTAACCCTGTGAATCAGCCTCATTCAGACAGTGATGGAGAAGGAGGCTCTAGGAGGCTGCAGGTTTACATCACTCCAGGGCCAGTCGAAGAGCAGCCGTCAATCAAGTGGGAGAGGGGGTGTTGACCAAGGACAGGAGACTGTGAAGACAGAGAAGACAGTTCAGGCTTTCAGCAGCTAAACCAGCTGTGTCTGCTGGCTGGAGTCAGCCATGGACGGCCAGGGATTAACCGCTGGCAGAAGACTGGGACTCCAGGGACTGCACTCCAGTGAGCGCTCTGGCCACTTCAGGCTGCACTTCTCATTGGCAGGGGCCAGGATCAATTCTGTCAAGGCCAACTTTCCTTCTGTCCTGTTGCCGGCTGCCCGGCAGAGTCAGCGTTTCCCACATCCTGCAAGTAGCCCATCATGGACGTGCCCAGACGCTCAGAAAGGGATGGGACGATGTCAGCACAAGGATTGTCCTGAGAGCCTTTAAGTACTGGGACCGGCGCGTGGGATAAGAAATCCATAGCCTTTTAGAGATTCTCCCCCAACCCATTTAGCTCAATCCTTAGAGGCAAGGAGTGGTCCTCCCTGAAGATCACCACTGAACACGATGACTGCCTCTCCCAGCTACTAGGAAAGGAGCGGGGACAGGATGGATGACCAGACCTTGACCAGACACACTCCACCCAACCCCCAACTCTCGTTAGCCAAGAGCATCAGAGCCCGGCAGGTGGCTCTATCGGTGTAATTTTTCCAAAAATGCATGCATTGTAGCAACATTTACTTACAGGAATGCTCTGCTTAGCTAAGAGCCATTTTCTGATGATTCAAATGACAAAAAAAAACAAACAAAAGCTTGCCTAAGAGATCCGACAGAACTCATAAAATTGTGACTTGACCCAGATTCTAGTCACACAAGAACATAGGTGGTACCCCACAAGTATCATTTCTGTGGTATTAATTCCTAGTACATACATGTGAATATTTATTTTTATCGGTGCACTCATAATCCTCAGTAGAAACGAGAGACCTGTGGGTGTCCTTCAGTGTATTTTCCATGTCCCATGCATCACTGATGCTCAGAACGCCAGTCCTAACACTCTGGTCTCTATTTTTCTTTAAATAAGACGTGTTTATTTTTTTTTTAACATTGTTGATTGATTGATTGACTAAAGTATAGTTAAGTTAAAATGATGTGTTAGTTTCCAGTGTGGGGCAAAGTGATTCAGTTATATATCTATTATACATACATATATATATTCTTTGTAAGATTCTTTTCCACTGTAGGTTATTACAAAATATTGAGTATAGTTCCCTGTGTTATACAGGAGGTCCTGGTTGTTAATATATTTTTTATATAATAGTGTATGTATTCTGATCTTTCTTTGATGGTCTTTTGTCCTAGTTTTGGGTCCAGTGTGAAGTCTTATTATTCTCATATATATTTGATTATTGCGACACTCCTTCATTCCTACTCCCACAACTAAATTCTACATCCACGTGCTTTGTCATGTGACTTCAGAAAGCCTCCCACTGCGCTCACTAGACAGAGTCCATTCCTCCACGTGCCTGGTGCTGGGTTTGGCCCAATGATCACGTTGGCCAACGTCACCAGAGCAGAGGCTTTGCATGTGCTGCCCAGTTGGGCCTGGGACCACCGTGAACAGAGGATGCCCATGGAGCTGCTACCTCTGACAAGCCTGGGCCCCAGAATGAAGACACACATGCAACCCATGGCTAGAAACAGAGCTATCCATCTGACCGGAAGTCACAGAAGCAAGAAAACCACCCCCTGCTGCTATAACTGACTGGAGTTGGGATGTTTTGAGGGGGGTGGGGGCCAGCATTACTGCAGTCCCAGAGATTCATGCACATCTCCAGGAGACATAGCTCATATCTGAACGCTGTGAGGGCTCTGTTCAAGATGACAACCAAAAGCCACTGTTACCTAGAAGACAAGGCCAACGGGACACATATAGAAAATGAATTTGAGAGGCCCTTAGATCAAGAGCCAAGCAGTTTCTGCCTAAACATTAAGGATTTGTCTCTGAGTCAGAAGGGAACAGAGCCCCGTCAGAATCTAACAATTCATAGACATGCGCTTCGTATTTGGTGCTGTCATCATTAGGCAGGTTTCAGAGAGCATGGGTCCTGAGAGGAAGCAGTGTTTTGATAACACAGGTCTTCCCTTGATTTCCTCCTGATTACAGGTACAATACAAGAACTATTTGGTGAGCAGGAAGCTTGCTAGAGTTCAAGTGTAGGCTGATCCACATTGACACACCAGCTATATTTTTTCCAATCTCCCGCCTTTTCCCTCTGGCTTAACATAAGCAAAAACTACTTATAATTAAGCTATTAAAACAAAGGGACCTTTATCAAATACTTTGTTGTCATTCATTGTTCAGTTGCTCAGTCTTGTCTGATTCTTTGCGACCCCATCGCCTGCAGCGCGTTCTGCACACCTGTCCTTTACCCTCTCCCGGAGCTTGCTCAAACTAATGTCCATTGAGCTGGTGAAGCCATCCAACCATCTCGTCCTCTGTTTTTCCCCTTCTCCTCCTGCCTTCAATCTTTCCCAGCATCAGGGTCTTTTCTAATGAGTCAGCTCTTCGCATCAGGTGGCCAAGGACTATTTGCCAAACCTTTGCGAGCACTGTTTCATTCAGAAGTAACAGCAATTCTGGGATTTCCCTGATGGTCCAGTGGTTAAGAATCTGGCTTCCAATGCAGTGGGCACGGGTCTGATCCCTGGTCAGGAAACTAAGCCATTGGGCAACTAAGTTCATGCACTGCAGTCACTGAGTCTACACACTCTATAGCCTGCACGCTACAACCAGAGAGCCTGCGTGCCACAACTAGGGAGAAGTCTGCACGCTGCAGCTAAGACTCGACACAGTCACAGAAATATTTTTTAAAATACCTAAATGCATCAAAGCCATACATAAAAAATTCACAGCAATGCTACAAACTGGGGGTTATTAGAATTCTCACTTTGCAGATGAGGACATAGGTTTAGATCAGTTAAGTAACTTGTCTGAAACTACACATCTAATTGTAATTCGGGTGTTTCTAAGTCCAAAGCCATCCCTAACCCCAGCACCTGCCGATCTTTTGGGCATCACTTGTCCCCGCCTCCAATGTCAGGTAAGGCACCTGAGGCCAGAGCTTGAGCTCTATCTGGCGCCCAAGTGTGTCTCCCTCTGGGCCCAACCAGTTCCTCTGCAGGGAGATAACAATGACAAGATCATGACAGTGGTGGCCCGACTTCTAGCTCTCAAAGGAAATAAACACAAGCCAATCACGCCTCACAGTGATGTAGTCCACAGGCCAATACCAAGTCAGCACACGAAATAATCTGAGAGTAGAAGAAACTACAGATCCACCTACTAAGATGGTGTCTCTGAGGGCAACTCTACTGGGGTAAAGCTATTGACTCTTGGGGTCAAATTTTAGCAAAACTAAATGAAATACACCATAGTGAGACATCCTCACAGCACAACTGCACGTTTCCCAAGAGTTGTTGCTGTAGGTGTCTTGAATTTGACCAACTCTTGATCCCATGGGGGCGAAGCACACCTAGAAGGGAGCCAAAGAATGACAATGAGAATTTTTCCTCCCAGTTTTCCACACAGAGGCTTCCCCTTTGGAAATGCGTTCCAACAAGGAATGTAAATAACACACACTCTGGAGTCAGATAGAACTGGTGTTAAATCCCAGCTCAGCCATTCCCTGTAGTGACCCTGGGCAAGCAAATGACTTCATCGCACTATAAGCTTCAGTTTTCTAGCCTACAAACTGGGGACAATGTCTTAAGTTAGGTTTCTCAAGAGCATATCCCAAGGTGAGAATGTGTAGGATTAAGGAAGTGCTCCCAGGACAAACTGGAAATTAGGGACGGAAGCAGGAGAAAAGAACAGAGGAAGCCTAGCAGGAGAGGAGTTCCAGATCTAAGTCCTGCACAGGGTGGCCTGACCCTGGAGGGGCACCCTGGACTATTGAATGAAACAATGCCTTGGTGTTGGCTCCACCCAGAGGCACTCTCTTATCTCTGCGCCCACCAGCCTCTGATTCAGGGCTGTGGCAAGGACGGTAAATTCTGAACATAAATTCTGGGGCACGTTCATCTCTGCAAAGCAAGCTCCATCAGACCAAGAGGAACTCTTAGAAAAAAAAAACAGCCACAGGTGCTCAAGGCTAGAAGCGGAACCACACCCCAGCCTGAGAGGCACAAAATATAAAATGGGTGAAAAATGGACTTCCCTGGTGTTGCAATGGTTAAGCATTCGCCTTCCAATGCAGGGGACACAGGTTCGATCCCTGGTCCAGGAAGCTCCCACGTGCCGTAGGGCCATTCAGCCTGTGCACCACAACTGCTGAAGCCCCAAACCCGAGAGCCTGTGCTCCGCAACAAGAGAAACCACCGCAGTGAGACGCCTGGGCACAACTGGAGAGCAGCCCCGAGTGCCACTAGAGAAAGCCCAAGGGCGGCAGGAAGGCCCAGCGCAGCCAAAGTAAATAGATACATAAGTTTGTAAATGAGTGAGAAGTCATAAAACAAACATGGTTACCAAAGAGGGAAGGAGGGAAGGGTAAATTAACAGGCTGGTATTTACAGATACACACTAGTATGTATAATACAGAAAACCAACAAGGGCCTACTCTATAGCTCAGGGGCCTATACTCAACATCATGTAATATTCTATAAGAGGAAACAATCTGAAAAAGACACACATATGTATATGTGAATATATATCTAAATTGCTGTACTGTACACCTGAAACTTAAACAATATTGTAAATCAACTATATTTCATTTTTAAAAATTGGGTGAAAAGGGATCCAAAGTGATCTGGGTGGAACATCATTTTACACTACAAACAAGAATTCTTCTTTCATTTTATATATATACATATATATCTCCTGACCTAAAACACAGAAGACACTTGATAATGTTAATGTTGCTGTTGTTGTTGTTATTATTATTTTTCCCATAACATCTTCCCCGAAAAGGCCTCACCAGGTTAGCAACCAGAGGTCTTGCATGCTCCCCTGGCGAGGCCCTCATCTGACAGCCACGGTGACCACTCAGCTCTGGTTTCACACCATCAGCTTCTCTGTTTGGCACCATGTTTGGGGCCCCGTCTTCCGGGGTTCCCTCTCCTCGGGGTGGAAAGGCTCCCCTTCCTGCCGGGTGGGCTGTGTGCAAGGGAGACGCCGGCCAAGCGCTCAAGTTAGAGGGCTCTGTTCCTCAGCCATGCCCTCGCGCCTCCAGCAGGATCTGCTGGCCCCAAATCCTCCTCTGACATTAAATAAACCCTTGGCCTTTTTAAGTTTTGCCTATTCATCCTCTCCGGCTAAGGGTTAGGGATTTCTTAGAATGACCCAGGGTCCACAAAAGGGCTTCTTCTCCATTTCTTTCTAAGATCCTACCCCCAAGAGCCCTAGTTCAGCCTCTCTCCTTAGGGGGCCTAGGACACCCAGGAACTATGCAGCTGGGGCTTTATTTAATTAATCTTCCTTAACAATCTCCCCTTTCCATGTGCCAGCCAGGCGAGCTCATATGCATAGTAGCCTCCCCTCTGTGACTAATCCTCTGGGTTAAAAGACCCCGCTTGGCTCCAAAGCCACCCCTTTCATTCACCAGCTTATGAGAGCTGCATCTTCTCACGGGGCCAGACAGCCGCCTCAACCACGCTGGTCCAGGCCTCATTTTCCAGGCCACCATCCTGACTGAAATTAATCTAAGTGGCGCCTCTTTTACAAGAGTGGCAGCAAATATCCAATTCAATTTGCTTTTACCCAAGATTTCCCCCAGGATTCAGGCCGAATGAGATAATCGATGATGATTATAGGGCTTGGCCTGCCTGGCTGAGCCAGTGTTAAAAGGAGGGCCAGTTTCTGCTCCGGTGCTCATCCAAGTCGGGTACTAATTCAGGCAGATCCATGCCTTTTTTCAGTGGCTCTCAGCCATACACGCCTCGATAATCACGCTGGGGAGGTGGAGGCGGTCGGTCCTCCTAGCCAAGAAAAAAGAATTCATTTCTGCTTCTCCTCCAGCCCTGAACAAGAACAGAAATGTACAGAGCATCTGGAGCAGCTTAAGAAGGCTGCTGGAACCAGTGATGCCAAAGAGATTTAATATAGATGGGCTAAACTCTCCTCCTCTCAGAGAGAGGCAAGTCAATGCCTTTATTGCTAATCCAATCAAGAAAGTATTAAATCACTTGTTGCTATCACCTTAACCTGAACAGGACTATTCTCTGCTTGGCTGATTTTTCTGAAAGATCACAATGCCCAGTTCAGAAAAGTAGGGGCTGATGGCCCAGTGGGGTCAAAGAGACCCTCCAGATTCCCCATGTCCCCACTGGGGCCTCTGCTAGTCTTATACCAACTCATTGGTGGGCTCCTTTGGGTTCTGAACACTTTATAGAGGCTATGGCCCAAAGTGGGGATGTAACTGTGTGATAGTTAGCTATTGCTGTGTAACAAATTACCCCAAAACATAGGAGCTGAAAACCACTCACATGTACAATCGCCCAGTTCCTGTGGATCAGGAATCCAGGAGTATCTCAATTATGTGGTCCTACTTTGGGGTCTCTCACAAGCCTGCAGTCTGGGTATCAGTTTTGGTTGTGTTATCTCACGGGCTGACCTAGGGGGACTCAGGCCCTGAGCTCATGCACTCATGTGCTGTCAGTAGGAGGCCTCAGGTCAGTGTTGATGGGGCCTTTACACAGGGCTGGCTCCCAAGCTGCCAGCAGGATCTTCCCAGAATTCATGAGCCCAGAAATCACACAAACCTGATGTAGAAGCCAAAACTATAAAAAAGGTCCAGCTGAGTAGAAGGCAATCTGGTCCTATAAAATCCTCCAACAGTCTGCACATTCTATTCACTCTGCAAACATTTGTTAAAGTGCCACTTACTGAGGCCAGCCACTTGACAAACTTCATCTCATTTAATCTTTACAGCCATACTTGGAGGTCAATATTATTGGTTCAGCTTTGTAGACCTGGAGTCTGAAGCTCAGAGATGCTGGATGACTTGCTGGGGGTCACATGGCTACAGAACAAGAGCTGGAACCAAGCTCTGGATTCGTGCTCTTTCCAGATATCACCTCCATGCCATGCATGGCTGAACCCTTCTGCCCTGACTCTGCTAAATGCGATAAGTCATTCCCCTGAAACACACAGCAGAGCCCTTGGACAAGTACCCCACCTACCTCCTCTCTGGCTGGAGGCCATGCTGGGAGTAGAAAGAGGAGAGGGGGATGCTGGCCCCAGGTGCAAGATTAAACGGGCACCAAAAACTTCAATAATCAAGATGAATACTATTTCAATGCAATATTTTTAAAAAATATAATTGACAAACTCATGGGCCAGCTGCCTGCTTTTGTAAATAAGATTTCATTACTTCTGCATGCCAAGACAGGTCACATCCACTGGGCACACCTGTCTGGTTTTACTTCTGGAAAGGAGACTTTCTTTGCCTTTTCAGCCTGGAGGACAGAGCACGTGTCTACAAACACAGGCCACGTGGGTGGAATCCTGGACAAGCACAGAGAGTGACACCAGGAGTCAGACTGCTCTCTGGTTCCTCCTTGAAGCCAGAGCGACTGTGATGTGATCTTCAGACATGAGGAGGAAACAGGCAGCTGGAGCTTGGAGAGCAGGGTGGGATGGCACCACTCCTGGCTCCCCAGGGGGATGCACTTGGCCATGTGGTTTGCACACAGAGCGCCGTGTGCCCATGCCAAAGATGTGATAGGAGCCGTAGTTATTTTTAAAACACATACTCTACCTGGGCTCCACCATACCCAGCCAGGGACTCCAGCGCCAGTATCAAGCAATTGTTAATGGAAAAAGAGATGCCAGGGCCCCCCAAAGCCATTCTTAACTATGGACATTATTGCTCCATTTTGAGCTGCACCCAGGGACTCGTAAGAGGAAGACATAATGCTTGTTTGTGAAACTTTTATAGCTAATTGACATTTTTTCAGTGCTCCCCTGCTAGCTGTAGTTACTCCTGATTGGAAGGGCCATGGAAAACATCAAGTTATGCACTGTCTCCAGATGGGGCCATATTTCTGATATACCACTGGAAAAAAAAAAGGGAGAGTAAATAAAAAACTGTCAAAACAAACACCCTTGGAAGTGATAAAGAGGAGCTGAAATGATTGGCAAAAGCAGTTTTATTTGCTTGAAAGTGACGCATACTGTGTTCACACTAATTGACGATGTCGGACTCTCTGGGACTGCCAGATCTCCTCCTCCTTGGGGGCATTTCCCTCCCTTCTATACCTGCTCTTTGCTTTACAGACAAAGGGGAACACAGAAGTAAACATCTCCTTTCCTATGTATATGCCTCTTTCTACTTACAGGTCCCAGACTCTGTCCTTGGTGCTAGCAGAAGCCAGGAATCATATTCTGGCTGCCTTAAGTCAAGTTCATGAAACAAAACCAATTAGAATCAAACAGAGAAATCACACAAATGATGGGAATTCCACTCTGGTCTCTGGACACCGTCACATACACATTGCCCAAGAAGATCGGTAATGAGGACAGTACAAGATACACCGACAGAAGTGAGGAAGCGCTTGGCATAAGTGCCAGTGTGCGTTTGTAGAAACTAATGAGTATTTTTATGGATCCATTTACTACAGGTTTCAATCTAATTTTCTTGACTCAAAAAGTCATTGACTCACGTAGAATGAATTCACTTGAGAATGTTATTTTTAAAACAGAACAATATGCCAGATGGAAACTATTGTGTAAAACCAAGTTTTCTGGTTGCATGGCTGACTATTTCACATCCTGCCGACATGGAGGTCTCCTAGCCTATATGTTTCTTGATTGAGAACATGTCTCAGGATAAGTATAAAATCATAAAATGCAATTGGTTAAATTTAATACCCAATGTCCATGTATCAAAAACTTATGCATTTAGGGCAGAGGGGAGAGTGTCAAGTATTTGCTCAAAACCTATGTTCACTTAGGGCTTCCCTGGTGACTTAATGGCAAAGAATCTGCCTGTGATGCGGGAGGAGCCACAGGAGATGCAGGTTGGATCCCTGGGTCAGGAAGATCCCCTGGAGGAGGGTATGGAAACCCACTCCAGTACTCTTGCCTGGAGAATCCCATGGAGAGAGAAGCCTGGTGGGCTAGCCCATAAGGTTGGTGCAAAGAGTAGGACTGGGCTGAAGAGACTTAGCATGCACACACACAAACATGTATGTTTACTTACCTTACACAAAATTTAAATGAATTCAGAGACCAGATTTCTAAATCAAAGCAGCAACTGAAGAGAAGGATGGGTGTTGCTAGAAGCAACTGCTGTGATAGCAGATAGAAATTGCAAAAGAGTAACAGCCTGGCAGCAATGGGAAAGATTTTTAACTCAGTGTAGTTACATGAGAACACCATGTGTCTTAGTCACTGAGTCCAGCTGACCCAGAGGCAAGAGCCCAGGGCAGATCTCGGGCCTCAGGGTCAAATGCCAGCCAATGGGAAAAGTCATGTTCTGGAGCTCTGTTTAAGAAGCAGGAACGGATACATTTTAGAAAAAATTCTAATTAAAAATGTTCATTAGGGCTGTTATTATTATTAATTGAGGGGAGCTAAAGGGCAAACTTCTGTATCAGGTGGGACACTGTTGGCCTCAAATAAGAAGAACCCATCCAATTAAGTAAATAAGAGAATACATTAACTCCCCAAGTGAAACTTCATAGTTGACCTGGGTTCAGAGCCAGCTGGATTCAGGTGGTCAAAGGATGTCTTCAAATTCTCTCTGTTTTCATCCCACTTTTCTCTGAAATACTGTCCCATCCACAAGTTCAGTGCTCCAGGGCAAAGAGAGCTTCTCTACCTCAGTGGTTAGAGTGTGAATCCTGGGGAGGGACGTTACTGGCCCAGCTCAAGTCCTTTGTCAACTCTCAGCCAATCACTGCGGCCAAGGCAACGCAGCATTAGCACAGGCCAGGCCTCAGCCACACCCACACCCAAGGCTGGGGAGGCAGCGAGGGCTGATGCAGGGCTCTCCCCACAGCCAGGGAACAATCTGGAGGCGGATGCATGAAGAAGGAGGTAAGGATGCTGTGCTGATAAAAAACAATGATGTTCATTGCACCATCAGTAACATAAAAGCACAGTTGTTTAGAATGACTCAGCATCTTTTGAGTTTTACATTTCCTAGAAAACAGACAGAGAGGGAGAAATGGGTGCAGCTAGATTTTGGAAGAGGGCTCTTGGGACAGAAACACAGAAAGAGTGAGGGGAGCTGTGTGGGCAGAAGGGGCATCAGAATGTCATGAAAGAGCACTGACAACTTTGGCCTGGCCCACAAAGAGCTCTGAGCTCAGACAGCCCTTCGCGGGGGCCAGCCCTTCATTCCTGCTGCACTGAGCAGTCACTGGATGTGCACTGACCCTGGGGACAGGTCCTCGACTTGGAGGAAGGAAACCCCTTCAGCCAAGTGCAATGCTGGGGGAGGGACTCAACTCCAGAGTCATCGCCAGCCAACAATCCCAGCATGGAGGGAAATGGAGCCTCATACTGAAGGGGAGATCTCGGCAGAGGGCCAGATTGAAGCTGGAGCCAGTGCAGTAAGGCAGGGTATCTCTCCCAAATGTGAGACTATGAGCTTCAGATTCTGCCTGCCCTGGACCAGCCACCCATGTGGCCTGAATGCACCGATCTCAGGAAAAGAGAACCCCCCTGCAGACAGGCTGGGGCCAAGCAGCAGGCTGGATCCTGGGGAAAGAAAAGATACTGCGTTTACTGAGTACCTGCTGTGCGCTGGTTCCGTGCTGGTTTCCTTGTGTTGCCTGCAGGGCTTCCATTCAGATGACGAGAATGAAGAATCTCTGAAATGGATACTATAATGAAGAGGGGGGAAAAGGTGGGAGAAATTTAAATGCTGGTTCTTGGGGCCTCATATTCAGAAAACTCGTTCCAAATTTGGATTACAGAAAACCACACTAATAACAAAAGAAAGAGGATCACGAGGCTCCCACTAAATCAGTTCAAGGATGAGAAAAAGAATAGTTATTCAAAAGTGAGCTCCGGGGGTGGTGAACAAAGTTCATTTCTGAAGGCGTGTCAGGGGAAATCAATTCCCAAGAGGAGACAGGAAATTTAGTGGAAAGTCTTTAAAAGTGTAACTGCATAATTAGTCTACTTTCGGAAGCATGCTTTTTAAAAGAGAATCACCCAAAAAATCCAGAAAATCAGTTTTTATAAAGAAGGGCGAGGTGGTCTAAAACAAAGAACAATGAGATAAACACCACAGGATGTGGCCAATTATGTACATTTGTTTTATTTCCTGAGAGCGAAGATGATGGAGAGAACAGTGAGCAGGCCTGATCACTCCTAGTTTTTATTTCGTGTGTGCCCAGTCACTCAGTCATGTCTGACTCTTTTGCGATCCTGTGGACTGCGGCCTGCCAAGCTCCCCTGTGCATGGGATGCTCCAGGCAAGAATCCTGGAGCCAGTCACCATTTCCTCTTCCAGGGGATCTTCCCAGCTCAGGAGGGAACCCGTGTCTCCTGCACTGGCGGGCGGATTCTTTACCGCTTGAGCCACCTGGGAAGCCTGTGTACATTTCAAAGAGGGAATGACATGAGAAATAAAGTCCTCTCACTTGCCCTTGACTGTTTACCACTTTTTTTAAAAACAGGAGTTAGGAACCTGGAGTTTATCACTGAGCTGAAAAGGTCCACAGATGCTGATTACCAGTTTAAGCTTGTTCCTCGGCCCCTGGACTGACACCGCTACTGCTTCCACCCACGCTTGTAGAACCGTACCTGGAGAGCAGCGGCTTGCCCACCGCAGCATCAGAGCCCAGCCAGGGGCCTCTCAGGAGAACCTCATTCCTGGCCTGCAGAGGAGTCAGGCTCTCCGAGCAGGTTTGGAGCAGGGGAAGGTGTGGCCGCATGCCCCTAGAAGCTTTAAGCTGTGGGTCAGCCCTCTCTGATGGGGTGGTGATGGTCAGGCTACAGTCCCCTGTTAGCCAATCCAACACTTACCCAGGTGTTGCTGTGAAAGTATTTTGCAAATATAATTAAAACACCTCCTAGTTGAGTTTAAGTAAGGGAGGTTGTCTTGGACAATTTGGGTGGACCTGTGGAAGTAGGGCTGAGATTTTCAAGAGAGAAAGTGAGAGTAAGGGAGAGGGGGGCTTCCCAGGTGGCGCTGGTGATAAAGAATCCACCTGGCCAGTGAAGGAGACATAGAGACTCTGGATTGGGAAGATCCCCTGGAGAAGGGAGTGGCAACCCACTCCAGTGTTCTTGCCTGGAGAATCCTATGGACAGAGGAGCCTGGTGGGCTACAGTCCAAGGGTCGCAAAGAGTCAGACATGACTGAGCAACTTAGCCACACACGCATGCAAGGGAGAGAGATGGAGGGACTTCCACCTGTGGACAGCAGCTTTTGGCTATGGCTGTGGGACTCCTCCTCCCTGCAGGGTCTTCCTTCATTAATGCTGCCTTGTGGACTCCAGACCGGCTCAGTCAGCTCCAAGTGCACGCGCATTCTCTTCGTGAGATGAGCAGGGCTCACTGGAGCCACCCCAATGGCCAGGCTGCCTTGGCTGCTCTTGCCCTGGGGACTGCACGGGGCCTGGGCTGTAAATTCTGCCCCTGGGTGGAGCAGTGGTAAAAACAGTCAAAAGAGGCGAGGTGCGAGGAAGAAGGCTGCAGGGGTTGGGGCAAACCTGAGCCTGCCGAGGGCTGGAGGGACAGAGGACGGACGTGGATCCGCATCTTGCTTTGATGGTGGGTCACACATGCGCGGTGAACCAGGGTGGGGGGATGACTTTGCACTAAGGCTGCAGCGCACACTCACCCTCATCCCACACATGCTTTGGGTCACCTCTGCCTGAGCTCCCACACAGACCTCCGGCTAAGGATTACACCCCCTGGCCTCTGCCGAACCGCGCCCTCCTCTCCCTCTGAACCCTGATTTCACGCTGACAGTCCCCCACACCGGGGCCGTCTGGCTGCCCTTTGCCCTTCCCAGCCTCCTGGAAACCCAACTGTCTCCCTTCTTCCGTGTCCCACAGACACACTCGGGCATCTGTTGCCTCTGGGGTGTGTGCGGGCCTCTGGTTATAAACCTCTCCTTCGTGTTCCACTGTTCTTGGTCTTAGAACAGGAAACACCAGCATTTCAGATCTGGAAGCAGCTTTCCACCCGGGGCATGTGGGGTAGCATCCACAGTCTGTTCCCACCACAGCAAGGAAGTCCATCCACCCCAAATGTGGCTTTTCCTTCCCTCCCAAATCTGTAAGGCCCAGGGGATTTGGGCCAGGGCAGTTTCAGAAGGCAGTGAGCTTTCTCACCAGCTTTGTTTGGGAATCACGTTTGATGCTCCTCCACCAAATCCTGGTTCCCCTTTGTGACGCCCACTCCCCGCTCTCCATCCCCACTGAAGCTGCCCACCTGAGGTTCCTACCCACCATGGTCCCCCTACTTTTTTCACCTCTTCCACTTTGCCCGCCCCACCCTGTCCATTTCCAGAAGTAGCCTGAGGGGTCCTTTTAGAAAATTCACCATTGCTACCCAGCCCCCAGCGGGTAAAGAACCTGCCTGCCAATGCAAGAGATGTAAGAAATGTGGGTTCGATCCCTGGGTCAGGAAGATCCCCTGGAGGGGGGCATGGTAGTGTTCTTGTCGGGAGAATCCCATGGACAGAGGAGCCGAGTGGGCTACAGTCAATGGGGTGGCCAAGAGACATGACTGAAGGCGATTTAGCACACAGCACCCCCCAGCCTCCATACACACACACTCAATTCAATTGCATTGAATGCCCTGGGCACTGAATCAGGGGAACCAGCAGTGAACAGAGAATGTAGTCCTGTCCCCCTGACCTCAGTACACAGGAGGAGTCGGACAGAGACACTGAAGCTGCCGGACACTTGTTCAGGGTCCTGTTTTCCCGTGGAAATGGGGAGGAAGTCTGAGCGCTCACCAGGGGCCTGTTGAGCGGCCTAGCGGCCCCAGCACTCACCCCTCCCCGGGAAGTCCCCGCACGCCGGGCCCTGCTGGCCCCTCACCCACCAGGATCATCCTCACTGTCCACCCTTCCCGGCGTGACGCCCTGAGGAGCCCTTGGTAACTTTCCTGGTGAACTCCTTCTCCTGTTCTCAGGTGACTTCTGACAGCCCCCCACTGGGGAGACGTCCTGAAGAATTATGAGGCTGGGAAGAAAGCCTTCTGGATCCTTTTCCTGTAAGAATCATGCTGGGCTGATGGTCTTTCACCCTGGAGATGGTGGAAACATTTTGGACACCGGGAGAAGGCGGAGTGGGGAGGAAGAGGAAAGGAGGCGGGGAGAGAGAGGCGCTCCAGAGCCAGAGGGGGTGGTGAGCCGGCAGCCCGCCATCTATCCCACAACTTCTGTTGAGCACCTGCTATATGAGCCATGGAATGGTCCCTGCCGTCTGCACGCTGGTGGGCTCAGGCAGGGGGCAGGCTTGCAGAAAAGCACGTCTCCCACCCTGTCAGACCCTGGGACCTCAACTCACCAAGAGGCCTTGGAGTCTAGGGCTGCACTTTTGATTTTCTCCCATAGGACTTTGTAAGCTGTCTCTGATACAAAGGAAACAGAAACAGGCGTGGCATGGAATAGAGCCACCATGGTTTACTGTCTGAATTACAGAATACGTGTAAGGAAAAAAAAAGAATACGTGTAAGACCTCGTTTACATGCGGTAAAATTCACTTTACTGTGCACAGCTTTATGAGCTCTAACACATATAACGGTGTAGCCACCCCCACAATGAGGACGTAGACGTCCCCTCACCCCAGAACATCCCCCCAGCTGCCCCTCTGTGGCCAACCCCACCCTGTCTTCAGCTTCCCTGCTGGTTCAGAAGGTAAACAGTCTGCCTGCAATGTGAGAGACCCAGGTTTGGTCAATGGGTCAGGAAGATCCCCTGGAGAAAGGAATGGCAATCCACTCCAGTATTATTACCTGGAGAACTTCAAGGACAGAGGAGCCTGGTGGGGTACAGTCCATGGGGTTGCAAAGAGTTGGGACACAACTGAGGGACTAACATGTTCTGCCCTCTCTTCACCTGAGACCCTTGCAACCTCACATCTGTCTTCTTTCCCTGTAATTTTTCCCTTCTGTGACCATTGGGTGGAATCTTAATTATATTAAAAGATCATTATTAATGTTTAATTGCTCGACTCAGTTCTATAATACTTGTTTCCTCCCCTATTTTTTTCTGGTTTTTTGGATCACTTCTGCATCAGATAGTGATGTAACATTACGGGTAGGGAGAACAGAAAGACTTTCCTTGGCATCATAACTTGTTCCTAGAGATGCCAAGCCTCGTGGGGAGTGCTTCTTGCCTAAAGCACCAGCTCTTTGATCTCCCTACGCCAGCCCCCAGGGTACTAGTCTAACTCAGCTACAGCCTTCCCTCCCCAGCCACCTTCCTACAGCTGCTGTGGGTGCTGGAGGTAGCCTGCCAGCTCTGCCCACAGTGCTTGCAGGCCCCCATGTGTGAAGAGTGATGCCTAAATGGTGGGGGGTGGGGGTGGGGGTAGAGGCAGAGATCACCCACTCCCACTCCCATCCCGTGAATGGCTGGGCTTCTGTTTCCTCCCAGGAGAACTCTGGCACCTTGAAAGGAGCCTGTGCATGTGAGAGGCTTAAGCTTAAAAATTTTCAAGTTGAGTCTGTCTCTGCCCTTGAACTTCTCTTAGGATAGGGCTTCCCTGGTGGCTCAGATTAAAGAACTCACCTGCAAGGCAGGAGATGTGGGTTCGATTCCTGGGTTGGGAAGATCTCCTGGAGAAGGGAATGGCAAGCCACTCCAGTACTCTTGCCAGGGAAATCCCAGGGACGGAGGAGCCTGTGGGTTTCATTCCACGGGCTCTCAAATAGACACGACTGATACTTTCACATTAGGGTAGCAGGGGTTTTCAGGAAGCAGCAACTCCTCGTGTCTCAAAGGATACACCCCCCTGCTCCTAATTCTTCTACTGGGGCCATTCCCCTGTGCGTGCACGCTCAGTCTGTGTGTCCTCTCAGTCCTCGAGAGACCCTTCCTGCTCCCAGGAAAGGAAAAGGGGCACAACGCAAATTAGGAGACCCTGAACTAGAGACTTTTGTTACAAGGGGAGTGGAAGAGAAAGACGAACCTGCAAATGTCTGAATGCATTTTCTGGATTACCTGCATTTTGCCGTTTCCTCTTTGCAAAGTGGATGATGGCTGGTTATATAGAGATTTCCTAAAATATGTTTGATCTGTTCAGACTTCCTCACTTTTAATAGAGTTCCCTTGCCTTTGCAGGGATGGTTTGGGCTTGTCTACACTGATAAGCTTGTGACAGCCTATTTCTCAAACGGCAATCAGAGACTGCTACAACCCATGCTTCTGGAACGGTTGCAAGACGATGCTTTCCTTGTGATCAGATGTATCCTCCACCACTTGTCAAACCCCCCCACCGATGAGCTGATCATCTGTCACTGATACCAGGAAATTTAATGGACATAAATGAAGTACTTTGAGCTTCCGGAACAGCCTTCATTTTGAGAGGAAGACAAACACTAGCCCAGCCATCGTAGGCTGGCTGGAGCGTGAGATAGGAAAGTAAGCAACTATTAAGTGTTCATTTCACTGCTTGAGGATTTTATTGTGGTAATGAAATAAGTTTGAGCCCCAGAGCCAGAGGGCTTTTCTGGGCCATTCACAAGTTATTTCCAACCTCGAGCCAATTCTCTTTGAGAATTCTTTTTCTACAGGACCCCCTGCACCCCAACCTCACCCACCTCCCTTTGATCTACCTTCTGGACCTCCAAGGGGAAGACAGCTCTGGGACTCCCCGACTTAGCAGATATGGCCTCGACTTTAGAACAGCAATCATCGAGCCTGCCACACACTGGGAAAAACGAAACCAAGTCCACCTCCCAGGTCTTTGCTCATGGGTTGTTAAACCTCTTTAGGAAACAGGTGTTTCCAGGTCCTAAAGTTCAGAACATCCAGGAAAACAGCCATTTCCAGTCTCTGAAAGTCAACGTCATAGCCCAGTACCCGGTAATGTTATGGCTAATCAAGGAGATAAATGCAGAGAAGTAATTTCTCAGGTGAGCAGCACTTCAGATCTCAGAGGCAGAAGGGATGAAGCCACCCACCTTGTACGCAGAGTCCACAGGGAACAGATGAGACTCCAGCGCAGATTAGTAAGGGCACTACCACCAGCTACAAAAAGGCAAGGAACCAGTGCACTTACTCAACAGCACAGGAGCTCCCTCGCCAGATGCTCCAGGAACATCTTCATCTCTGTCCTACCCAGATGGTAGCTCTACCTTACAGGGCCATGGAATTAGAGCGAATACTCCCAAAGCAATTTTCTCGGTCCCATAAGGGAAGAACAGAGAAAAACCAAGTCTTTTTGGCTCAGGGCTGAGTGTCCTAGGATGTTTTCAGTTCCTTGCCTTTTTCAAGCAGTCTTTGAATTTGTTGCTCAGTTATGTCTGACTCTTTCTGACCCCATGGACTGCAGCATGCCAGGCTTCCCTGTCCTTCACCATCTCTAAGAATTTGCTACTGGAGTCTTTGAATAGTTCTTCCAATTCCAGAAAACGAGCCTGTAAGAAAGTCCAAGTGATGTGGGGGGATGCTTGTGATGTCATTTCCCATGTGATGAGGGTCGCATTTCGAGGGACACATGGTCGTGGCTGCTTTGAGAGAGGAGTGTCCAGTCTCTTGACCCCCAGTAAAGGTTTGGAATAAATTTTACCTTTGCAGGTAAGCTCCTGGAGGGCAGAGACCCTGATCAACTCCCAGCAAGTAGAAGAGATGGCAACTCAAAGAGGCCCAGGATGGGTTGTGTGGGATGGTTTCTAGATTGTTATCCAAGAATCAATTGGAAGCTGATGGGTATTAGGTCGAGGCTTCAACTGGAGCAAGAACTCAAGTACCCCAGTTGGTGAGCACTTACATCCAGCGCCGAGCCCACCTCCATCTGCCCTGGGTCCCTGGCACTGGGACCCTGCAAACAGCCTTCTGCTCTGTCAGCTACTCCCAGTTAGTCTCTGCCACGACAGGGCACTGGACAGAGACTGCAAGGCTGGGGGAAAGGGGAGAGACCCGAAGCTCTTGATTCCCCACTTACCCACCCTGACTCTGAGAAAGGATGCCTTCGGGCCAGGACAGCTCGAGGGCATTTGCTGTTGTCGTCATTCAGTTGCTCAGTCGTGTCTGACCTTTTGCAACCCCATGGACTGCAGGACACCAGGCTTTTCACTATCTCCTGGAGTTTGCTCAAATTCATGTCCATTGAGTTGATGAGGCTACCTAATCATCTCTTCCTCGGTTTCCCCCTTCTCCTGCTGCCCTCTGGGGCAGCATCAGCATCAGAGCGCAGGTGTCTGGGCCTGGCTGTCTGAGATCTGCATGGACAGGCAGACACAGCCCACCAGCCTCTACTGGGCCAGGCAGACTCAGCCCTGAGGCCTCTTGCTTCTCTCTGAAGCTCTCGCTGGCTACAGACAACGGCAGTCCATCCCCTATTGGTGGGGACCAAGGAGGACCCTTTCTGCTTGCCCTCAGCAGAGACACCAGCGCACAGCCCAGAGAATCAATGCATTAACAGCAACAGTCCTTGAGAAGGACGGCACTGACTCACACCAACTGCACCTGATGGTCCATACAACATGGCTGATGTGTTCTGCACGCTCTGAGTTAAGTATCAGCCTACAGGCCACCCAGTTAGGAAAAACTGGCCCCGTTTTACTGAGCCACATTTTCAAGGTGGCTGACAGGCTTCTGCTCTCTACATCAGCAAAGGGGTGAATCTGTTCATCCAAGGGATGGGTATTAGGCTGTTCGATCTAACATGAATCTTTTCCTTTAAGGGAAGCTGGGATGAATATGTTCAGGCTCAGAAGGTGGAGAGGTGGCATGATTGCCAGGTGGGGCTGCAGGTGGCATCCCCAGGCTTAAGGAGGACACAGTGCATGACTGTGCACAAATTGAGCCCCCAACTAGTATGTGACTCCCTGACAGCTGTGCCCGCGTGCGGCACCCTGTTCTGCTGTTTACAGAGCAAGGAGGAGGTGGTGGCTCAAGAGAGGACACGAACTTTACTGCCAGCCTCTGCAGGGCAGGGGAGTCCATTCCCAGCTGGACTTGATGATCTGTGGAAATAATGTTACTTGATGGCAAGAGGCTCTGAAATCTCAGGACCCCGAGAGGCCAAAGGTCAAAGTTCAACAAGCAGGACAACCAGCCTCTTGATGGCACAGGACAGGACAGTATGCCTAGGCCCTGGACTTGCCCCTTGGTTGTTACAAACAGGAAGTTCACCTCTCCCTCTTGCACGTGGCTTTAAAGGTTGAGTTTTAGCTGTTGTGTGCTTGTCTTCCTCCCGTGGGAATATCAGCTTCCGAAACTGTGGGAGCTGATAGGAAGCATCATCCCATTTTCAGAATCCTGGCTGCAGCTCTCAGGTGCCCCTACCCTGACCTCTGTCTCCCTTCGGCAGACCCTTCACGCTGCAGCTTCCTCCTCCCCTGGGAGTCATCTCTCCACCCACATCACCTGCTCAGGGAAGCCTCGGCGCCTCCCAGGCTCCATAACTCCTCTAGTACGTTCTCCCCTAGCAACACCCTGCTCTTTCTTTTATCCCAATTTACGTCATGAAACTGCCACTACTAGTCTGGCTCTGAGTGGCTTGAGAGCCCTTGTGGGCAGGCCCTTGACCACGAGGCTCACCCCTGTTTTGGGGGACCTGGCCGGGACAGAGAAAGTGACGCAGAAGAATTTGTGCACCATGACGGGCCAGTGGAGGGCGGGCCACGGATGGGCAGGCTGGTCCCCGGAGGACCAAGATCAAGGAAGGAGCAGCCAGCTCTGAGCATGCTCAGTGCATCTCTCTCAGCCAGGCCCCCGACACAGCATGTGGCCAGCAGGGTCACCAGAAGGGCCAGACTTTGGGCTGACCCTCCCTTACCCTCCTGCTGCACGAAGGGACTGGGGTGGTAGCTGGGACTCGGGTTTATACTGGTGGCTTCAAGTAGGGCAAGTGCCTACCTTACTTGCCTTGCAAGGCTGTCCCAGGCTTACTTCCCTCCTGTCTGTCCCCGCCTCCTCCCAGCACCGGAAGCCTCTAAGGCAGCAGAGGGACCGACACCCAGAGAAGGGCTCCCCCATGTGCTCATGAGACGGGGACAGGCAGTGGTAGTGCAGATCAGCTGCAGAGACGGCACACGTCCCCCAGAAGGAGAGGCGTGGGACCACCAGCTCTTCAGACAGGCTCTCCCCTCCAGAGCCTAAGGGGAGTGGGCCATCCGCCCCGCGTCTGAAGGCATGGGAAATCCCTTACGAATGTAAACTTCAGCTTCCCCATCCACCCACTTACAGATGATAAAGAGCCAGAATCTTAAGATTCCTCTGCAGCGGAAGGCCTGTGCCCTCTGTAAACCTACTTTTCTTATTAAATCCACTGAAATCAGGGCTCAAAATACCATAGGAGAAGAAGTCATAAGTGACAGAAACCGCCCCCTCCTTCTCCAAGGTTTCTGGGTGTGTTTGGGAGAGAAAAGCTCACAGATTTGGAATTAGGCAAAGTGCAAATATTCAAGAAGCTCTTAATCCCCACAAACTGGCATTGTTGTTCACTGTGACTCCTTTCTCTGAAGACGGTCCCCGACGCTTTGCAGAAGCAGCTGTGTCCCCCCCTCCCCTCTGCCTGGCAGAGAAGGAGCCTCAGTGACAGCCGAGCCCCAGGGCCGTTCTTCAGCGAGTAGCTCTCAAGCACAACTTGAGTCGCTACTGGAAAGATACAGGACCTTCCGCAAGTATTAACTGTGCGTAAGGATTCCTGATACTTGGAGGGAAGTAACTCTGCTTTTGAACAGTGAAGATGTCGAACAATATTTTTCAATCTGGATTTAAATTCTAGAGAATGGTTTCTCTTACTGGTGACCTGCCTTCATGGCACCCAAGAGCTTCGCGATGCTGACCTGACAGGCTTTCCGCCGGCGCGTCTTCCTCCGCGCATTTTTCACTGTGTACCCGAGTACCTCTCGGTTTTCAACACATCCACTCTTCTCTCTGTGAACGGGGAATAGTCTGCCTTTCCAGCAATGCAGAAGGAGCAAAACCAAACTGATGAATCTCAAATTCCTACAGCAAGAATCAATTGTGGGAGAGGTAACCTAGGAAAAAAGTCTCCTTGTTTTCAAATACAGACGTACCACATGAGTACAGTTAAAGAAAGGATGTTAGCTCACACCACTCAGGAAGGCCATCATGAAAAAATGTACAAACGATAAATGCTGGAGAAGGTGTGGAGAAAAGGGAATTCTCTTACACTGTTGGTGGGAATGTAAATGGGTACAGCCACTAAGAAGAACATACGGAAGCTCCTTTAAAAAACTACAATAGAGCTACCATTTTGACTGAGCAGTCTTGCTCCTGGGCATATACTTGGAGAAAACCAAAGCATAATTCCAAAAGATACATGCACACCAATGTTCCCTGCAGCACTATTTACAATAGCCAGGATATAGCAGCAACCTAAACGTCCATCACAGATAAATAGATAAAGAAGATGGGGCACAAATACACAATGAAATATTACTCAGCTATAAAAAGGAACAAAGCTGTGCCATTTGCAGAGATGTGGATGGACCTAGAGAGTGTCACATGGAAAGAACTAAGTCAGAAAGAGAAGAACGAACATCATATATTAACACATGCATTTAATAAGTGGGGTCTAGAAAAATGGTACAGATGAACCTATCTGCAAAGCAGAAATGGAGACACAAATGGATGAGAGAACAAATGCATGGATACCAAGGGGAGAAAGCAGGGTGAAATGAACTGGCAGACTGGCATTGACATATATATGCTATTGATATTATGTATAAAATAGATAACTAATGAGAACCTACCATTTTGCACAGGGAACCCCATGCTCTGTGGTGACCTAAATGCAAAAGAAATCCAAAAAAGAGGGGGTATATAAATACACCTATAGCTGATTCACTTTGCTGTACAATAGAAACTAACAACATTGTAAAACAACTATACTCCGATAAAAATGTTTTAAAAGGGTATTCATTCAGCAAGAGATGCACAGAGGGCAGACCGTTTAGACAGGCAGGGGGTGGCCTTAGAAGCTAGAACTTGGTTCTCTAACTCCACAGTTACAAGCGTGTGCAAATGCTATCTGGAGGGAACAAGGGTAAACTCACACCCTGAACCCCTTCAGGTCCATCAACTGCCTTTACATCCCTCCCACTATTTTACATGTAACTAGTCCTACTGGGTTCCCTAATGCAGGCGGCTTCTGAAGGTATCAGCCCGACCAATTCCTACTCCGTCCTGCTAACTCTCAGGTACCACCATGGGATCAATTTGAAATATGATGCTTTAGGGATCTGCAGTTAAGAATCAGGTAGATTTGTTTCAACTTGGAAATAACTCTGTATGTGCAAAATTCATAACATAAGCATCACCAGAGAATAATTTTTCACCTACTATATTAGCATTAGAAAAAGCACTCTAAACCAAAGAAAAAAGTCAACAGTCAGGCCCGCTTTTTTGCCAGTGGAAAGAGCCCTGTTGTACAAAGAAGGGTATATGGGCTAAATCTGTCAAGAATGAGTCTCCTCAGAGGAATGGTCTTTCTTTAGTATTTCCAAAACATAAATACCTGCTGTGGTTATGTACATATAATGGAAGCACTGGATTTGGCCATGGAGTTCTTTTACCTAGCTTTCCTTACTCTTATCCAGCAACAATGTGTGGACCACTCCTGCGGTGTGTGTAGGAACATGGGAGGAACAAGGTCTCATGCGGCAGACACGTTCAACTCTGGACTCACGAAACCTCCAGGTGCCATTTTAGGCAATGTAAAAGAGGGTCAATTTCAAAACCTCCCCAACAGCACCCTTTGAAAGCAGTATGTCATGGAATAGTCTCTCACGTCAGGCTTGAACTGGTGTTACCTGCGTGCTCTCGGAGGGGATGAGCGTCGCCTGTGGTGGGTGCGGACTGAGTATTAAGCAGACGCATCCTGATGTCATGCAGCTTCCCGTCTCCAGGAACAAACTGGAGGCAACAGTGGGCCAGGCACACCTGTGTGCTAGGCGGTGCATCCGGGGAGATAGGGCGGGGGTGGGGGGCGCCGTATGCAAAAGTTGACCCCAGATCCGCAACATGGCCTGGCTCTGGGGCTGGGGCTGCATCTCCACAGCAGCTACATTTCCAGGTCATGGATGCACTAGGCTCTGAGAGCTTCTTTTCAGACTCTGAAAGACGCTGTCTAGAGTTCTGAGTCAGGAACAGACTGAGCTCTTCCTGCCAACAAACATAAACAGAAGGGCCCAGTGCCCTGGTTCACGAATCTTCAGAGCGTCTCTACATTGTGGGCCAGGAATCTCCTAGATGTCCATCACTAAGGAGGCAGCGTGACCTCGTATCACTTGACTAAGTTAATCACAAGGCTGAATTGGAATTTTTCTGGCTTAGAAACAATAAGGTCTGGGTGGGACTCAGACTGAAGGGCACTCTACTACCTGTGGTTACACACAAGTTTGGTGCACATATTTTGGTGTGTAAGCAGGACCCTGGAGGACATGCTGCTGCTGCTGCTAACTCGGTTCAGTTGTGTCCGACTCTGTGTGACCCCATAGACAGCAGCCCACCAGGCTCCCTCATCCCTGGGATTCTTCAGGCAAGAACACTGGAGTGGGTTGCCATTTCCTTCTCCAATGCATTGTAGTGAAAAGTGAAAGTGAAGTCATTCAGTCATGTCCCACTCTTAGCGACCCCATGGACTGCAGCCTACCAGGCTCCTCCATCCACGGGATGTTCCAGGCAAGAGTACTGGAGTGGGATGCCATTGCCGTCTCCAGAGAACATGTTAAGGTATCCTAAATAAATGATTCTGTTGAAGTGCCTTAGATTTGTCCAGCTGGCTACAAAAGCATTTATAAATTAATGGCACTTCACTCTGAACTGCCTTCAGCGGTCAGTGCAGCATACCTGTTATTGACACACTTGAAGGTAATAAGATATATACTTGCTGGCTTTCTTTTATTCCTTTGAATTAGTCCAAATTAAGGAAGCTTCAGTTTTATCACCAGAGGCAGATATCTGTGTCGTGTGTCTTCTCTTCGTCTCAGAAAGGGATTTTATTATTTGTTTCGAGGAGACTTTTCACCGGCTTGCCAGCATTCCTTCAAGTTTTACTCAGATTAAGATGCTGTTTGAGTCCAATTAGAAGTCTGCATCCATACATTGGTGACGGTCCCTCTGCCTGTCACCCTGGGCTAGGTCAGAACCTAGAGGTCACCCTGTGCAACAGTGTCATTTTCAGATGGGGACTGAGGTTCAGAGAAGTGAAATGAAATGACACCCAGGTGTTACAGCCAGCTTTGCCCAGCACCGACCAGGATTTCAACCCTCAACTTGACACCTTAGATGAGGATTGGAATCAAAGCATCATCTGATTCCTGTGCTTCCTACAAACACATGCCTATTTATCCTCATCAAACTGTTATGTCCCCTGTGTGATCCTAGTTAAGACACCTGCCATGAGCCTGGCTTCCAGTATGGATCCAAAGGGCAGGAGACAGATGACCTGGTCAGGTGAAGAACACCATTTAGTTTACTCAGCAAAAAGGGGACATCATACGTAAAAATCCAAATGAAGTTTTTGGCCAACCTGATATCATCTCTCAGTTTTTATCCTTTAATCTCTAGGTTTAAATTTCCTAGCAGTAATTACCCCTAACCTCTGCCTGTAATCACAACAGTACTCAATACGAAGTCTTCCTGCAGCAATTTAAAAAAAAAAAGCTCTCATTTTTTTTCATGCTAAACTCTGATATCTAATTAGTACAATAATAATTTCCCCCTTATCAAGATAATTGCATCTTTGAATATACATTTTTCAGACTGGAGAGCTCTGTTGCACAGGCATCTTCTGAAAGACTGAATGCAGGCCTGTTTTGTTACCCATTCATTTGTGACTTCAATCATTACTGTACGCACATCTTCTACAAAACAAATGCTAAATTATACATTGTGTATCTTTCCAAGCACATTAGATAAATTTTTAAACAGACCAGGAGGAATGATCATGTCACAAGCTTAAAATAAACTAAGCTACAGGGTGGATTCCATAACTTCATTTAATATTGATAGCAGCTCCACTTAGATCTTGAAAAAGCAAATAAATTTCATGTGAATAATTATATATTTTGATATAACTATCATACAGGAGTGTGTACACATATAAATCTATGGGTAGAATTATATACATTTCAATATATACCATATATATACCATATATATCTTTTTTCTTCTCATATTTTTCTCTTTAGTAAAACAAAGCAGTTTACTTGTACATGGATGTACAATGCTACATTAAGTCCTGAGTGATTTAAGAGATCGTTAATAAAGTACAGTAAATTCTAGTCTTGCAGCTTAAGATCCAGTAGATTCAGTAACAAAAATGTGAACGAAATGTTTAAAAATATGCATTCAATGAGGAGCTCATTTTGTGCTTAGCAGAGAAAGCTTGAACGTGCAGGACAGCCATTTGGTAAAAACTTCTTGAATATTCAAGATTAAACAAATATCCTATTTCAATGGATTTATAGAAGCTGATGTAACCTACATCCAATGTGTCAAGCATGGAAGACTCCAGTCGTGACTGGACTGAAAATCCCTTTTGCAGAATGTGAAATTCTGTGTAAACATTGGTGCTTAGGGATTACACAAAAAGTTCAGCCTCAAGTGGGGAAAAAGGAAAATACAATGAAATAATTTAAAATGCTTTTCTTGGGATACAGCCAGCCACATGGAAGGGATATTTTAAAAAAAATAAGAATACTCTGGTAAAAGGGGAAACCAGATGAAAGTCATTGGGGAGGTCTGACCAGCCACCCACCAGGGAACCCCAGGCTGGCTGGGCTCCAGGGGCCCAGGGTGACGGAGCCTCCAGGACAGACTGCACACAATGAGAAGGCCACATTCACCCGTGACGGGCAGGGATGGCCGCCCCCCAATGTCACCATGGCCAGCACGGCCCGGCTCTGCTCAGGCACTCGGAGGAGGCGGTGAGGGGTCCAGGCCCCCGGTCGGGGGCTGCTCGGATGAGAAGGCACTGTGTGGCGAGGTTCCATCTCCAGTCCTACCCTGTCCCGTGGCTGCTGTAGTCGAAGACGCCCTTCTTGAAGAATGGCGAGAACTCGCACACGGTGTGTTTGGACAGCGTCAGCCCCACCTTGTCGATGTGCAGCGGGGACGTGGCCGACTGGAGCATCACGCTGAAAAAGTCCCTGAGGTACCGCTGGGAAGAGATGAGAGGCCAAGACACGGTCAAGACACAGGCAGGGAGGAGTCGGCGGGGAGGAACGCCTAGAAACGACGGCCCTCCTGGCATGGAGGGGCTGCCACTGCCGCTAGAAACAGCGCAGTGACCCTCCTCTGCTGCCTTCCCCATGTCGGACCCACCTGGGGAGCAGCCACGGCGTCCAGCGTGCGCGTGACACCTCCTGGTTCTGACGCACAGGACATGCTGTCTGCAGACAAGCCCGGGGAATGCCGGGCAGCGGGCGCTGGGGGTGGGGTCTGCTTTCCAGCACAGTGCTGGTAGTTAATACCCCGCTTTTTCAGTCAAGTCACGTGTGCTAAGTCACTCCAGTTGTGTCCAGCTCTTTGCAACACTATGGACTGCAGCCTGCGGATTCATGTCCTCCCGCCCAACTCACTAACAGAAAGGCCACTAAGAGGAAGGAGAACAAAACTGCTAATGGTCTGCACGATGCTAAATGTACATTTTTACTCTTATTGACCAGGGGATTTATGCAGAAACTAGCGTCTCTGGCACTAATATGTCGTTAGTCAATAACGTGTCAAGCGGCACAGGCCCTCTGGGCTCTGCAGTCTTCTTAGACACTAAAGGAAAAGAAACACTGCGGGCAAGAGGGTCCGCTGCAAACACGAACACTTACAGACCACCCAGCAAAGGAAGCTCTTGCTGAGATTAACTGCTCTGAACCCCATGCTCACCCCAACCCCAACCTTTGCACACGTCTGTGGCAGCACTGGCCAGCTCTTCTGGCACCAAACTCGTAAAGCTGCTCTGAGTCCAAGACCCGAGATGCTGGGGCTGAAATCAGACACAGGCACCAGCAAGATGTGTTAATGGAAAAGAGAACATGCAGAAATATTCAGTACAGTTCCGGTACAGCAAAGGCTACCTATAACTGAAAATGGGGTGCAGAGGGGTGGGCATGCATCTAACAGGAAAAGGCCAGGGATGCAGCTAACATCCTACAATGCTCAGCATCCTACAGCCTCTGTGCAAAGAATTCTTTACCCCAAATGTCACTAGTGACACGGATAACGAACCTGTGGCCTGGGCAAAGAAGCCAAATTCAGCTGGCTGAACGAATAACCCATCTCAAATTTACCTCTGTAAGAAGACATTCTGCTCAAGGAAAATCTGTTAGTTACTTTCTTAAAAGCAGTAACAGGGACTACTAATAATTACCCCTTGTACGGTAATTTATAGTTTCCAAAAATCGAACACCTAACTCTTTGTGTTTTATGGAAGTGTAACTGGAGCAACTCCACGTCCAAGGGGCGGTGGCTGCGCAGGCGCAGGAGGGCCTAGAGGAGCTATTCCTCGTTGAAGGTCAGGAAGGGCGGCGGTGAGGAAATACCCTTCATCCAAGGTAAGGAGCAGCAGCTGCGCTTTGCTGGAGCAGCTGTGAAGAGATACCCCACGCCCAAGGTAAGAGAAACCCAAGTAAGATGGTAGGTGTTGCAAGAGGGCATCAGCGGGCAGACATACTGAAACCATACTCACAGAAAACTAGTCAATCTAATCACACGAGGACCACAGCCTTGTCTAACTCAGTGAAACCAAGCCATGCCCGCACGGCAACCCAAGACAGGCGGGTCATGGTGGAGAGGTCTGATAGAATGTGGTCCACTGGAGAAGGGAATGGCAAACCACTTCAGTATTCTTGCCTTGAGAACCCCATGAACAGTATGAAAAGGCAAAATGATAGGATACTGAAAGAGGAACTCCCCAGGGTCAGTAGGTCCCAACACGCTACTGGAGATCAGTGGATAAATAACTCCGGAAAGAATGAAGGGATGGAGCCAAAGCAAAAACAATACCCAGCTGTGGATGTGACTGGTGATAGAAGCAAGATCTGATGCTGTACAGAGCAATATTGCATAGGAACCTGGAATGTCAGGTCCATGAATCAAGTCAAATTGGAAGTGGTCAAACAAGAGATGGCGAGAGTGAACGTTGACATTCTAGGAATCAGCGAACTAAAATGGACTGGAATGGGTGAATTTAACTCAGATGACCATTATATCTACTACTGCAGGCAGGAATCCCTCAGAAGAAATGAAGTAGCCATCATGGTCAACAAAAGAGTCTGAAATGCAGTACTTGGATGCAATCTCAAAAACGACAGAATGATCTCTGTTCATTTACAAGGCAAACCATTCAATATCACAGTAATCCAAGTCTATGCCCCAACCAGTAACACTGAAGAAGCTGAAGTTGAACAGTTCTGTGAAGACCTACAAGACCTTTTAGAACTAACACCCAAAAAAGATGTCCTTTTTATTATAGCAGACTGGAATACAAAAGTAGGAAGTCAAGAAACACCTGGAGTAACAGGCAAATTTGGCCTTGGAATGAGGAATGAAGCAGGGCAAAGACTAATAGAGTTTTGCCAAGAAAATGTACTGGTCATAGCAAACACCCTCTTCCAACAACACAAGAGAAGACTCTACACATGGACATCATCAGATGGTCAACACCGAAATCAGGCTGAGTATATTCTTTGCAGCCAAAGATGGAGAAGCTCTATACAGTCAACAAGAACAAGACCAGGAGCTGACTGTGGCTCAGATCATGAACTCCTTGTTACCAAATTCAGACTTAAATTGAAGAAAGTAGGGAAAACCACTAGACTGTTCAGGTACGACCTAAATCAAATCCCTTATGATTATACAGTGGAAGTGAGAAATAGATTTAAGGGACTAGATCCGATAGATAGAGTGCCTGATGAACTAAGGAATGAGGTTTGTGACATTGTACAGGAGACAGGGATCAAGACCATCCCCATGGAAAAGAAATGCAAAAAAGCAAAATGGCTGTCTGGGGAGGCCTTACAAATAGCTGTGANTTGGACAACTCAGCAGTGGCCACAGGACTGGAAAAGGTCAGTTTTCATTCCAATCCCAAAGAAAGGCAATGCCAAACAATGCTCAAACTACCGCACAATTGCACTCATCTCACATGCTAGTAAAGTAATGCTCAAAAGTCTCCAAGCCAGGCTTCAGCAATACGTGAACCGTGAACTTCCTGATGTTCAAGCTGGATTTAGAAAAGACAGAGGAACCAGAGATCAAACTGTCAACATCTGCTGGATCATGGAAAAAGCAAGAGTTCCAGAAAAACATCTATTTCTGTTTTCTTGACTATGTCAAAGCCTTTGACTGTGTGGATCACAATAAACTGTGGAAAATTCTGAGAGAGATGGGAATACCAGACCACCTGACCTGTCTCTTGAGAAACCTGTATGCAGGTCAGGAAGCAACAGTTAGAACTGGTCATGGAACAACAGACTGGTTTCAAATAGGAAAAGGAGTACGTCAAGTACGACAACACTCAAAGTATTGTCACCTTGCTTATTTAACTTATATGCAGAGTACATCCTGAGAAACGCTGGGCTAGAAGAAACACAAGCCGGAATCAAGATTGCCGGGAGAAATATCAATAACCTCAGATATGTAGATGACACCACCCTTATGGCAGAAAGTGAAGAGGAACTCAAAAGCCTCTTGATGAAGGTGAAAGTGGAGAGTGAAAAAGTTGGCCTAAAGCTCAACATTCAGAAAATGAAGATCATGGCATCCGGTCCCATCACTTCATGGGAAATAAATGGGGAAACAGTGGAGAAACAGTGTCAGACTTTATTTTTTTGGGGCTCCAAAATCACTGCAGATGGACTGCAGCCATGAAATTAAAAGACGCTTACTCTTTGGAAGAAAAATTATGACCAACCTAGACAGCATATTGAAAAGCAGAGACATTACTTTGCCAACAAAGGTCTGTCTAGTCAAGGCTATGGTTTTTCTTGTGGTCATGTATGGATGTGAGAGTTGGACTGTAAAGAAGGCTGAGCACAGAAGAATTGATGCTTTTGAACTGTGGTGTTGGAGAAGACTCTTGAGAGTCCCTTGGACTGCAAGGAGATCCAACCAGTCCATTCTGAAGGAGATCAGCCCTGGTTGTTCTTTGGAGGGAATGATGCTGAAGCTGAAACTCCAGTACTTTGGCCACCTCATGCGAAGAGTTGACTCATTGGAAAAGACCCTGATGCTGGGAGGGACTGGGGACAGGAGGAGAAGGGGATGACAGAGGATGAGATGGCTGGATGGCATCACTGACTCAATGGACGTGTCTGAGTGAATTCCGGGAGTTGGTGATGGACAGGGAGGCCTGGCTCACTGCGATTCATGGGGTCTCAAAGAGTCGGACACGACTGAGCGACTGAACTGACTGAACTGATGTCTAGTGGCTGAGTACTCTTCCAAGGCAGGGCCTGCAGAGTGCTGACACATGATGCTGACCCAGCACCAAAGCAAGGTGACAGATGTTCGGACCACACCCAAAGGGGTCCTGCGTCACCCACCTGTGGGTTATCTTCATACTCTGTCTCTACCTCTTTTTTTTTTTTAAATTATTGTAACACCCATTATCTGGTGAGCAAGGCTAGTAATCCAGAGAGGAGAGTTGAAAGCAAGGATTTTTAACTCAGACTGTTTCCCGTGTTCAATATTCTTAACTTCCTGGTCTCATGGTAGTCGCTCAAGAAAGGCTCTCTAAACAAAAAGTAGGTCAAGGTAAGAAGGTGTCAAAACCAATTGCTAGAAAATGGACACCTTGCTCCAGGACTTATTTGCATCAAAGAAGCAGAAGAGAATATGCCTTGATTTCTCTGGGGGCAGAAAAGCTGGGAACATCGACCTAGAGGGACCCGAGGTCCAACAAACATGGTTACTGGGAAATACCTATCTGGCACGAGGGGGACTGGGATCGCCCCACAGGTGAGCTGTGATTGCACCCCCTCCGCAGGGTGAAGCAGGACCTGGGCCGTCACCTCAGCAGCTCCCTGCAGCCCATGCCCCACGGCCATGCTCGAGCGCAGACTAACGTCCACGCTGCCTGCCTTCCCGATGCTTTCTGACCGGACGGACAGGAGCAGATAACGTATCAACATGTGTCATCATCAGTTCATGAAGCAGGGGCCCTTTAAAGGGCCAAGAAAGCCTGAAGGGATGATGGAAAGAGAAGTAATAGTCAAAGCCAGAAATAAAGTGAAAAGAGAGGGTCCTGGAGATCCCCTTTCCCTGCCTGGGGAAGCCCCGTAAAAGCGAGCAAGGAAGCAGTCGCCGGCAATGGCTCTCCTTAAAATGAACGCATCGGCACCCCTCCATGAAACCTCCAGACAGAGGGATCTGATCCAACTGATTCTAAACATTATGGAAGACCTTTTTCTCTGCAATGAGTCTCTGCTCAGCACAATCAGGTGGCCTTGGCTCCCTCTTCCTAGACCGCTTCCTTGGTCAAAGAAAGGCTGTGAGTAGGAAGTGTTCTTTGCGGAGACCTCGGGGTGCTCTGAAGTGAAGATGTGACACGTGGCCTTGGTTGCCTGTGTCCAGAGCCACAGGCTTGCAGTGGGCCGAGCAAGTTCTTTCTGGTGAGTGATGAACCCAAAGGACCAGGGCTGGGGCAGGGGACACAAGAACGAACTAAAATTGCAGAAAGTGCCTGGGGTCACAGACAGCATCTCATTCTCTGTAATTCCCCATTGTCCTGGGCCCACTGCTGAGTTGGGGGAAAGTGCTTACAAGCAACTTTGATGACTAGTGTTGATGAGTTCATTTTTAAAAACTGAAACATACAGAGAGAAAGCAGCATCCACCATGAACATACAGCTTAATGAGTTTTCAAAAAGTGAATGTGCTGGTGTGCTGAGCACTGGGCTAAAAGTATTACAGTACTTTCAGAGCCCCGGCAGCCCTCCCATACTCCGTCCTCCAGGGTAACGGCCATCCCGGCTTCCTGTGCCAGCGGTCAGTATTGCCAGGTTTTGAACCTGAAACTGACGGGATCCCACGGGGTGCACTCTTCTGCATCTGGCTTCCACTGCTTAATGTGACGCCTGTGAGACTTGTGCACCTGGGTGCATGCACCGTGGTCTGGTCATTTTCACTGCTGCGTAGTATTCCACGTGCCCATACCCACCCACTTACTAAGGAGGGGCGATGGGTTTGGTTCTTTTGTCTGAGCTTCTTCAGTAATGAAATAGACTTCTGTGTAATGGTGTCGGGTGAACCAAGTTTCTTACTATTCCTACAATAAAGAAGCATTCCCCTAGGGCTTGAGGCCTCAGTCTAATGTACTAGAATTCTGCTACTGCATGTATATCAATATACACCCTAATTATATATATAAAATACATGCTTAAGTACACACATTCATATTAATAAATTCTGCCGTCTGTGCTCCTAGTATTTTCTACAGCACCTATGGCCAAAGGGAGAAAATTAAAGTGCCTCCTGTCAAAGCTCACAGACACCCCTACCCTCCCTGGTGTGTGAAAATAAGTCCAAGAACTGAGCCACCTCCCCAGGGCAGTTTACTTTTTACAAAACTCAAGGACTCCGGGAGTTTATGTGCTTATCAGGATCAGAAGGGCAAAGTAGAAGAAGGATCTGTGAAATCCAATATCCAGTTTCTGTTTCCTTCACATGGCTTCTTCTCCATGAGAATCAGAAGAGCAGGCAAATTCCAGTCTCTGCAGCCCCTGTCGTTGTTCAGCCGCCAAGGCATGTTCAGCTCTCTGCAATCCCATGCACTGCAGCACACCAGGCTTCCCTGTCCTCCAGTATCTCCCTGAGCTTGCTCAAACTCAGGTCCATTGAGTCGGTGATGCCATCCAACCATCTCATCCTCCGTCACCCCTTTTCCCCAGTGCACTCAATCTTTCCCAGCATCAGGGTCTTTTCCAGTGAGTCAACTCTGCATATCAAGTAGCCAAAGTATTGGAGCTTCAGCTTCAGCAGCTGTTAGGGATCACAGAAGGCCCACAGGACACCTGGCTGCTCTGGTGGCGGGGTAGGGGGAGGTCACATCCAAGTCTCTGCTCTGTGAAACACCCCAGATCAGGGCTGCTGAGAATGGTGGCTGCACCTGCCATGGCTGGGAGACATTCCAGCCCTGCTTGGGAAAGTCAGATGAAACCCAATCTTCTTTCAGTAAGACTGCAAATCAGGACATGGAATGCAGAGCCAGAGGGGGTGAGGGGATGTCTTGAGAGTGAGAGTGAGAGGAGAAGGAGCCCAAAGAGAGGCAAGGGGCCAGCTAGGGGACGGGGAGAGGGGATGGAGTGGGATCAGGAGAGAAGAGGAGGGAGAGAGGGAAAACCACACACCACACTGGGGATGGAGGACCATGCTGTTGCTGCTGCTGCTGCTGCTGCTAAGTCGCTTCAGTCGTGTCCAACTCTGTGTGACACCATAGACAGCAGCCCACCAGGCTCCCTCGCCCCTGGGATTCTCCAGGCAAGAACACTAGAGTGGGGTGCCATTGCCTTCTTCAGGAGGACCATGAGCTGCTTTCAAAGTTGGCAAAAAAAAAAAAAAAAAAAAGTTNAAAAAAGTTTTAAGATCAATAGATATGTTAGACATTTAACTAGGTTTCTTTTAGCTGCTTGGACTGACACTGTAATATAAGGTGTTTTCATATCAATGCTTTTGGAAAATCAAATTTAGATAACAGATCTTTATGGCATACTTCAGTACTGATGCATAGCACCTTGATTTCAGAAACTGTCTTTCTTCTACAGGTTGTGGGCATATATATATATATATATGTATATGTATATATGTATGTATGTATTTTTTAAGTCAATCTGCACAGGGGCCTTGTGTGGGGTGGGGGGAGGCAGAAGTCACTGGGAGACATGGGTCCCCGTGGGTCTGCTCCAAACAAAATGTTAAATGGCTTGTGGTTTTATAAACTGCCCCCTCCCCCCAGAACAAAAACAAAATCCTGTAAGGGACCATGAGCTTTCAAAAGAGGAGGACAAGAGATCAGCAGAAAGATGAGGGGCACAAAGATTGTCAAAGACACCCTGCACCAGGCTCCTGACTCCTTCTCTCCAAAGGGGTTCTTTCTGTCCTTTAACTTGTACTTGCCAACACCCCTGAGCTCCTTGGGAACGTCCCCTGCGCGCACACACCAGGCCAGCCAGCGATCACCTCGGTCCTCTCACAGAGAGGCCATTGATCAACAGCCTGCAATGCTCTAGGCACAGTGAGAATGCGTGATGGTCTATTTCATTTAAAGAGCACAACAGTGTATGAGACAGAGACTATTACTATCTCCATCTTCTCAGAGAAAAAAAAAACTGCAGTCCAGGAGGCCTAAGTACCGTCCTTAAGATGACAGTGTGGAGTTTGAGGACTCACACCCAGCTCTCCCAAGTCCAGAGACTGGTCTCAGTCCCCGGGCACCATCCGCAGCCCCCTCTTCTCAGGCTGACCCTCCTCTCTGGGCACTGCCATCTCACTGGGCCAGGCTGATGGCACTGGGCGTCTCACCCTCTGGCCTGACGGCGCTCTCACGGGGACAGGGGCACAGGGTCGTCTAGAGTGAATGCTCCATGCAAACCTGGACAGAGGCCTCCTTCCTGTGATGTTTCTGCTTTTCTACACGGAGTCTACGCACCTCTGCTCATATTCCCAGACCTTCCTCACAGTGCCTTGCTGGGCACTGGTCATTTCTCTACCACCCTTCTTCTGTTCCCCTTCCCAGATGACATTCAGATTCCCTTCTGAAAAAATACATCTCCGTTCTTTGAGGATGGGTCATCTGGCTGACTCAGGGCAGAGGGCTGGTGGGCTCTTCATCTTCCTCTTCTGGGATGGGCTCCTGTAGCTAAAGAGCTCATCAAGATACCACGTGGAGCCAGCAGGGATGTAGGGTCCTCTGGGGCAAGCCTCTCCCAGACTGCAGAGCTGGTGCCGTGGAGCATTTCAAGAGTTTGCACAAGAAACCCAGGGCGGAAGCAGGAGAGCTCTTGGTCTGTCCATTCCCAAGCCCACTTGCTCACCAGGACCACAGTTGTTCCCTACTGTTTGCCATCAACACCCCTAGGGTGTTGGCAGGTGCCCATCAAGAATAAGAGGAAACCTCCCACTTACAACACACCCAGTTCTGGGGGTGGGGGCCTGCTGTGGGCTCAGGTCATCTGCCCTGGGTGCCTCTCTTAGGACAAAGTCTGTCCTGGGAGGCTTTCACACATACCATCTCAGATGGGTCAGCCCATGTGAGAGGTCCATTCCCAGCCAAGCATTCAGCTGGAAGACTCCTGCTCCAAACCCAGATACACACAAGGGCCAATCTTTAAACTTCAACACCATTTCAAAAGTCAACCACTAAACATTATTAATCTTTTGAACCAAAAACACAGGCTAATATGGTCTGTTGGCTGTGTTAATGAGTTCTGAAAGGCGAAACACACTTCCTACAGCAATACAGGGCAATTCAGCAAGAACTTAGTCAATTATCTTAGAGCTTTAGCCTGGTACCTCAATCAATACACTGCATTAAGGGGGAAAAATGAAATATAATGTGCTGCTACATGCTACTTCACTTTATACACTTTTGATGAAGGTCATTATATTAACATGATTCATGTGTGACCTGTAATACGATTTCAGTGTCAGCTCTGGCTAAAAGGAAAAGTACTTAAGTTCCTGGAATATGCTGGGCAGAAGCTGGACTTGAATTAGCTTCTGCTGGGTTCTTCCTTTCAACTCCGGAGCTTCTGGATGAAACGCTAGTCTGTTCAAAGGGAGGACCTCGTGCTCTACAGCTCATCCATGCAATATCTTGGGAGGTCAGAGGGACATTACATGGTGTGGCCACTCCCATCTCGAGGCCATTCCCCTTTCAGGTCTGGAATCTGGAAGGAAGGACAAGTCTGCGAACAGGGAAAGGAGGACAGGTGTGTGGTACCCAGGCTCAGTGAAGGATGTGAACAGGGAGCACGGCCAACGTGTGGAAGGCTCAGCCTGGGGAAGGGCAGGGTCTGAAGGAGAATCCTGGGGGCCTTGAACCTGGCTGTCGGGTCTGCAGGCGTTTGTGCGAAGCCTTTCCGGGCTCAGGAGCTCCTATGACCCCTGACAGTCTAAGGAGCGGGTGGACAGGTGTCTGCATCCTCTTTTTCCACATAAGAAGACTGAGATCTCAGGAGACAGGGACTCAGACAAGGGCAACGACTGTGGGAGACAAAATGACTGGCTCCTCAGATTCGTGACGAAGTCCTCGGAATTCTCAAGGCGAATCCTTTAAGCCTGTAACGTTGAGGTATAAACGTAAATGTACATGCAGCCCCTTTCTTTGGGGCTGTCCCCTCCCTGCTTGTGTAGGCTCAGAATTTACCCTGACTTTCAATCAGCCGCCACACATGCATGTGTGGGTGCGTGAATATGTATGTGTGTGTATAAGATGTGGGAATGAGAACAGGGCCTCAGAAGCATTTGAAAGACTTTCCCTCTTTTTATCTTTTGGCTTCCTTCCTTCTGTTTTAATTAACGGGGGGATAAAATCATGACCATTTTATGTTATTAAACAGTTTCCGCTTTAATAGGGCTCATGACTGTAACTGCAGCCTACTGCTTATTTCACGGGCGATATTTCACCCCAGCTGTGTCATCTGAATGATTTCCCGGCCATCTCATTGTTGTGGAGCTCTTTTCATTTTACAAAACTTTAACACCAATCCATAATTTAAAGTTATTGAAATTATTAAAATTGAAATGTTCTTTAAAAATGTAAAAGGGCTTGAGCCACCTTTCCACCATGACATATTAAAGAGAAGGCAGTTCAGTGGCATTCCTCATTTCCAGAACTCATTAGCCATGGTGGCAGCTTAAAGACAACTCTCAGCCCAGTTGTCTTAGAGGTCTTTTACCTTGCAGTACTTGGAGAATTAATCACTGACTGATGGGCTCTGAAGATGAATCTGGCCTGGATGGAGGCACACTGGGATATTTCTAGACCCCAGAGAGGTCTGGTCACCACTGGTCATGTGTTATAAACCAAGCCAGGAGGGTTGATGTTATTCACAGTTAAGTCTTCCCAGTTTTAAACTCCCAAACATTCTACTCTGAACACCTCTCTCTGGCTATTTTAGGAATCCTAAAATTTGTCTCCATTGATCAACCATGCTGGGTTCCTTTCCCAACATGCCTCCGAATGTCCTCCATGCTCTGATAAAATTAGGACAGTTTTTGACAAGCAGCTTATTCAACCACTGTACAGGTACTGCACACCTGCTCCCCATGAAGTGACATGGGGAGAGGGCACGTGGGTGTTGACAGACACAGAGCCTGCCCTCCTAGGGCACCTGGCTGCCCACATCATCTCCTCATGGTTCAAGTCATTCTTCCTGGTGCTCTGCTTCCATCATCTAAATCCTGTTCATCCTTTAAGGACTAAATCAACGTTTACTCTCTGTTGATCCCTCTCTCTTCAGACCCCATTCATGAACCCAACAAACAAACATTTAACTGAGAGCTTTCCTCCTGCCAGTGCTGCTGGGGATTCAGTAAAAGACAAGCTTCATTTCCATCCTGAGTAACATGCAGGCTTTTCAGGGAGATTGGACAAGGAAAGCAGGAATTAAAATACGGCTCCAAAAGAAAGAAAAGGAATGAGATACTTTTGGAGCGCCTAGGAGAGGCAGCCCTGGGGGGGTGGAGACATGCCAAGACCTGAGGGGTGAGTAAGAATCAAGCCTGTGAAGACATTGGAGAAAGATTCTGAAGGAAGCCTGTTCCAGGCAGAGGGCAGAGTGAGTATAAAGCCTCAGAGTGGGGTAGCAGAGCTTGGGGCATGGCCAGTTGTCCAGCAGGACTGGACTGTGTTCTATTTAGCATGGGGGAGGCACTTCTGCACTGCCCACCACATCGGTTCTCAACCAGGCCTTAGACCAGGGGTCCAGTATGTATCCTGCCAAATGCTCTTCTCTCTGAACCATGGAGTCCTGCCAGGACAAGTCTTGTGACTTGCTTTAACCTGGAGAGTGGCCTGGAGGTAATGCTAAGAGGTCACCTTGCAGGTTCTGGCGCCCTGGCTGAGCCCAGTCTTCAGTGCAGCCATGATCCAAACGCTGCCACATACACGTGCCCTGCCCTGACAGCGACACTTGGAAAAGGTGAAGCACCCGACGGAGCGCTGCCCGTGTCCCAGAATCACAGCACCATAAGCAACAACAGGGCAGTTTCCTTAAAGCACTCACTCTTGGGGTAGGTTATTACTAAGAGATTACCAAAATACACATATTTGGGAAAAGGTAAGAGGTGAGGGAATAAATAGTATTAGTCAAACCCGAACAGAAGTTTCTTTGTTTTCTGTTTATGATTTATGACTAGCCATAAGTTACAATCTTATTCTGCTTCACGCCAACCTCTTCCAACCTTTTCCATATTTCTAATGAATAATTCTGTCTTTGCAGGTACTTCTTTCCTACCCTACGTTTTAAAGTAAATACTTAGAATAAGTAGTCATCATTTGAAATATGGCATTTATTTCTTGATGTTAAATAGAATTCTGAGAGCTCCCACTTAAAATTCATCAGGGTGAAAATGTTAGTCTGTGATTACAGAATCCGAACTATTCATTACAGCTATTCAGAGAATCTTCTTTATGAGTTTAATGACATAAGCATATTGTATTGAATTATTGTGGTGCTGCATCAGTTGGACTCATAAATTTAATACACTCAGTCTGGTTCACATATTTTAATAAAATCTAGCAAGCTTTAAAAATTTTATAAGGGATGTGCATTTCAAGTCCATGTGATATGCAATTTTTATAGGTTGACATTTCAGCTTGGGGTATTAAGTAGCTTCAATACCCCAGCTGGGTCAAGGAGCAAGGTCAGGGTGAAACACCACAAACAAACTGGCCACATGAGAAAGCCAAGGTCTGCTTGATCTGAGAAGCTTGTTGAGCCTTTCTCCAGAGCACAGGTCAACAGCAGTCCCATCTTTTCGGCTTCCAGAGCGGAAGAGAGGAGTCAAGTGTTTGGTGCACCTGGGAGCCAGGAGTGACAGAGTCTCACGGGCCACACTCTCAACTTTGGTGAAAGCAAAATATGCCAGGACGCTGGGAGGAGCCCTGCACCCAGGGCTCACTCTGGTTCTCTGACTTCTGTTTACTGGGTCTCTTTGTAAGAGACCGGTAACCGGCTAAAGACAGATGCTGAGCAACTTGACACCCTCAGCACAGAGGTGAGGCTGGAAGAGAGCCCTGGAGACACAGCGTGGCCGGTGGGCTCACACGCAGCTAGAGTCCAGCGCTGCCCTGTGAGCCAGCACCTCAGGTACTCGGTCGCCCTTCAGCCACCACGCTGAAGGACAGAGGGTCCCTGAATTCCTCTGCTTCCTCACCGGACTGTCTTTTAAGGATCAGAATATTAAATGAGCTACTGTCTGTAACAGAGCTTGGGGCAGGGCCCAATTCACAAGGAGACTTTATTAAGTCATCGACGCTATTATCTATTCAGTTTGGTCCTCTGGAAGTTGTTGGGCAAATCTGTTAACTTTCTCTTCTTTTACATGGGCTTAAAGCATGGAAGTATTTAATGTTTTCCCCTTCAAAGGAAAGTAGAGGACAGCAAGAATCTGGAATATTTTTCCCCCCAAAGTGTCCTAGTATCAGTCACTGGCAGACCCTTTATTTCAAGAGTTGCTTTAAAAGAAGGATGACTTCACGTGTTTTTCAAAATGGGGAATCTTATTAAAAATAAGTTAAAAAAAATCAACTATAAGGTAAATTAACTATCCTCTGAAAGATCATTTTGAATAATGAGATTATGTAAAATGCCATCTGCGGAAAAAACAAACTCCAAGCCCTATTCTTTTGTTTCTAGGCTCATGACTCCTCCCAGCACGGCGTAAGCCTTCAAAGAGGTTCCTGACATCTGGAAAGAGAAGGACTCCTCCCAGTGACCAGGGTAACTGACAGACTGAACTTGCTGCGTGGCATGTCCTGGCTCCAAGGCACATGAAGAACTGGTCCTGAAACAGCTGAGAATTCCTGGCACCCCTAAGCTTCCACCCTTAGTGCAGCCCAGGAACAGGGGGCAGTGAGACACTTCGAGACCCTGAATGACAATCTCGTCCTTTCTACCAGCTGTGCCTGTGGGTGAGCAGGACCATCCTTCCCTTTCAAGTCTGACCTAAGGTCTTCTGTATAATGGATGGCATGTGTTCCCTGGATGGCCTTGAACTGGACCACTGTTGAGTAACACTGGATTCAGGTCCAGGGGGTAAGCTCTGGAGACTCTGGGGGAAGTAGCCCCTCTGCTCCTTTTAGGTTCTCTGGGCCAGGAGCCCCTGATGATCCCTGAGGGACTATTTGCCTGGCAAATTATCCTCATGCCTTGGGAGTTATGTCTCAGGGTCCACATGCCACTGTGCACCCAAGGGGGGAGCCATGGTCACGTCCCAGGTATGAAGAGGACTGTGGCCCCGAGTGGTAGGCCTGTGACCCTGCCCCATAGAGAGGATTAGCTGGAGAGCTGGATTATCTGCTCCACAGACCCTCTTCACAGGGACTGAGGTTTGGTGATGACAGGGAAGGTGGAGGGGGGGAGAAAAGCCAGACCAAACCTCTCTAAATGCACCATCTCTCATTTTCAAAAAGGACAGAGTAGGTCTATAATTCATATAAGGAAATGAAAATAAATTCCTTTACCAAACAGATATTACCTACAGAGTTAAGCATCTCAATGAAAAATATATATACGTTGAATCCGTGTGCTTCCTGAAAGACACACTCAATTAGATGACTGACACAGAGATGGCCATTAGGTAATTAGATCTCAGACAATAAAAGGTGTGGGTTTTCTTTCCTTAGGACCTAGCTTATAGCAAAACATCATGGGTTTAAGAGGATCTTCCTCTCAAAGGGTTTTACTTATTTACTATAGAGAATGAAATCTATCAAGTCAATTTATAACGCAAAGTCAAACTTTAGAAACCTTTACCACTGTCCTGGACAGCTCCTATAACCCGAGGAGCTCCTGCAGAAGAGAGTGAAGGGTGCTGGCAACCCAGGGCACCAAGACACATCCACTTCCCTGGATACCGGTGTCTGGCTGGGAGAAATGCCAAACAAACCCCAAACTCCATAAGCATCAGTCTTTCAGTTGTGATGACTTTTCTCATCTGTGACTGTTTCCAACTGTAGGGCAGGGCAAGCAGTACAGTGCAAGTTAAAAGGCACTGACAGGACGTGGGTAAAGAGACGAGCTTACAGATCAAAGGGAAACCTCGCCAGTTAAGGAGTCCTGGGGACGGCAATAGAGCCATTTAATCAAAGAAACAGGGGCCTAACCTGACATCATCCACAGACGCTGCCACGAGGAAACTGCCCGGCAAAGTAAGGAAGGTCAGTTTATAGGGACTGTGCTATTGCTTGAATATACCCAGATTCTTTCTGATGAGGAACTGCAAGTAAATGCAATCTTGTGAATCAGAAGATGAGTGCTATAAATGGAAACGGAAAAGGGAATCACAACATACAGCAAGAAGCATAAATACCCCAGACTGTGGAGACAGAACAGATAGGGCCCCTCACTGCCCACAGCACTCACCAGCGTCTAAGCACGAGCCTTACCTCGACCCCTCAGCTGGCTAAAAAAAAAATCCATTGAGAAAAAAAATGATGGCTTCATTTACTGCCATTTTCATCTCTGATTAGCAATTTTTTCTTGATTTCAATAGCAGTTTCTTAATTTCACTTATAAATAATATGAGACAGGTGATCTCAATTAGAAAATAGATTAAGAGAAAGTCTGTTTTTTTTTTTTTGGTTGCCTGGAATATTATAGATGTAAATGTAAACACTTTGCAGTGAACTGCTGGGAATAAAAATAAGCCTGTCTAGAAAAGGATGAGAGCTTTACATGAGCAAACAATAAAGATAAAAACTGTATGGAATTGGAACAAACTGATGTTCTTCTCCATTTGTTCCCCCCAAATACTGTCTCGAAGTGCTGCAACTACACTGATTCATTACCGCTATGAAAAACCTAAGCGGCATGAACGGAAGAGAAAACGATTGTCTAGGGAAAACAAATAACCAGTAGAATCCTGAAATAAAGATGCAGTTTACAAAGGCAACAAATGAGGTTTGCAGGCCCAGGACATGGTGAACACCTGTCATCTAAGAAAAGCACAACTCATTTGGCAGACAAACCTGAATGAATCGGAGTAAAGGGGACCGAAGCATCTTTAGAAAAGCCTCATGCCAACTGCACGGGGGTTTGTAGGAGAGAATTGATAATTCGCCAGTGTTGATATAAATAGTGACCAGAGAACTGTATGGAGACAGGACAGAGACAGTGGTTCTTAAACAAAAGCACAGAAAGAATTCTGATCCTATCTTTTGGGCTGCCACAGCAAAGGAAATGTATGAAGAAGACCTACACTCACCCGTGGAAATACACAAATCAGTAATTTCCGGAAGCAAGGCCTCCAGGTTTATAACATGAAAAGATGCAAAAGTAACCAGCAGAGCTTTAAAGCAAAGGATGACAGGGTGAGAGGGACCACGTGACACAGAATTTCTCAAACCTGCGGGAAAGGACCAGCCGAGGGAGGGAGAGAAGGAAAGCAGAGCGGAGGAGGTGAGGGGAGAATCAGGCCAGGAGGCTCAATACAGGCACGCGGGACTCCAAGGAAAATCCTCAGAAGAGGAAACAATCACAAAAACCTCCCAGAGATGAAGGACACGAGATAAAGTCCATGCAGGCAGAGGCCCAGAGAAGGGAGGGGCTGCTCACCAGAGAAGACCCCCGAGCACTCCAAACTCGGGACAGAGGTGGACAGAATCATGATGCAGACAAAGGGCTGAGCATCGAGATGGCTTCGACCCGCCTGCCACCAGCACTGGAGTCAGAAGACTGTGACAAGCCCCCTAAAGCACAGGACGAAATGGTTTCCAACTAATATATCCTGTCCAGCCAGGGGCGGGTGAAGAAAGACCTCATCAGACGTGTCTCCAGAAATGCGCCTCCTGTGTGTCCTTTCTCAGAAAGCTCCTAGGGGTGTGCTCCGCTGAAACGAGGGGATAAATCAAGAAAGAGGAGAACATGGAGCACAGGAAGGGGAAACAACCTGAGAGGGAGCAGAGGAGGATGTGGGTCAGGGCGGACGCGACCCAGGCTTCCGCGCGCGCATCCGTGACTCAGTGATTTACAAACTGTACACATACAGAACAGGGCAACCGGCTCGCACGTACACACTCACACACACACTCTCACACACACACTCGCACACACACAAACACCCACATGAACGAACAGCAAAATGGTCAGAAAGGGCACATGCCCAACCCATAAAAGCAGCGTGAGATCCTCTGAGAGCAAAGGCTGGGGTCACTTATTTGGGGGTGACCTTGAGGCTTCCCTGGTGGCTCAGCTGGTAAAGAATCCACCTGCAATGCAGGAGACCTGGGATCGATCTCTGGGTTGGGAGGATCCCCTGGAGGAGGGCATGGCTCCCTACTCCAGTATTCTGGCCTGGAGAATCCCCATGGGCAGAGGAACCTGGTGGGCTACAGTCCATGGGGTGGCAAAGAGTCGGACATGACTGGGCAACTGACACACTTTGGGCATGGAAGCAAAGGGGTGGGGAAAGCGAGAGAGAGAAAAAAAAGGAGAAAAGCCACACAGGGGCTGTCGCTGAGCAGGTCACAGCCGTGCACATACGGCTGGGCTGGGTCCTGCTGGGGATGCTGAGAAACACAAACACTGTACTTCCAATCACCCCGGAAAGGAGGGGGAGCCGGAAGGCTCCCCAGGGAAAGACGTGCAGCCTCCCTGTGGGGTCCCTCCAGCACCTCGCCTCCCTCTGGTTCCCAGCCGGGCTGGGTCCTCCTCGGCTTTGGAGGAGGCTGGGGGAGAAGAGCTGAGAGGCGCTGGGGACACTGCCTGCACACGCTGGACCTGCCGGGCAGGACCAGCATCACCTGGGGGCTACGGGGTAGGGAGGAGCACATATCAGTTGTGGGATGGGCCTGGGGGGGATGAGGGATCTCAGCTGGGGCTGCAAAGGGGGGCTACCCACGCTGGGAGCCGCGCGTTGCGTGTCAGTCTCTGCTCCTGGCCCAGCTGCTGCCCCCACCCTGAGCTCACACTGTGACTTCAGCATGTGGTTTTCTGATGAGGACTTTCTGATTTCACAGCAAGCTGACTCATTACTTTCCTAAGGCTAAACAGTCCTTTTTAAAGGAATTAAAATACAAGTTTTATTGCAACCTTAGGTGATAAGAACTCAGGCGAATGGGATTTCATGCACCGAGCCTAAGTGAATCTATCGTCAAGTGACTGCAAAACATTCAGATGAGAGGCGCCCATGGGTCCCCGCCTGCCAGGCTGGACTGCGACAGGTTGGTGGGAGAAGTCGAGATGGCTGTGTGCACAGAGCCCTGGGTCTGGGCTACACTGCAGTCCTTCCACGGACTCCTGGGCTTCATGCTTTCACAAGAGTGGCCTCATGTTGTATTCTATAACTCCATCTACAGAATCATAAGGGCTTCCCTCAGAGCTCAGTTGGTAAAGAATCTGCCTGCAGCGCAGGAGACCTGGGTTCAATACCTGGGTCAGGAAGATCCTCTGGAGAAGGAAATGGCAACCCACTCCAGTATTCTTGCCTGGAGAATCCCATGGACAGAGGAGCCTGGCAGGCTACAGTCCATGCGGTCACAAGAGTCAGACACGATTTAGTGACTAAACCACCACAGAATTGTATCTACACACAATACTGATTATCTCTAAAACCGACATCTTTCTACACACCTGTTAGCTATACAGCTGTAACCTCTCTACTATACCTATATAACTATACCTATGCCAACAATCATATTCACATAATACGATCTACAGTTAAATCTATATAGCTTATTGGATGAAGGACACAGAAGCCTGCCCATGCTGCAATCCACGAGGTTGTGAGGAATAGGACACGACTTAGCGACTGAACAAGAACAAGATCACACTTCATCTTATTTGTAATTAGTAAAATATCCTCTGCATGTCTCCTCCTCCAGTGAGGATTAACGGGATGGTGATGCAGCTACGCCATCATCACCAGGGGCCCTAAAGGACAACCTGGCTCCCAAGAAGGGACTAGAATTTTACTGGGACACCCCGCTATCTACACTCAGGACAATGTGTACACTGGGGAAAAGGAAAAAGCAGTATTTCTGGCAGAAACGAGCAAGTGGAACTGAACAGACACGAACACTGCTAGAAATGAATGATGTAAAGGTGACACCGTCACAGACGTGACTCCAACCGGCCACTGACTCCAAAACCATTTTAGTAACTCGGCGTCCCCGGAAGGAGGCGGGTTTTCTTTCCATCATCCAGCACAGCTATTCTCTCCGCTTTAGCTGCATTTCTGACACTCCCCCGGGGCTAGGAGCTAATTAAGTGCTTCAGTTTAGAAGACCATCCCTCCCCATCCCTGCTGTGCTGTAGCAAGTGTGAGATGGAAGGGATGGCAGAGAGAAGGGATGAAAGTGGCATTTCATTCTGCAGGGGAAACGGTGAGGTCAACCGGAGCCTGGAGCTCATAGCCCTCTCCAAGCGAGTCAGGCCAGCTTCCCCCAGGCATGGGCGACAGGAGGGAGGCTAGGCCACTGGCTCCACGCGTCACTGGGGATGCCTGCTTCTGCGTCAGAGGCCACGAGACGTGACAGAGAAGAAAACAAACAGGGGCCCCTCGCTGTATCTAGGAGGAGAGCAGGAACAATCCTCCAGCCATGGTTTAATTCTGTAATATTCAAGCCTCGCATCATTTTGCTTTTAAAAGTGACCCGGGAAATTAAAAACGTTCCGTACTGAATTCCACAGTGGAGCAGGCCCAGTTGTTAAGCCCACCGTACTGGGCTGTGCTGCGAGCCTTTCATCTGATGCTACTTCCATCAAGAGCAAAGAGCCGGAGAATCCCTGTTGTTTGCCAAGCCCCAAACACCTTGTGAATGAGGGTGGAAGCTGGGAAGATGACAGATGTTAAGGATTTACCGGGGACTGAGGTGGGGTTCTCATTGGGACTGATGTTAAAGAGTATCAAAAGCCTCAAAAACGGAAACACTGCCGCTGCAGCTGTGTCTGGGGTGAACAGAAATGGCCTCTGTCATGGTTAATCCTGTGCGCCGACTTGCTGGGCCACGAGGCGCCCAGATATTTTGTTGTTCCGTCGCTCAGTCGTGTCTGACTCTTCTGCAACTCCGTGGACTGCAGCACGCCAGGCTTCCCTGTCCATGGGATTTCCAGGCGAGAATCCTGGAGTGGGTTGGCACGTTACTCCAAACGCTATTTCCGTGTGTGTTTGAACACACACAGCCTATTTCCGAGGCTGTTTCTGGATGAGATGAACATCTGAGTCAACAGACTGGGTGGAGCACACGGTCCTCACTTACGTGGGTGGGCCTCATCCAACAGGCTGAATGAAAAGGCGGCCCCTCCCCCGAGTAAGAAGAATGCGTGCCTGACTGCGCTGGGCAGGGACAGCAGTCCTTCCCATCTCTGGGTGCGAGCAGAAACATCAACACGCAGGATGGAACGTGCTCCACCAGCTCCCCTGGTCCTCTGGCCTCAGCGACTGGACCGCTGCTCTCCCTGACCCATGACTGCTGACTGCATGTATTAGGACCTCCAAACCCAAGTAGTGAAATGCTAAAAAAAAAAATAATAAAAGCAGTATTTCAGTGTCATCAACTGTGTGTAGAAATGCAAAAGACACAAATATGTGTAAACATATGAATCTCACTGTCTGGTTCAGATGAATGCTGAGGGTCTTGGGCACCCACGCTCACTTCATCACTGCCCTCGGCTCTCACACGACACAGTGGTGGGCCACACTGACTCCGCCTCCCGTGTGTCTCTCCGCCCACTTTCCTCCGCGCCAACGGCCATCATGCCCTCCTTGAGGCCACAGTCACGCCTTGTCTGGAGACAGTAACAGCCCAGCCAGTGCTCTTGCTGCCTCTGTCTCCCCTGCTCCCTCCATTCTCTCCAGGGCAGTCAAATGTCAGCCCTCCTCTCATCTGAGTACAGGGCTCCGTGGGCCTCGCTGTCCTGTGGCTCAGGCCCAAAGTCAGGAACATGGCTTTAGGATCCGGCTTTTCCTTCCCTGTCTACGTCCACACCAGTCTCATCTTTCTACGGCAGACTCAGATTCCTGGATCCCATCCCAGTCTCGCTGAATCAGAATATACTAGAACACAGTCTGAGAATTTGGATCTTTCAAGAAGCTACTTGGGATAAATTCAAAGATTGGCCACACGGGTTTGGGGGCAGCTGCTTTGGGAGCCACGTTCTCTGATAACCTTGGAGGTGGTACATGACTGTCTGAATAGTTACTTGATAAGTCGTCTCTGCTCCGACAGGACCATAAGCTCCTTGGAGGACGGGAAGCCCTCAGCTGACGCGTGCAAGACAGGCTCAATCGTGCACAGGAAGTGGTCATGAGCATGGGCAGTGACTGCCATGGTCAATGGATTGCTTTATCACAGACAGCAAAGACCATCAAGAGGGAGACCATGAGACATTACGTGCCTCCTCTGAGATGCGAGGGAACAGCAGCACCACCTCTACAGAGTTTCTGCCCCAGAAAATTGGACTTGAACTCAATCAAACCACTCAATCTAACAACCAGTTGAACTGTGGTGTCGGAGAAGACTCTTGAGAGTCCCTTGGACTGCAAGGAGATCAAACCAGTCAATCCTAAAGGAAATCAGTCCTGAATATTCATTGGAAGGACTGATGCTGAAACTGAAACTCTAGTACTTTGGCCACCTGATGCGAAGTACTGACTCATTGGAAAAGACCGTGAAGCTGGGAGAGATTGCAGGCAGGAGGAGAAGGGGATGACAGAGGACAAGATGGTTAGATGGCATCACCAACTTGATGGACATGAGTCTGAGCAAGCTCTGGGAGTTGGTGATGGACAGGGAAGTCTAGTGTGCTGCAGTCCATGGGTCGCAAAGAGTCAGACACGACTGAGCGACTGAACTGAACTGAGAGGCACATGGTGAATGGCACCATGGGATGCAACCAGCAAAACCTCAAATGTGAGAATTCCCTGGATAAATGACATGGTTTCATCAACAAACAAACGGAGAGAAAACAAGAGGGAAGGGAAATCTAGAGATTATAAGACACTTTTTAAAGAGATTCATCCTAAAATATTTATGGATAAAATAATATGATATCCCTAGTGGTTCAGTTGATAAAGAATCCCCCTGCAATGTAGGAGACCAGGGTTCAATCCCTGGATTGAGAAGATCCCCTGGAGAAAGGAATGGCTGTCCACTCCAGTATTCATGCCTGGAGAATTCCATGGACAGAGGAGCCTGGCCACGGGGTTGCAAAGAGTTGGACAAGACTGAGCGAAATAAGCACGCAGTATGGTATCTGGCATTTGTTTTAAAATAATCCTGTGAATGTGTGTGCATAGTGACTGAGGAAGAAATGAAACGAAACAGGTCACATGCTGACAATGATGAAGCTGGGTGATATGAGAGGGTGCACTGGGTTTATAACAGCATTCTTTCTGGTTTTTTAGTAGACACTGTCATAAAAAATAAAGTTTAACAAACTGTCCAAGCCATCAATTTCTATCTCATGATATCTCAAAGTTCCTTTAGTGTACTGAAAGCTGGAGATGGTTATATATCCTTTTGCAGAGCAGAAACTTGCTAATTTTATAGGCTGCATCCCTTGATTCTAAGAGTTCTTTGAACACCTGCTATCAACAAACCCAACACTCTTAGTAAAGGCGGTTTCTCTTTGGAGCCACAATGGGTTGCACAGGATTGCCAAAGAAGGCCCTGTGCCCCAAGGAGAACCAGGGCCATGTCCTGGAAAGAGGGCGATCTTCTCTTCCACACAGACATTCTAACCTTAGCTTGATGCTAAGATTAACGTACTCAAGTCCTTCTGCTTCTTCATGCTAACTCGACAGCAGATCATCTCAACTTTCCTGTCTGACCAGATGAAGGGGAGCTTGGTTTTAGTACTGCAGAAAGTGGTAGAAAGAACAGAGAAAAAGGGCAGAGGAAGGGGCAGCCCATTTTCAGATTTCATAAGTGACCCTTGAAGAAAAAGTCTTCACATATCATACCGAAAGTGTAATTAAAAGTTGCAACAGGTCACTTAGAATATCCCAAGTGATACTACGAGGCAGGTGAACAGGAAGGCCCTCTGCACCAAGCGTCAGTGAGGAAAAGCCTTTGTGGTGATGCATGAAAATTACAGGGAAAGATAAGCTTTATGCCCGTCAATTACATCAGTATTCCACCAGTCCTCTCGCCTAGCTTATGCTTCTGTGTGATTACAAGAGATATCCTTCTTTTTTTTCCCCTCACTATTCAAATGTTTTAATTATGAAACGTTTCTGTATTCAAATGTCTTAATTTACAAAGGTGGTCTGTGCTGGGTGAGCACCTCATTGATTTGCATATTCTTAAAATCATTGATTCATAAAGACAGACGTCTAACCTTGAGTGTGGAAAGAACAAGTGAATAAAAATGGTGCTTGGCAAAGATAGATAAAATAGCGACTTCCAAATTTCAGAGTAATGAGTGAGTCCTTCTTAATGAAATATACATTATTATATGGTTAGCTGTAGAGAAAGTATGTGTAAAAATATAATTTGTTTAGATGATGATCACCTTCCTTATAATAATTAAACCTCAAACTCTTGAGGAAAATGTGTACTAGAGCCACATTCACTCACCCACTCTCCTACCTAGCCACCCA
>SJYQ01000651.1:703705-734798 GCA_006410935.1 Redunca redunca | reverse complement strand
TCCCTCCTCTCTTGAGCAAAGCACTTAAAGGACAAGAGAAAAATAAGAGGGTGGAGGGAGGACAGAAGTGAAAGGAAAATGAAGGCAGAAAAAAAGGAAAGGAAGGAGATTACCAATGCATGAGGACTACATTTATAAAAAAAATTTATAAAATTCATAAATAAACTGTATTTTTAAGGCAGGTAAAGGTTAATAGAAAAGTGGGAAGGAAGCAAAACTTCTCATATCCAGCTCTCTACACACAACCACTATCAACTTCTCACACCAGGTTATATCTGTTCTAATTAGTAACCTACGCAGACACATCATTGTCACTCAAATCCATAGTTCACGTCAGGGTTCACTCCTGCCTATTCTATGGGCTTTGACAGTGCATTAAGTCACGTACCCACCATGACAGTATCGAGCAGAGCAGTTTCACGGCCTTAAAAATCCTCTGTGTTCTGCCTATTCATTCTTCCCCACCCCGACCCTTTCGCTGGGTCTGCAGTTTTGGCTTTTCCAGAGTGTCCTATGGTTGGACTCATGCAGTACGCAGTCTTCTCAGATTGGCTTGTCACTTAGTCCTATGTATCTAAGGCTCCTCCATGTCTTCCCAAGACTTGATGGCTCATTTCTTTTTAAGGTTAGTCATATTTCACTGTCTGGATGTACCACAGTTTACTTATCCAGTCACCTCCAGAAGGACATCTTGATTGCTTCCAAGTTTTAGCAATTATGAATAAAGCTGCTATAAACATTCATGTGTGGGTTTTTGTGTGAACATATGCTTTCAACTCATTTGGGTAAACACCAATGATTTCAAATGCCAAACTGCATGGTAAGAGTGTGTTTAGTTTCATAAGAAACTTCCAAACTGTCTTCCAAAGTGGCAGTATCATGCATTCCTGCCACCAGTGAAGGAGAGCTCCCGTTGCTCCACCTTCTCACTGGCATCTGATATCCATGGAGTTTTGGATTTTGGCCATTCTAATAGGTGTACAGAGACAGCTCACTGCTATTTCAATTTTGCATGTCCCAACTGACAAATGATGCTCATAGACATCCCTTCTATATTTGCCATGGGTACATCTTCTTTGGTGATGTGCCTGTTCGGATCTTCTACCTGCTTTTTAGTTGGGTTTTTCATTTTCTTATTGTTGAGTTTGAGTCCTTGATCAGATGTGTCTTTTGCAGATATTTTATCCCCAGTATGAGGTTGGCATTCTCATTCTCTTGGCATTGTATTTCTTAGAGCAGAAATTTTCAATTTTAGTCAAGTCCAGCTTATCATCTGCTTCTTTTATGGATTGTGTCTTTGATGCTGTATATGAAAAAATCACTGCCATACCCAAGGTCATCTGTGTTTCCTCCTACATTATCTTCTAGGAGTTTTAGTTTTGCATTTTACAGTCTGGATTACTGTAGCTTTTGAAGCCTGGGTAGTGTAAGTTCTCCAACTTTTTCTCCTTCAATATTATACCAGCTATCCTGGGTCCTTTGGTTCTCCATACAGACTTGAGAATCAATTTGTCCATGTCCACAAATAACTTACTGAGGGATTTCACTGAATCCACAGATCAAGTTGGAAGACCTGATCCTCTTGACAATATTGAGTCTTCCTATACATAAACATGGACTATATCTTCATTGGTTTAGTTCTTTGATTTCTTTCATCAGAGATTTTATTCATCAGAGTTCTCTTCATATAGATCTCATACATATTCTATTAAATTTTTACCTAAGTATTTAATTTGGGGTCCTAATGTACATTCTGCTGCTGCTGCTGCTAAGTTGCTTCAGTCGTTTCCAGCTCTGTGCGACCCCACAGACAGCAGCCCACCAGGCTCCTCCGTCCCAGGACTCTCCAGGCAAGAACACTGGAGTGGGTTGCCATGTCCTTCTCCAATGCATGAAAGTGAAAAGTGAAAGTAAAGTCGCTCAGTCGTGTCCAACTCTTAGCGACCCCATGGACTGCAGCCCACCCGGCTCCTCCATCCATGGGATTTTCCAGGCAAGAGTACTGGAGTGGGGTGCCATATTCTATTGTGTTCTTAATTTCAATTCCAATGTTTCATTGCTGGTATACAGGAAAGTGATTGTTCTTGTATCCTGCGATCCTGTCATAATTGCTTATCAGTTTCAGGAGATTTCTTGTCAATTATTTTGGAGTTTCTATAGAGACAATCATGTCATTTGTGATTAAGAGCTTTATTTCTCCCTTCTGAATCAAAATAATCTTTTATATCCTTATCTTATTGCATTAATTAGAACTTTGTTTAATTTTAAAATTAAACTGTTAAGTCATACAGCAACTGGAATGTAGCAATTTTTAACAGAAGAATTTCTAGGGTCTGCTATGTATCTGGTACCTATCCAAGGATTTTACATGTATTCTCATTTAACTTTCACAAACACTCTATGAAGTGGGTATTATTAGTGTTTCCATTTTATGGATTAAACCTAACGGACTATGGCCCACCAGATTCTTCCATCCATGGGATTTCCCAGGCAAGCGTACTGGAGTGGGTCACCATTTACTTCTCCAGGAGATCGTCCCATATCAGGGATCAAACCTGAGTCTCCTGTTGGCAGGTGCATTCTTTACTTCTGAGCCACCTGGGAAGCCTGACTGCTCTAGTACTTTCAAGGAAAAAGTCTGAGAAATTCCTCAGGTTCCTATATCCAAAGGTGGTGGCTTTATTCTTGAAAACTTTATTATTTTAGAGGATTCCCCTTGTTTTCATTAATTAGAGTTACTCCCTGAAATGACAGACTCTAAGATGATTAGCAGAAATGTTTCAAGTAGATGATAATATTTTCTGAAATTAGTGACCCAAAATGCACCTCTCATCAATCAACAAAAACAAAACAAAAACTCATCTACTGGAGATAGTATCGGCAGATTTTCTGAGAATTCAGTGAAGGTGAGGCATGTGTAAAATATCACGGGAGACTGAGAATTCCACTGGACGTCGATTCTGCTGTCTTCAAGTAACTGAAGAGTATAGTGGGAAATTTGAGACATAAACGTACCTTTTGATACAAGCAAGAGAGTAACAAGGGTCTTAAAAGAGGTGGAAGTGAAGTCTCACGGACATTCCAGAACAAAGTGTGCGGCAGACCCAGCTTCACCTCAGGCTCAGAGTGTGTGAGGGTTGAGGAGGTGCCTGCCCTGAAGACACTCTAGTGGAGACTAAGGCTTTGCCGCTCACTGGCTACACAACCTTCTTTGTCCTCCCCAAGACTTAATTTTTTCACGTGTAAAATGGGGATAATAATAGAAGCCCTCAAAAGCTGGCTGGAGGAGTAAATGGCAAGATGTGCCACGCCTTTCACTCAGGCCTGGCACTCAGTGATAAACACACAGCGAATGGGAGTCAGCTGTAGTACCACGTGAAAGCCTGTGGAGCTGCCAGCATTCCACCCTTTCTGACCCACAACAATGGCAGGTTCGACCCAACGGTAACGGTATCCGCCTTTAAGTAGAGTACTGATAACAAGCACCTTTCCACTCTGGATAAATGCATCAGACAGACTGATGTGGTCATGTCCTGGTACCTCCACAACCTTCTCTGCTGGGCAGTAGTCTGCGTTACTAGAAGGGCTGGGGGAGCTGGGAAGCGTGTCACACAGGGAGAGTTGCTATCAGAACCCAATGGCAGGCTCTGTTAACGACATGCACATTTACACTGACCAGTTCCAGTGCGGCCACAGTGGCAGCAACAGGGAGATCCGCCCACGTGAGAAACCTCCAGAGACTATGGTTCTTTAGGAGCAGAAGTGCTGGGTGGCATTTGAGCACGAGATGCAAAGCAGTGACAGGCCAGATTCTCGAGGTATAAACCAGAGTGGGCCCCATAACTCTGGATGGGTGGATCCCACACAAGTCTGAAAATAAGAGTGAGTTCTGGAGAACAAATTTACACTTCTCCACATGGCATCACACATCCTGACTCACTCCTGCCTTTTTCTGGTGCTACACACCCTGACCCTCATGGCTACCACCACACACACCACTTATATTCCCCTCTCCGTGGTGAGAAAATTAATCTCTGGAACATCTCATGACAGGCAGAAATTTCTGTTGCTACCCATCATCTTTAAAATAATTATTTTAACATTTTTACAAGTAAGGCTTCCCTGATAGCTCAGTTGGTAAAGAATCTGCCTGCAATGCAGGAGACCCCAGTTCAATTCCTGGGTCTGGAAGGTCCACTGGAGAGGGGACAGGCTACCTACTCTAGTATTCTTGGGCTTCCCTTGTGCTCAACTGGTAAAGAATCTGCCTGCGATCTAGGAGACCTGGGTTCAATTCCTGGGTTGGGAAGATCCCCTGGAAAAGGGAAAAGCTACCCACTCCAGTATTCTGGCCTGGAGAATGCCATGGACTGCATAGTCCATGGGGTCACAAAGTGTCAGACACAACTGAGCGACTTTAAAAAAAAAAAAGTTATAAAGTAGGTATCTATGTCTTTCATGTGAAAACATTTGACATTTTTTTGCTGATAAACTCAAACACAAGGTCCCAATCTTGGAGCTATTTTAACAGCAAGGAAGACCGAAATGCAATCGGATGCTTGCTTATGGAAGCGTCCGTAAGCATCCAATGGCGCTGCTCTGTGCAGCTCCACTGGCCTGAAGAGGTTTGTAAAACTGTGTTTCTGGATTTTGGAAATCGGCAGATAATTCCTCTTGTGCAAACACTCTATGTTATGTTATGTTGTGCCAGTACAAATGTGTGCTACTGGAATCCATCTTTCTGCATGTTGCTTATGTATGTAATTATACCTCCAGTTAAAGTTTCATACACCAATGTAAACACGTGCTCTTAGAGGGAAAGAGATGGACTCATTCACCCTAATATTTTATGTAACACCTCAAACTACCCCCAGTATGTACCAGAAACTATGTAAATGCATATTGAATTAAATCACATAGGAAATTCAAGGGAAAATAAACGTTAGTTTTCACATGAAAATCCACTAAGTCAGTGACTCTTGGTGTTAGACTGGAAAAAAAAAATCACACAATAGTTGCATGAAATTAACTCAAGATTCTCAAGTTAATTTTCCATTAAAGTGAAGCTGAATTACACTCTCTCCTTGACAAGAACATACTATTCTAAGACTTAACAGTCAACACGAGATGAAATATACTTAATTTAAAATATAAGCCCCTGTTTTCCTCCCAAGTGTAGAATCCACTCCATATGGACTAATGCCACAGACACAGGTAAACCACCATCACAGGCTTGTATTGGTGGAGATGTTAACACTGAACTCTGTTCAGTGCAGAGATGTTAACACTGATGCTCAACAGCTGATGGCTCAGTAGGGCTACATGGTTAAGCAGAGACCCTGGAAGAACAAATATGGGTTCCACCTGAAAGTACCAAGAATGAAAGGGTGCCCTGAACTTTGCTCTGGCCCTGGAAGCTAGAGTGGAAAGACAGGAGACCCTGAGAGCTGGGCTCACAAATGTACAGCACACACACGCCTGCTCTGCGGTGGCATGGCTGGCACCTTGTGTGTTTATTCAGAGCTCTGAGTAAGCTGAGATGACAACAGCTATTTCCTGCTGGTTTACAAACTCGTTATCATATGCTGTCATTCTGCACAGGTTTTAATTAAAGACAAGTCTAGATAACTGAGGTGGGTAAGGCTTCAGTAAAGAAAACCATCACTAGTTCTCCTGTGAGCATTACACTGTTTGTATGATACCATTAAACCTTTACAAGAACTTGGCCAAGCAGGCTCACCACGATAATCTCTGCTTTGAATGTAATAAACTCTCCAGTTGGGTATCGGGGTCAGGCCATCTCATAGGATGATTTTTAGAGCTCTGCAATGATCCATCCAAACCTCAGTTGTAACAGTTTTCAGATCTTTTCAAATACAGTACAATTCTACAGTTTAATTCACCGGTCTGTAAGCATGGCCATACCCTGAAACTCATCTTTCCTTAGAGCAGTTCCACACTGAGGATCTTAAAACCCTAGAATGCCCCACCTCCTCATGGACCACGATCTCCTGGCCTCCAATTTCTCCACGGTCCCCACTCCCCATTTTGGCTTTCACTGGAACCTCCAGCCTCTGGACATTTCCCTTGGTTCACTGGTGTTCACTGCACTCCAAAGGCAGCCATTTAAAACTGTGCCTCTCTCAACTGAATGAGAACAATACTGAGGTTTTATGCAGAATTTCACAATTCAGAAAGGGCTAGCTCAGGCCTATTTCATTTGCAAAAAGTCTTATTTTTTAAATTCCTCTTAGAGGAGTGGCAGAGGGGACTCTGCAAGGCCCCCAGGAAGCTTGTTGACTACAGTGAGCTTAATTTTATCTGCCAGCCTCAGTGGCTCAGAATGGCAAGAGAGCTGCCCATGATGGAAGGCCACCTGCTATCACGCCCTAGCACAGACACCCTGCGCCTCAGTAGTATTGGATGCCAATGAAATAAGCAGCTCTATTCTACAAAGAAAAACGAACTATACAAAGCAGTCAACAATGCATGCTGGCAGAGAGGCAGTCAGAAAACAACAGTTGTGTTGAACCAAAGTTTTCCATGTAGCTGGCTCAGAAGACGAAGTTAAAGTAAGTCAAACAAAACCTAACGTGACTAAAATAGGTACGTGTCTTTTTGCTTCCAGCCATCTTGAAAAAGCAACAGCAATGCAATACTATAAATCTTCAGTTAATTAATTCAAGTTTTTGGCAGCAAGCTTCGTACCCCCATCCTGCATTGCGTACCATCTGTCTACGTGAATATTCAGTTCTCACCCACAACCTGCTTCCTAATCCTTGGAATAAATGTATCTCCTCAAAACCCAGGAAAACGCCCTGTTGGGGGAGGGGGTAGTGAGGGGAAGGCCTTATGTTTTAAATAAACTGATCTCATTACTTTACAATCTGCTACTGCCATCTCCTGCGTTAACGATTGGCAGCACCTTCACATCCATGAACCGTTAAGTGTTTAAGAGGACGACTTCTCACTGGTCAGTCAGATGGCTCTGCACACACAGAAAGAAAAGCTTGATTTGGTTACCTCTAATTGACTTCGCCTCTCAGCAATCACACGTTCATCCTTGTTTCCAAATAGTTTCTTTGGAGGGAATTCAAGGGTTGCAAGCTGAAATACATATTTTATAAGAGACAGATTAGTATCACATTTATGATCTTTGGGTCATTATTAATCTATTATTTGGAATCTCTATCACGGGAGGTGGGGGTGGAAAGAGAAAGAGCTTAGATGTTTCAAGATGGTAGGTCCTGCCTTGCTTGGCCACTAAACAACTGTATGACTTCAAACAGACCAGGTGAGGCTCCACCAGGCTCACAATGGAAGCAGGAGGAGGGCCTCAAAGGAAGGATGGACTTGAGTCTCAATGTTTGGTCCCAGATACAGAGTAGACTTTTTGCCAGATGGTAGCTCCTAAGTTTCCTTTTTTAAAACACAAGTTTGTTCTTCTTTTAGTCCTCTTCTTAAACTAGAATCATGTTTGTGTTGAGATGAAGTGTGAAAACTCAACAAGCACACTACCTGCATAGTTTGTAAGAGAGTTTTTAGACCCTTGCTGTGGTTCTTTCAACTTTCCATGTGGACTCTTCTCAGCTACTGCAAATGCAGACTGCCTTTGTGAAAAGAAGACTTCTCTTTCAGTCTTTCACCTTGTTTCCTAAAGAATAAACATTTAGAATTTGTTGTAGCCAGGTCTTAGAATTTCACAGGTATTATTCTTAAGCTTCTGTTCTTGGAAGGAGAAAAATCAATAACAGAAAGGTAAGTTTTCTAATAGACTCCAAGTCCAATAAGAACTCTCGAATCTGGTACAAACCTGACCTGCTCATGTGGCTTTGGCTGAATGAATACTAAGCAGCAATAACTGCTGGTGTTGATGAAATTCACTTTTTCCTTCCTTCCTTCCTTGCCCTGTCAGGTTCAGATACATCGAGAAGCCAATGAAGCATTATTGAGAAACAGCATCACACACCATGAACTCTTCTGCGTCTGTCATTGCTCTACCTCACGTGTGTGAGGTCCACCCCATAACCACGTGCAGCAGTAGCTGGCTCAGTCCTGTGGCTGAACATCCCACTGGTCTGTTCAGTCTGTTTATGGGACATCTGGCTAGGTTCTGCATTTTGGCCCTTAGGCACTGTGTTGCTATGAACATTTTTTCTATAGGTTTCCTATACATTTCCTATAAACGTTATGCAGGGAGTCCTGTTGGTCAGTCTTAGAGGTGGAATGCACGTGCTCAGCGGTATCTGAAATTGTAAAATGGCTTTCCCAGTGTTACTACCGACACTCCCACCAGCAGTGACTGCAAGACCAAATGGCTTCAGATCCTCACCAAACCCTGATGCTGTGATCTTTCTCATCAGGGGAATTCTGGTGGGTATGCCATGATTTCCGCTGTGGTTCAGACTGACATTTTTCTAACGAGCCATGATGTTGAGCATCTTTTCACATGCTCATTGACCATATGGGGAGTGCCTGTTAGTTTTAACTCTTTTTTTATTGGTTTAATGTCTTTTTCTCATTAAGCATAATTCTCCTTTTTGATTCTTCTCAAGGGATCTGAAGTCTTTAGAGCCTTTTCTTAAAGTTAGCTGAAGTCGTACAGAAAGTTTCCAACTCTACTGCTCTTTCTACCAAACCAGAGAAACCCTGGGGTGAGACAGGTGTGGGCCCTCTTTCCCCTTTTCTCACCAATGTTTCAGTTTGGTTGCTTACATCTGAAATCAGTTGAAGGTAAAGAGAAAGACCGTGGGCGTAAGACAGGCCAGTTCTGAATCATGACCACTAATTAGCTAGCTAGTTTGTTTCTCTGAACCTGAGTAATCTCTGCTGGGGGGAAAAAAAAAAAAACAACTGCAGACAATGGTAGTAAATGTTACCAGGTATATTTAGTGAAGCAATGCTGAATGCACCTTAACTACTCTTATTCTTTACTAGAGATCTGGTAATTTCTAAGAATGCAGCATGCCATGTTCTCTGGTCCCCTCTCTCCATCTCTAGACTGGTGATGTGGCTTCAAGGAGCAAACCTGGAACCCTGCCTTCACTGGCATAAGCACACTTCCCATATGTTGCAGCTTACAGAAGACAGGTACCCAGAACGTGTCTTTTGGGCTCCATCCAGCCGTGATTTCATCGTGTACAAATGTGTTCCCCCCTCAAATGCAGTGATGTTGAAAACTTGGCAAGCATGCTTTCACAGTTGGTTGTCATTTTCTTACATGGCTGATGAGATGATGTGCTTTCTGTTGGAGAAATTCAGTCACACTTGCACACTCAGTTAGAGCGGGTGCAGTGAAAGGACCTCAGGCAGAGGAACCAGTGGGAAGCAAGCATCTGTATTTCCTCATGGTCAAATGGCAGTATGTACTCTATCCTGGGATAGAGGCTCATATCTTGTGCCATGATGATCCACCCTGTGAAATAACTGTGTATAAACTATGTGTAACACAGTCGCTCAGATTTTAGGAAGAAAAGGGCAACCTTAAACATCACTGAGGCACATAATCCTTAGACTATAATATTCAACCATCTAGCTTCAGAGATGAAGAAACACAGAGTTCAGTGACTTAGGAAAGTTCCGTGTCATGAGGTGGGCGAGTCAAGATGAGGAACAAGGACTGACTCTAGGTTCTCACAACAAGGCTGTAAAGGGTATCCACAGGGTACGGAAGGGCCTGCTGAAGCCCTCGAGGATCAGGGATCCAGAGGAGAGACAATAACCCCTCCTCCAGAAAACTGAGGAATGGCTGCTGGCCAATGGGCCCACCAAGAGCTGTCCACAAACCTCAGAGGGGACCTGCACTAACAAGGAAACAGTAAGGTGATGGGTCAGTGACCGTCTCAGGGACAATGGGAACCGGATGGGACTGGAGGCAGGGTCCCTGGAATGATCAGCTCCTGTCAACCAACTCCACCCATAATAAAACTTAAGAAGTGTTGGAGGGAGGGAGAGAGGGAAGGGGAGCAGAAGTTGCCACGTGAAGAACTATCGTATGACATCCCTTAGATGTGGAATCTAAAAAGAAAAGATACAAATAGGATGAACTAGTAAAACAGAAAGACACCACAGACTTAGGAAACGAACTTACGCTTTGCAGGGGGTGGGGTGGGGGTGGCTATATTTAAAATGCATAACCAACAAAGACCTATTATATAGCACATGGCACCCTGCTCAGTGTTATGTGCCGGTCTGGATGGGAGGGGAGTCTGGGGGAGAATGGACACAGTTATACCTATGGCTGAGTCCCTCTGCGGTGTACCTGAAACTACCACAACATTGTGAATCAGCTATACCCCAGTACAAAATGTTTTTGGTGTTAAAATAAATTTTTTTTTTTTTTTAAAGTTGCCACATGACTCATAACTCAACGTGCAAGACCTGGTCCACATCCTTTCGGTGGGGCTGGGACATGAACAAACTGAAGGAGACAGGCAAGGCGTGAGGCAAGGTATTAAAAAAAAAAAAGTATTGCCTCCATTAAAATAATTACATTTACATCAGAAACAGCTCTCCAACCTCTTCCCTCTGATAGAATGGAAACTACCTCCATTTCTCCTTTTTAGGGAATCTTGACAGTGCTGTTTAAGCCTTGCCATCTATAAGCTCTTAGGTTGAATGAAATGAAATTGCCAATTTTAAAGTTAAAAATGGTTGACTATCAGCAATTCCATCAGGCTGAACTCCATATAAAACTTCTGACATTTTTAAACAACCACTGGGGCGAACATACATTCCCAGCTGCTTTTACCTGCCGAGGGCAAAGGTTCTCAGTTGTGGGATTGTTGATCGGCTATATCTAAACCAATATTCTTTCGAAGGAATATTTTTCTTAGAGCACTCAAAAATAAAACAGAACTGGAAACATCTTATATTTAAAAAATGCAACATTGGAACCTCCCTGGTCCAGGGGTTAAGACTCCAAGCGTCCACTGCCAGGGATGTGGGTTCCACCCCTGGTTGGGGAGCTACAATCCCGTGCCTCCTGGCATGGCCAAAACAAAACAGAACAAAAAACAAAAGCAGCACTGAAACAACAGCCAAGGAACCGGGGAAACAGTAACAGTACAGGGGGCACCAAAGCCACCTAGGGGCCAATAGCTGTTGATTCAGAATGGATTACAGGGCCATTTTCAACATCAGCCCATCTTTTGAAAGGAAAAAGGCAGAAAAGACCATCACAGTCTTTTCTTGGATTAGAGGAAAAAAGGGCAGGAACTGACTCTTCATTCTTAGCATTATAAAAATCCTTATAATCCTTTGTATCTTTAATATTAGAAAAACCCTTAGAAGAATTGGAAATATGGAGTAGAAGAGAGGCCTGAGCGTTTCCTCTCTCCAAGTACGACCACCTCATTTCTTCTGAAGTGGAACAGCACAAGCAATCCTCTGTAGGTTTCATTTCTGGACTATGAATTCTTTAAGCTGTCCAAATGTTTTTAAAAATGGACAATTTACCAAGATAGAAAGAATCACTGGTCAGGACAAATGATGTACCCGGGAGAGCCGAAAAGAGGGAAAAGATTTCTATTGTGCAAAAAGTGTTGCTGTCTGAAAAGTAATATTTCCAACAAATTAAGAACACAAGTGAGGCTCAGAAAGGAGGTGACTGTCCCTGACTTTTCCTCTCATGTCCTACATACACTGACATATGCCGTTTACTTCTTTGGCTTCTCATGTTAAAGAGAAGGTTGAAAGTGAAATCAATGATATTATCTGGATATTTACAATTTCATCTCAAGTTCTTTATAGTTAGAATTTTTTCATTTTTACGGCTTCATTTTTTTTTGAATCTAGCACATAGTCAAGCCTGATTTCTGTAAGAAACATTGTCAGGAACAGTAAACATCCATGAATGGGGGAGAGACTCCTCTTTCATTTCCTTTGTAACCTCTGACAAAGGAAAACACAGTGCCCTACATTTCTAAAAATTAATGTTCCTGATGTCCTATATTCCTCACAACTCATATAAGTATTTCTGACTTGTATAAAAATAATCAAGGTACTTGGGATTCAGTAATAAGGAAAAAATAACTTTTTTATTTGTACAAAATTCTGTCAGAATCATTTTCTGCCAGAGTTAGCTTGCTGATTTCTACCAAAAAGAGTATGCTGGGATTTTTACTGCAATTGTATTGAAAGAACAGATCACTTTGGAAAGAAGTGACATCATAAAGTCTCGAGTTCACCATTCCATGAAAAAAAATTTAAAAACTTCAGTTTCATAAAGAGCAAAACCCATCAATTTCCCCTTTTAACTTTCATGGAGAGAGTCTTATGTTAAAAAAAATATGATTGCAACAGAAATACTCTTCTTACAAACCATAAAATTTGATGGAACAGCTCTGGATAAAGACAGTGGACTAAAGCTTTTATTTGTTCCCCTTATTGCCTTCAAAAGCACCAAAGAGATGAAAAGTAAAGGAAAGATTCTGACTGCAAAGTAGGAAACCACCAAGTCCATACGCAGGCCATGTGACCCCAGGGAGCCCAGCTTCCCCACCACCCCTCCAGGCTGGGGACCACAAGCCACTTACCAGAGTTGGCAACCAAATTCCTAGGTAGGTATTCCATGAAGCTGTGATTAAAGACTGAAGCTGGGGACAAGGAGAAGGTAGGGGACACCCAAAGCCAAGGGGGGCACTGGGGGCTGCAGGGGAAAGCCCAGAGCTGCTCAAGGTGTAGGTGGAAGAACAGCCCAGGGGCAGACACCTGGCTTCACTGTCACAGGCGGTGACTCCACAGTCCCCGCAAACACCAGAAAACAAGAAAAGGTATGTCTCAATGTGAAGGAAAAAACTGGACAAAACCTGGAAAAATTCCAGGCAAAGGTTTAGGTATATGGTAGATTGCTACCTCCCTCTCCTAGGACCTGTTCCCTCCTTGTCCCCATGATTAATGGGTGTTCCCCTCCCTCAAATTAGCCTACATTGTAGCCAGATAAATATAAACCACACACTAAAGCCTGTCTACCTCAGCTGCTTTCACATGATACATCGTGCCCAGCTTGCACAAAAATGAAAAGGCGTGCTAAAAGCCGAAGGAAAAAAAAAAAAAGACTAGCAGTCTGAGACTAAAGTGAAAAATGTTGACTGAAAAAAGAAAATCCAGTGACACCAAGCCCTCCTCCCCACTCCCTCTTCTTGCTTAAAAAAAAAAAAAAAGGAAAGAAAGAAGCAAGAAGAACTCAAGAAAGACATGGAAGAAACAAAACAACAAAAGAGTAGAAAGAAAGGCCCAGGAGAAGAAAGAAAAAGAGACTGACGACAATAAGAACACAGATTAGCTATTAGAGTGCGAAAAACACAAGGCAAAATGACATGTGCTAAAGGGAAGAAAGGGCTTCCCATGTGGCGCTAGTGGTAAAGAACCTGCCTACCAATGTACGACACAAACGAGAAGCCGGCCAATCACTGGTCCAACTCTTTGTGTCCTGGCGTGCTGCAATTCATGGGGTCACAAAGAGTTGGACATGACTGAGCGACTGAACTGAACTGTGTTAGTTATAAACTTCTTGGACCATATTTTTCTTTCCCGTACAATTGTTTTCAGTCATGTCTGAGTCTTTGGGATCCTATGGACCAAAGAAGCTCCTCTGTCCATGGGTTTTCCCAGGTCAGAATACTGGAGTGGGTTGCCATTTCCTCTTCCAGGGGATCTTCCTGACCCAGTGATTGGCCGGCTTCTCGTTTGTGTCGTCTTCTCCTGGGCCTTTCTTTCTACTCTTTTGTTGTTTTGTTTCTTCCATGTCTTTCTTGAGTTCTTCTTGCTTCTGCCCTAACCCTAACCCTAGTCATCACCTCCACTAGCTTTGTTCATAGTGATGCTTTCTAAGGCCCACTTGACTTCACTTTCCAAGATGTCTGGCTCTAGATTAGTGATCACATCATCATGATTACCTGGGTCGTGAAGATCTTTTTTGTACAGGTCTTCCGTGTATTCTTGCCACCTCTTCTTAATATCTTCTGCTTCTGTTAGGTCCAGACCATTTCTGTCCTTTATAGAGGCCATCTTTGCATGAAATGTTCCCTTGGTATCTCTAATTATCTTGAGGAGATCTCTAGTCTTTCCCATTCTGTTCTTTTCTTCTATTTCTTTGCATTGATTGCTGAAGAAGGCTTTCTTATCTCTCCTTGCTATTCTCTGGAACTCTGCATTCAGATGCTTATATCTTTCCTTTTCTCCTTTGCTTTTCGCCTCTCTTCTTTTCACAGCTATTTGTAAGGCCTCCCCAGACAGCCATTTTGCTTTTTTGCATTTCTTTTCCATGGGGATGGTCTTGATCCCTGTCTCCTATACAATGTCACGAACCTCATTCCATAGTTCATCAGGCACTCTACCTATCAGATCTAGGCCCTTAAATCTATTTCTCACTTACACTGTATAATCATAAGGGATTTGACTTAGGTCATACTTGAATGGTCTAGCAGTTTTCCCTACTTTCTTCAATTTAAGTCTGAATTTGGCAATAAGGAGTTCATGATCTGAGCCACGGTCGATATAGTTGGTATATAGAAAAAACAGGTAGTAGCCCTGGTATTAGCAACGTTAGATCTTTGAGTTCAGTACTTTCTTTGTTATAACCCACTGCACATTTGTTCTACAGAAATGTAACTTTATTTAGTACTTTGAGGGTGACGCATTTTAAAGCAAAAAACACTTTAAGGGAAAAAGAGCTTTCTGGTTGATAGACATTTATCTAAGAAGAGAGGCATAAAAACGTTAACAGGCCTCTTGGCCAGAAGATAATGTAAACCACCTGAGACCTTTTGTATATGGGAAGATATGTAAAAAGAAAGCCTGGTCTCAATAAGGGTCAGGACTGCTGCCCCTGCATAATTCTGCATATTCCATTATTTCTTTATGTACAACATCGGGTATATAAGCTGCTTTTGAAAATAAAGTTGTGGGTCTGGCACCAATGCTTCGCTCTCCCATGTTATTCTTTTCTCCCTTTTCTGGCTGAATTCCCATCTGGAGCGTGGAGGCTCACCGTGTCTACTTATTTGTCCTGGCTTCTAAGACCCACGCGACAGGGAGCCCAAGGCAGGGCACCCTCCACTATTCAAGCAGGCGCTGGTGGCCTACGCAGATGGTGCAAGTTCCTTGTCTTGGAACTTCATTGGTTTTCCACGTAAACCAAGTTATTCAGCCTCTTTTATCCACTAATTTTCCTACTACACTATTCTTTCCTAATCTCTCTTTATATTTCTAAATAAATAAGTTTTTTCTCGCCGACTCCATCCCCGCTTCAAATTCCCTGGATCCACTGGGGCTGGACCCTGGCAGCCTTGACTTGACGGACCTTAGTTGGCAAAGTAATGTCTCTGCTTTTGAATACGCTATCTAGGTTGGTCATAACTTTTCTTCCAAGGAGTAAGCGTCTTTTAATTTCATGGCTGCAGTCACCATCTGCAGTGATTTTGAAGCCCCCAAAAATAAAGTCTGACACTGTTCCCACTGTTTCCCCATCTATTTCCCATGAAGTGATGGGACTGGATGCCATGATCTTCATTTTCTGAATGTTGAGCTGTAAGCCAACTTTTTAACTCTCCTCTTTCACTTTCATCAAGAGGCTTTTTAGCTCCTCTTCACTTTCTGCCATGAGGGTGGTGTCATCTGCATATCTGAGGTTATTGATATTTCTCCCGGCAATCCTGATTCCAGCTTGTGTTTCTTCCAGTCCAGCGTTTCTCATAATGTACTCTGCATAGAAGTTAAATAAGCAGGGTGACAATATACAGCCTTGATGTACTCCTTTTCCTATTTGGAACCAGTTTTTTGTTCCATGTCCAGTTCTAACTGTTGCTTCCTGACCTGCATACAGATTTCTCAAGAGGCAGGTCAGGTGGTCTGGTATTCCCATCTCTCTCAGAATTTTCCACAGTTTATTGTGATCCACACAGTCAAAGGCTTTGGCATAGTCAATAAAGCAGAAGTAGATGTTTTTCTGGAACTCTCTTGCTTTTTCCATGATCCAGCGGATGTTGGCAATTTGATCTCTGGTTCCTCTGCCTTTTCTAAAACCAGCTTGAACATCAGGAAGTTCACGGTTCACATATAAAACCCAAGTAAGATGGTAGGTGTTGCAAGAGGGCATCAGAGGGTAGACACACTGAAACTCACAGAAAACTAATCAATCTAATCACACGAGGACCACAGCCTTGTCTAACTCAATGAAACTAAGCCATGTCCGCGGGGCAACCCAAGACAGGCGAGTCATGGTGGAGAGATCTGACAAAAAGTGGTCCACTGGAGAAGGGAATGGCAAACCACTTCAGTATTCTTGCCTTGAGAACCCCATGAACAGTATGAAAAAGCAAAATGATAGGATACTGAAAGAGGAACTCCCCAGGTCAGTAGGTGCCCAATATGCTACTGGAGATCAGTGGAGAAATAACTCTGGAAAGAATGAAGGGATGGAGCCAAAGCAAAAACAATACCCAGCTGTGGATGTGACTGGTGATAGAAGCAAGATCTGATGCTGTAAATAGGAACCTAGAATGTTAGGTCCATGAATCAAGGGAAATTGGAAGTGGTCAAACAAAAGATGGGAAGAGTGAACGTCGACATTCTAGCAATCAGTGAACCAAAATGGACTGGAATGGGTGAATTTAACTCAGATGACCATTATATCTACTACTGCGGGCAGGAATCCCTCAGAAGAAATGGAGTAGCCATCATGGTCAACAAAAGAGTCCAAAATGCAGTACTTGGATGCAATCTCAAAAGCGACAGAATGATCTCTGTTCATGTCCAAGGCAAACCATTCAATATCACGGTAATCCAAGTCTATGCCCCAACTAACACAGAAATGTCTTTAAACTGCTGGCCACAGGTAGACATTCTCAAACAGATAAAACTCTGGTAAAACAAATCAAGGTGAACCTTTAAAAAACATACTGGATGACCTAAAAAATTCAACCGAGATACAGTACAGTCTAAGGTTCTAAGGAATGAAGAAAGCAAGATAAAGAACATGCTGCCTCATTTTAAACTCACAACTAGGAGAGAATTATGCATAAGTTATGTATAAAAATGTAATATAGTTTGACAATATAAAAATAATAGAATTTTTAAAACCAGGTAGGTGGGAGTAAATACACTGGGAGAATCTTATCTTTACTATAAAATCATTTAGAAGAGAGAAACACAATTGATAATTTATAAAATGGAAATACACCACATGAAAGCTAGTGTCTATCATTCCCTTCTCCAGGGGATCTTATGACGCAGGGACTGACCCTGAGTCTCCTGCATTGCCTGCAGATTCTTTACTATCTGAGCCACCAGGGAAGCCTCATTGTTTTAATAGGCTAACAGGGTTTTGTCAAGAGAACGCACTGGTCATAGCAAACACCCTTTTCTAACATAAGAGATGACTCTACACATGGGCGTCACCAAACCAAAATCAGATTTGATTACATTGTTTGCAGCTGAAGATAGAGAAGCTCTATACAGTTACCAAAAACAAGACCTGGATCTAACAGTGGCTCAGATCATGAACTCCTTATGACAAAATTCAGGCTTAAATTGAAGACAGTAGGGAAAACCACTAGGACTTTCAGGTATGACCTAAATCAAATCCTTTATGATTATACAGTGGAGGTGACAAATAGTCAGAGGATTAGAACTGATAGACAGAGACTGAAGAACTGTGGACGGAGGTTCGTAACACTGTACAGCAGGTGATGATCAAAACCATCTCTAAGAAAAAGAAACTGCAAGAAGGCAAAATGGTTATCTGAGGGGGCTTTACAAATAGCTGAGGAAAGAAGAGAAGCAAAAGGCAAGGGAGAAAGGGAAAGAAATACCCAACTGAATGCAAAGTTCCAGAGAATATCAAGGAGATATAAGAAGGCCTTCTTAAATGAATACTGCAAAGAAATAGAGGAAAACAACAGAATGAGAAAGACTGGAGATCTCATCAAGAAAATTAGAGATATCAAAGGAAAAATTCATACAAGGACGGGCATGATAAAGACAGAAAAGGTAAGGACCCAAGAGAAGCAGAAGAGATTAAGAAGAGGTAGTAAGAATATACAGAACAACTGTACCAAAAAAAAAGTCTTTCTTAATGACCTGGATAACCACAATGGTGTGGTCACACACCTAGAGCCAGACATCCTGGAGCGTGAGGTCAAGTGGGCCTTAGGAAGCATTACTATGAACATAGTCAGTGGAGGTGATGGAATTCCAGCCAAGCTACAGCAAATTCCAAAAGACGATGCTGTTCAAAGTGCTTAACTCTATACCAGCAAATTTGGAAAACTCAGCAATGGCCACAGGACTGGAAAAGGTCAGTTTTCATTCTAATTCCAAAGAAAGGCAATGCCAAAGAATGTTCAAATTACTGTACAACTGAACTTATTTCATATGCTAACAAGGTGATATGGAAAATCCTTCAAGCTAGGCTGTAGCAATACATGAACTGAAATCTTCCATATATACAAACTGGGTTTAAAAAAAGCAGAGGGACCACAGATCAAATTGCCAACATTCACTGGATCATGGAGAAAGCAGGGGAATTTCAGAAAAACATGTATCTTATGCTTCACTGACTACACAAAAGCCTTTGTGCAGGTAACAACTAACTGTGGGCAATTCTTAAAGAGATGGGTATACCAGACCACTTATTTGTCTCCTGAGAAACCTGTATGGGAGTCAAGAAGCAACAGTTAGAACCAGACATGGAACAACGGACTGGTTCAATATTGGGAAAGGAGTACAGTACGGGTGTATATTGTCACCCTGCTCATTTAACTTATATGCAGAGTTCAGTTCAGTCGCTCAGTTGTGCCCGACTCTTTGCGACCCCATGAATCGCAGCACACCAGACCTCCCTGTCCATCACCAACTCCTGGAGTTCACCCAAACTCATGTCCATTGAGTCAGTGATGCCATCCAGCCATCTCAACCTCTGTCATCCCCTTCTTCTCCTGCCCCCAATCCCTCAGAGCATCAGAATCTTTTCCAATGAGTCAACTCTTCACATGAGGTGGCCAAGTATTGCAGTTTCAATCTCAGCATCAGTCCTTCCAATGAACACCGAGGACTGATCTTCTTTAGGATGGACTGGTTGGATCTCCTTGCAATCCAAGGGACTCTCAAGAGTCTGCTCAAACACCACAGTTCAAAAGCATCAATTCTTTGGCATTCAACTCTCACATCCATACATAACCACTGGAAAATCCATAGCCTTGACTAGATGGACCTTTGTTGGCAAAGTAATATCTCTGCTTTTTAATATGCTATCTAGGTTGGTCATAATTTTCCTTCCAAGGAGTAAGCGTCTTTTAATTCCGTGGCTGCAATCACCATCTGCAGTGATTCTGGAGCCCCCAAAAATAAAGTCTGACACTGCTTCCACTGTTTCCCCATCTATTTCCCATGAAGTGATGGGACTGGATGCCATGATCTTCGTTTTCTGAATGTTGAGCTTGAAGCCAACTTTTTCACACTCCACTTTCACTTTCATCAAGAGGCTTTTTAGTTCCTCTTCACTTTCTGCCATAAGGGTGGTCATCTGCATATCTGAGGTTATTGATATTTCTCTCAGCAATCTCGATTCCAGCTTGTGCTTCTTCCAGTCCAGCGTTTCTCATGATGTACTCTGCATAGAAGTTAAATAAGCAGGGTGACAATATACAGCCTTGACGTACTCCTTTTCCTATCTGAAACCAGTCTGTTGTTCCATGTCCAGTTCTGACTGTTGCTTCCTGACCTGCATACAGGTTTCTCAAGAGGCAGGTCAGGTGGGCTGGTATTCCCATCTCTCTCAGAATTTTCCACAGTTTGTTGTGATCCACACAGTCAAAGGCTTTGGCATAGTCAAGAAAGCAGAAATAGATATTTTTCTGGAACTCTCTTGCTTTTTCCATGATCCAGCAGATGTTGGCAATTTGATCTCTGGTTCCTCTGCCTTTTCTAAAACCAGCTTGAACATCAGGAAGTTCATGGTTCACATATTGCTGAAGCTTGGCTTGGAGAATTTTGAGCATTCTTTGGCATTGCATTTCTTTGGGATTGGAATGAAAACTGACCTTTTCCAGTCCTGTGGCCACTGCTGAGTTTTCTAAATTTGCTGGCATATTGAGTGCAGCACTTTCACAGCATCATCTTTCAGGATTTGAAATAGCTCAACCAGAATTCCATCACCTCCACTAGCTTTGTTCACAGTGATGTTTTCTAAGGCCCACTTGATTTCACATTTCAGGATGTCTGGCTCTAGGTGAGTGATCACACCATCATGATTATCTGGGTCATAAAGATCTTTTTTGTACAGTTATTCTGTGTATTCTTGCCACCTCTTCTTAATATCTTCTGCTTCTGTTAGGTCTATACCATTTCTGTCCTTTATCGAGCCCATCTTTGCATGAAATGTTCCCTTGGTATCTCTAATTTTCTTGAAGAGATCTCTAGTCTTTCCCATTCTGCTGTTTTCCTCTATTTCTTTGCATTGATCGCTGAGGAAGGCTTTCTTATCTCTCCTTGCTATTCTTTGAAACTCTGCATTCAAATGGGAATATCTTTTCTTTTCTCCTTTGCTTTTCGCTTCTCTTCTCTGTAGAATAGAGAAATGCTGGGCTGGAAGAATCACAAGCTGGAATCAAGACTGCTTGAAGAAATATCAACAACTCAGAGATGCAGATGTACCACTCTAATGACAGAAAGCAAAGAGGAACTAAAGAGCCTCTCGATAACGGTGAAAGAAGGGAGTGTTGGCTTAAAACTCAACATTCAGAAAACTAAGATCATGGCATCTGGTCCCACTACTTCATGGCAAACAGAAGAGGAAAAAGTGAAAGCAGTGACAGATCTTATTTTCTTGGGTTCCAAAATCACCGCAGATGGTGACTGCAGCCATGAAATTAAAAGACGTTTGCTCCTTGGAAGGAAAGCTATGTCAAACCTAGACAGCATGTCAAAAAGCAGAGACACTGCTTTGCCAGTGAAGGTCCATATAGCCAAAGCTTGGTTTTTCCAGTAGTCATGTATGGATGTGAGAGTTGGACCATAAAGAAGGCTAAGTGCCAAAGAATTGATACTTTCAAATTGTGGTGCTGGAGAAGACTCCTGAGAGCCACTTGGAGTGCAAGGAGATCAAACCAGTCCATCCTAAAGGACATCATCCTGAATATTCATTGGAAGGACTGAAGCTGGAGTGCCCATACTTTGCCCACATGCTGTGAAGAGCCAATTCATTGGAAAAAACCCCAATGCTTGGAAAGACTTAAAGAAAAAGGAGAAGAGGATGGCAGAGTATGAGATAGTTAGATGGCATCACTGAGTCAAAGGACATGAATTTGAATAAACTCCAGGAGTTAGTGACGGACAGGGAAGCCTGACATGCTGTCTTTTCTTAAAAACACATTATTTTAGAGGTTATGGAGGAGAAAAATTTAATTTGAAGCTCAGAAATTTCTTCAGTTTTACTTGATTTTCTTTCCCTTTGTTAAATTCCAGTAAAATAAATTTAATTAAAAATAGCATATATAGAATGAGCCTGATGTTATAAAGTTATTTTATTCACTATTCCTATTCTTTTCCTTCTCAATTTCTTTGTATCAACCTACATACATATCCGTCCTTTTACCTGTCCCTATCCATTTCAGTACTTTAAATAATGTTCATTAAATGGTAATATTAATTATGTTAGAGAATGATTTTGAGTAATCTGTTGCTTTCTTCTTGTATTATGTGAAGCTTTTATAAATGAGCATGCATCATTTTTAGAGGAACAATAAAAAGTGATTATTCTCTGTATATATTTAATGGAATGGTTAAATTAACATCTTATACCTTTTTCCTTTAATAACCTGAGATTTAGGGCAATCAGATTTCAAGTCTCAGCTTAGCAAAGAGCTGCCTGTATAATGTCTCTAGTTCTTAGTTTCATCATCTGTTAAAATGAAGGAATTGAACTGAGATATTTCATTTTTGAGCTCTGAAATCCTGTATCTCAGGTATTAATGATTAAAATCTCTCCACGCTGAGTTATGAGAAGCACTTTTAGATACCATGGAGACACTTAACTTGGCTATATTACTTTTGAGGACTGTATGTTACTTCCTGTAAAATCTTCATAGCATTCTTATTTTAAGTAAGGTGAACATGTGTATGGGAAAACAGACCAATATAATAATGAAATGTTACTGTTCAAGAGGCTGTAGAATTGAAAAAGGATAGAAATAAATGGGAATGCAGTATTCATGAGAAAACCTTTAAAATGGTATCACTTCCTGCTATAGTCATTATCCTTAGAGCAGGAGTGGGAAATGATGCGGACGTTTGAGCTCTTATGGGAAAATTGTACGTTAAGCGTTAAAAATGATGATTGAGGTCAAATATACTGGATGTTTGTGAGAGACACGGCAGGTCTAGAAAACACTGGAAGGAAACTGAACAACAGCCCTATTACCTACATTGCATAACTGCGAAATCTAATTATACAGAGTAAAACATAGGAAACAAATGAGGACTAAAATATCACATTTCTTTGACCTAAGAGAAACATAATGGCAAGCTCATTCTGCAATTCAGTAAATAAAACATTATTCTAAAGATAAATGTATTGAAACAAAAGCCATTAAGAAATGAAATCAATAATTTTGAAGCCTACTGGTTTTCAGTGAAATCTGTCTTGCTCTTTTTCTCTGACTGTGGAGGCTAAAAGTCCAAGTTATCAACTTTTATTTTGCATAATTGAGAAGCAAGCCCGTAAGTTTTAGGCTGAACAATAACTCCATAGGAAGAATCATGAACAGAGTAAGAAAAGACAGTGGTTCCTTGTAATACTAGCATTGCCAATTTATATAATTATTTGTGAATCTCAGTTTTGAGAAAATGAAAACAGAGTACCCATTTATTCAAGTTGGCCAGCTATATGTATATCAGAAATAGAGTCAGCATTCTCTGCTGCTTTGTAATATTTGTAAATGATCTCAGCGTGAAATTTTCATCTGCAAGTTGGCTTTTCCCTTTTTGATTCCCAATGAACTGACAGAGCCTAATGTCTTCTAAGAGCCATCTTGCTCAAATTCTGACTTCAGTGTTTATTACATTATAATAAGATAGGTCGGCCAGGCTGCTGCCATCAAAAAGACAAATTAAATGTAATGGAAAAGTCTGTTTTTATTAGAAGCCTTTCTCTCTTGGCCAAGTTCACTCTAGGTTAGCCAGGTGGTCTTGCAGGCAACAGACAGCATAGGTTTTGATAAATGGCATCGTTGTTTCCTTAGATATAAATAATGGCAGCCTTAATATAGAAAAGAAATTAAAGTCAGCAATAAAAAAAACCTCACCTATCTTTTATGGTTTTATAACAATTAAGCAGCTAAAACTGGGTTATAAATCACTGAAGGAAAACAGAACAACAACTAATAAAGTATGGAATCCTGACTAATGAAAGGAAAACATTTGACTTTTGTTACCACCTAATAAAAGTGTACTTTATTGTCATTCCTCATTTACTAGGCATTTTCTTTACTTCTGTAGAATGTGGCTACCTAAACAGTACCCAGTTTTTTTAACGATTAGAGAGAAATGGGACTTCCCTGGTGGTGTAGTGGTTAAGACTCCACAGTTTTAATGCAGGGGGCATGGGTTCCACCTCTGGTGGAAGAACTAAGACCCCACATGCCACATGGCATGGCCAAAAAAAAAAAAAAAAAATTCAAGGGAAAAATTCTACATGGCAACACTATACGGTCAAATCAGCTTTAACCCATCTCTTGCCAGTAGATGTAACTACAGGACAACTGGAAGCATCTGAAACATCCACATACTGCAGGTTTATGGTTGTAAATTTCAGCTTCTCCAGCTTTTGAGAAATGCAAATAATGAAAACTCATCAAAGAGCTACCATAATTCTCACAGCTGACAAGAGGGAAGCATTTCTGACTACTCAAAATTAATAGCAGCTCCCAAGGCCTTATAAGAACAACTGTCACTGAGAAATATACTCACAAACAAATATGCAATTCTCCTCCAAGTTTGACTTATTAGAGGTATGAAGTGGCCACTCTTCAGGACAACCTAGATAATCAAAGGAGCAACGAGCTTCCTTTAGACCTCTGATATGGTAACATGAGGGCACCTGGTAGCTCAGCTGGTAAAGAATATACCTGCAATGCAGGAGCTCTCAGTTTGATTCCTGGGTTGGGAAGAGCCCCTGGAGAAGGGATAGCTTACCAGTATTCTTGGACTTCCCTGGTGGCTCAGACGGTAAAGAATTCACCTGCAATGTGGGAGACCTGGGTTTGATCCCTGGGTTGGGAAGATCGCTTGGAGGAGAGCATGGCAACCCACTCCAGTATTCTTGCCTGGCAAATCCCCACAGACAGAGGAGCGTGGCGGGCTACAGCCCCTGGGGTCACAAAGAGTTGGACATGACTGAGCAACTAAGCACAGCACAGGACATGGTAACAGGAGAGAAGCATGCAATATTTATGAGCATGTGCTAGGTACGTAGCTCAGAGCCTGGAACACTCTAGGTTCTCTTCAGGATTTGCCCAATGAACAAGGCAGAATCTTTTGCTGGTGGTCCACATGGAACAGCCAGCAATTCTAATTAGGATATTCCACCATCAGAAGCTGCTGTCCTACCATCACTGAAGTACAGAAATTTGGTGGGATTCTAGGTATAAAACTACAGCTGGAAATGTACTAGGACTTCCTGGCAGTCCAGTGGTCAAGACTCCATGCTTCCACTCTGGAGGGCACAGGGTTTGATCCCTGGTTGGGGAACTAAGATCCTGCATGCCACATGGCATAGCCAAAAAAAAAAAAAAAGAAATGTACTTACTTATGAATGCACTGACTTTGTTATATTTGGTAGAAAGACTGTAATTTAAAATCCTACTCCTCCCAAAGCCAAAATCAATTTTACTTAGGTATGAGCCAGGTAAGACAGATTTGAGGACATTCATGCATGTCACAACAATTTTGCAAAGGGAGAAACATTTCAGATCTATGAGTATTTCATATTGCATTTTAAAGAAGAATTATGCAGTTGAATTAACTCAAATGCCTGTATTTTCCATCTGCTACTGTGATACTAATCCGTCCCTTTCAGGGACTGAGAACGTGACAGAAACCTGTCATTGCCACGACATTCGATTGAAGGAACCCCATTTCTGGTTTTCATCCATGGGGTCTTGCTATGTAACAGATCTTCATAGGCAAGAAACCGTCTTCTTTCTGGTCTTGCCTGCAGCGCTCTGCAAACTCCCCCTTCTTGAGTGAACACGGTCATGGAGACTCTGGCCCAAGAAGAAGGCCTAGGAGTTGGAAGACACAAACGCTGCCTGGGCCCCAAGTCTTGAGATGACTCCGAACAACTCTCTCTCTGGGGATTTGATATCTCCTTTCTAAAATGAAAACTGGACTACCCAATCTTTAAGGCCCCCTGGAGTACGTATGTTTCATAATGTGCAAATGGTTCCGACCCAGTTACAGAAGTCTCCTTGCTGGATGGGAAAGCCTAGTATGAATCTATGTTTTACAGTCTTTGGAGCTCAAAGAGGCTATCAACCTGTTTTCATTGTCTAGGTTTAAATTTGCTTGTCATTAATTCTGACAGGATTATTTGTCACTGGAAATCAGCTTCTAGATTTAGTGATCTATAACAATGATTATAATAATGAAAAATCAATAACGCTCCCATGGTGGATGCGAAACAGGCAGCATCTTAACCAGTGATTCAAAGAGCATCATTTGGGGCTATTTTTTTCCCTAACTACACACACCCTCAGATCCCATGTCAGATTACTGAATCAGAATCTCCTAGCTTGGGGCCTGCATTCACGTATCTTATGTCTTTCTCTCCCCAACCCACCTTTGAAAGCAGTGATTTAAATATGGATTATCTATCAGGCAGACAGGATGGTGTAATACAAGCCATACAGTGAGATACCTGGGCCTCTGATAACGTACCAGATCAGGGAGCTGGCAGTGTTCTATTTTTTTGCCTACATAGCTGTTTGCTATTTAAAAATTCAAGGAGGCTGAGTGCTTGATGCAGCTGAATTTATCTAAGGCTTACCGAATGCTCCCTGTGGCTATGGTTGGTAGCTTTACAATTTGGGTGGTGAGTAGATTTGCAATTTTTATATTAAATTTGGAATGCTGGTTGTAAAACTGTTTAGAATGCATTTCAGTGATGGATGGTAGATAGCTGTCTAAGACAAATATAAAGCCAATAGCCGGTTTCTTTTCTTTCCCTCTTTTGGTGCTGCTTTGGGGAAATTACTTGGGAAATAAAGAAGGTGAGAAATGGTTCTATCAGTACAAACTGAAAGTCCATATACAAATGACATAAGCTCCTGCCTAGTCGTTTTCTTCTTGCAGTGATATTTACTGGGCACACAGAGACTGCCAGAAGTGAGACTGAACAGTTGCTCTAACACAGCAATCTTTCATGTTCTACTCGAAGGCTCTGAAAATGCTTTTCTCCCTCAGATCCGCATCAGGGAGAAAGGAGACCCCCTGGGAATGTGGCTGATGGATGTTGATCCTGTCTGACACCAGGGCACTCTGAAGACTCACTGTGATAACTCAGTTATGATGCAGACAGGCACGCCTGTTCCCAGGAACTTGGGTTCTCACCACACGTGGGCCTTAAGGTTCCCTTAGCATTTATTTTGATTGTACATTTTAATACTTAAAATATCCTATTTTTATGGTTCATCCTCTTGCCTCTGGGCAGAACACAGACCTGCTTCAGAATCACTATTAGCCAAGATTATAAAAGGGCCCTCAACAATCGATTCCAACGCTTAACTGCTTTCACTGCGAGATGCTTCTCTAGAGGCCTAAGGGGTCCATTAGGCTCTAGCACTCAGGAGGACTCCTTGTTAAACGTACTAAAATGAAGTCCTTGGCATCTCTGGACCTCCTAAAAGGAGCACCTCTCTCAGTGACCCTCTGACCTTCTAGCCCCATGTCCTATACCTCATTAAATACACTCAGCGCCCATCAGACCACTCAACCAAAGTGGGGGAGCAGGATGGGACACAAGGTCTTCATCATTCATTCTAATGGTTGAAAGGGAATGAGCTTTTAAAATAAGTCTTTTCAGCTTCTGGATGAGCTATGCTTTTGTCTTGACGGACTCTCAGACTATGACCTGGACCCAAAGGTAAACTTCACAGGCATTAGACATCAATAGTAAACTCTGCTTCATCCATAAAGAGAAGAGGACATTTAATGGGGCTCTGTTTCCGAGCACACAACTTCACTGGTATTTAAAAGGGTTATACTGATTTTAATAGAGTGGAAAATGCACAGTTTTCATATAGATGAAATCACTGCGGCAGTGATTTGCATGACCAAATTTCAAAGGCGTGCTCTCTGGCAGACACTGCACGATTCTTTGTAGTTACTTTCAATAATGTATTTAATCTGAGGCTCTCACAGTGTTTTATAAACTAGCTGTGGCATGATCATTTTATAGATGTGGACTCTGAAAACACAGGGTTTAATCTGATGAAGATTCCATACGAGGTCAATGAAGGGGCACGGAGAAGGGAAGCCAGGAGGAGCATTACTTACATGATACATGTCAGTGCATCAAGGGGACAAACTAACTCAAAACAGAAGGCAAAGCTACTTAGGATCCAAAGGAAAATGCTAGGAGACAAAGGAAAATGCTAGGAGACAGAACATAAACAAATAAAACTAAAACAACAATTTTAAAACCCTTGAATAATGCAGCTCCTCTACCCAGTGGGCGCTCAGCCTGCACACATAAGTGAATCTGGAAACGGACTGAGCGTAATGCTTACATACAAGCCCGGTCACCTGCAGGCAACCTGCTCATCTTCAGTATTATTCAGGACAAATAATTCAGTTTTGTTTTGTTAATTCTGAAATTTGTCACCATAAAAAATAATGGATTAAATTTTTCTGTGATTCTTGCTTTTTCCCTGCCCACAACCTCCACACCCCAGAGTTTCAGGGAATCCACTGACTTCTCATCCTTTGAATTCACCAGTCCGCTTTGTGTCTAAATACCCCTAAGTTCCTTCACAGACATATGTTACACCTAATAACCAACAACCCCTGCCTGTTTTAATTGGTTCACCACCCAAGTGTATACAAAACATCCCTAAGGGGCCCTTCAGTTGACATCACTCTCCTTAAGGAGACATTACAGTAAATAATTAAGCAAATGAAAGTGAATGAACAGGGAGAGTAGAAGACTTAGCTGAATGATGCGTAAGGAATTCTTAAAACCCTCTCACTAATGGGGGTGAAGGCCCTCAGGGGTCCCAGTCCACCCCGTTTCTGTGTGCTCTTTCCTAATCTTGCTTTTTCATAAATGGAGTCCTTAAGAACAGGTAAACAATTATGAGAGTTCTTCCCAGAGACAGTCAGCACTTGTGGACAGGTAGGTATCTTCCAGAATGTACAGGGTGGGCGTCACAACGGCAAAACTCTGGAAACTGCCTGAAGGGCCATCAAGTGGATTCTTGGAACCTGATCAGGTGACACGCCAACTCTGTCACCAGGCGCCACTGCTCATGGGAACATGATTCATCACTTAACAAGTAGATAAACTATTTGTGAGCTGAGGAAGCCACAGCTTAAGGCTTCTTGGAGTGAGGTGACTCTTGTAATTCAGCATGTCCCACATGCAGACTCTGGACATTCTGCCCATGGAGTTGTTCCCAGAGAAAGTGGCTCTCTTATGGCCTAGGATTCTATACATCAGACTGGTTCTTCAGGCCTCCCCACATGGGTCTCTTCTCTTACCACCTAAATATCCCAGGACATATCCTGGGAGAGGTGGGACAGAGAGAACAGCGCTTAGGCCGCCATGCGGACTGTGGTGTTCCCTGCTGCCAGGCCCCCTCTGTGCCTGGGCCCTGCTGGCAAGCAGTGATCTCTGTCTTACGTCATTCCTGGGTCACCCGGGGCGAAGCATGGCCTACAGACCATTTGGAGGCAGCTGATGACATCAAGAAGATTCACATTAGATATAGGGATGGAGGTCATACGAACAGTAATGAGTGACCATAATGGACAAACACCTAACATACAGATTCTTGATCTCAAGTCCCAAAAACACTCGGCAAGTAAGGCTACACAAAAGAAATGTCAACTTTATGGAAAAAACAATAGAGCTGATATTCATCTTGATATTCAAGCTTCATCTTGAAAATCTTAAATGGACAATGCTGTCCTCTCAGCAAAACAAGACTGACTGTGATCTAGAATGACACGCTACTGTGTATTTAGAGATGATGCTTCTTCTCATTTCTGTTCGGATACTGTTGTTTGGTTAGAAATAGGAAACAGAGCTGAACTGCCTGGGCTTCTGCTCACAGGCTGTGTCACAAGAGGCAAGTCTCTCACTTCCACCAGAGACCACGAATGTCAAAGGCAGAGCATAGCTATAGAGGATGCACTCCGTGAATGGTGAGATGTCCATCAGAGCCGAGGCCTCGGGAAAGCTCCTTGGCGCTGGTGTATCCCACGGGGTTTGTGATTAGCTCGGCTTCCCTTTCTCCAGGCGGTGCTGTTTTAGGATCTCACTACGTGGTCTCAACCACTACTCACATTCTCTCTTCTCTTTCAAATTCATGCATACTGTCTACAGTTGCTCTTTCATAAACTGTTTTTTGTCCTCATAAGGAAAAAACCGATGTCACAAAGCTGGACTCAGCAAGTAAAAGCAACTCCCAGTCTTCGTTACTTACATCGGGAGTCCATCTTCAGGAAATGGGTTTCTGGGCAAAGACGCCTATTAACAGAATGGAAATTCCAGCTGGGCTTCGATATCCACACCCTCCCTCACGGCACCCAGTGTAGTGGGCTTCCCATGGGACCACCGAGTCTCGGCACTCCTCTCTACCACACTTGCCCCTTTTCATGGGTCTTTTAATTCTGGGAACACCTTGAGCTTGATCCCTCCCCAAGGCCTTTGCACTTGCTGTTCGCTCACCTTCAAATGAGCTCACCTCCAGATCTTCATGCCTCCGTTTCTTTCCGTCACCGAGATCTCAGCTCAGTCTCACTCTTTGGACATCATCTTTCTCACCAAGCCATCTACAGCAGCCCACCGGCCAGCTCACACTATCACAGTGCTTTGTGGTATTTCCCCATGGCACTTAACACTATTTACAATCCTCTTATTTCCTGGGTTTCATTTCTCTGTTTATTGCTCATTTTCTCTGTTCATGAGAGGATGGGTGTGGCTGTCGATCACACCTCTATGCACCCTGCAGGGCTGCTCCACGAAGATTCACGACCAGATGACAGAAAAAACCACCTCAATGTTTTTTCCTTTGAAAGCCACTTAATTTTTTCAGCATGTATGTCATACCCTCTTCTTCCGTCTGAAAACAATCCTAAAAGGATTATTTTACATATGTGATCATCTCTGTTCATTAATTTTGCCTGGTACCACGTAACAGCTTCAGTTCACCGGTTAACTTATTTTCTACCTCGGGTGAGTTGTCTTCTACTATATCTTTAAAGACTGCTTGTGTCTGCTCTAAGTCGCTCATGTCCTACCCTTTGCAACCCCATGAACCGCAGCATGGCAGGCCCCCCTCTCCATCACCAACTCCTGGAGCCTAATCAAACTCATGTGCATTGAGTCGGTGATGCCAACCAACCATCTCATCCTCTGTCGTCCCCTTCTCCTACTGTCTTCAATCTTTCCCAGCCTAAAGTTCAGTTCAGTTCAGTTCAGTCGCTCAGTCATGCCCGACTCTGCAACACCATGAATCGCAGTATGCCAGGCCTCCCTGTCCATCACCAACTCCCAGAGTTTACTCAGATTCACATCCATCGAGTCAGTGATGCCATCCGGCCATCTCATTCTCTGTTGTCCCCTTCTCCTCCTGCCCCCAATCCCTCCCAGCATCAGAGTCTTTTCCAATGAGTCAGCTCTTCGCATGAGGTGGCCAAAGTACTGGAGTTTCAGCTTTAGCATCATTCCTTCCAAAGAAATCCCAGGGCTGATCTCCTTCAGAATGGACTGGTTGGATCTCCTTGCAGTCCAAGAGACTCTCAAGAATCAGAGTCTTTTCAAATGAGTCAGCTCTTCGCATCAGGGGGCCAAAGTATTGGAGTTTCAGCTTCA
>SJYQ01000651.1:645458-702847 GCA_006410935.1 Redunca redunca | reverse complement strand
ACTTCCAATTTGCCTTGATTCATGGACCTGACATTCCAGGTTCCTACACAATATTGCTCTTTACTGCATCGGACCTTGCTTCTATCACTAGTCACATCCACAACTGGCTGCTGACTTTGCTTTGGCTCCATCCCTTCATTGTTTCTGGAGTTATTTCTCCACTGATCTCCAGTAGCATGTTGGGCACCTACTGACCTGGGGAGTTCCTCTTTCAGTATCCTATCATTTTGCCTTTTCATACTGTTCATGGGGTTCTCAAGGCAAAAATACTGAAGTGGTTTGCCATTCCCTACTCCAGTGGACCACATTGATTAGAGCTGTCTATTATTTCTCTGCAAATTTGTTTAAATATTGCTCACCTCAAATTTCAACTATAATGCCATTTTATTAAAGAGCAACCCTAAAACATCCTTATACTAATTCTGCCCATCACAGTTTACTGATATTTTTCCTAGAATGCCTGTACCTCACTTCAAGTGGTAACTGCAACATAGCATGTATATTTTTAAAGTGTCAGTTATTATTATATTTTCCTGGTTTATCGTCAAGCCTGCCTGATATAAATTTAAGATGCAGAAGAGAAGACATTCTGGTTCTTGTCTGCTACTTAAATATTAAGAGAATTTATAAAAATGTGCCTATGTAGAATGGCACTGAAAGAACTGATGTGAAATAAATAATGGAATGAAGGTGTACACACACACACACACACACACACACACACACACTCACACACACACACACACTCACATATATATTCCTGGTAAAGTTTGTATCCTTTTGTTTCAAGTAAATTGCTTCTCCACCTACTACTACTGTGGGAATTTAGTAAGCTAACACGAAAATCTATACATTATTAAAGTATTGATAGAGTAACTTACCATCAAGTAGTTAATGAGCTGCAAAGCTCACTGCAAAAACCAGTTGTTCTGTACATTTAATATGTACACAATTGCTTCTTCTTATTGTCAAAATTAACTTGGGATAGGAAGAGTAAATTGCAGAAACAAACTTAATAACAACTTTGATGTAGTTACTTTCGGAACTGAAGCCTCTTGGGAACACTGAGCTAAAATTCATACCTGAAGCTTCTTCAAATTTAACTGAATACTATTATGATAATGACTTAACAACAGAATTTCAGAGATAACTCAATTTTTCCTGGACCCAAGATTCTTCTGTACATCAAGGAAGCACTTTATTTACAAGAAGGAATTCTTCTTTATGTTGTGTATCAGATAATAGAGGGTAGAAGCCTTGGAGGAAATAGTATGTAACTTACCTGAAACAAATTAGTGACACATGGATGATTGTTTTCAGAATATCATAAGAAACTATAAAAATAGGGCTAAAAACCCATACTTAGGGAAAGCAGGCTGAAAAGACAATGACTAATGATTGATTTATAGTCAGTTCAATCCAAACTTCCCAAAGAGCAATGCCTACACAAGGCTTCCTTTAATTGGAGCAAAAATAAACAAAGAGTAAGAATAATGTGTATCGCTTGAAAGATACACATTAATTTTAGGAATACCTTCCTTTGCTGAAAAGTATTAAAAAACCAGTCTTTGTCCAAATTTTTTAAAAATGACTACACTAATGTATCCACACACTCTGGGTATCTTATCAGATGTATGAAATGCCTCCTTGCTTCTAGATAATTCTGTATTTACTATCCATCTCCCCTGCATGAGTGATGGCAAACTAACTTTTATGACTTTATTCCTCATTATGTGGAAGTCTAAGCATTAAAGTAGTTTTTTTTTTTTTATGGGAAAAAGGGGCAAATTCATACTGAAAAATGTATAGGTCTCACTCATGGTTGAGAAGTTATAAATTGATCAAAATATTTATTTAAAATACATCATAAAATTAATGAAAAGGATAGAATTGACTTACTGTTCCTTACTATCACTCAAAATTTTGTGTTCAGAAAGATGTCTGAATTGTATAAAATACAAGTGGAACAGAGAACAAAAATCAAAAAGCTATTTTTGAAAGATGAGTGACTGGAGTAAAACTTGGTGACATGCATAAGCTAATACCTAAAGAGGAAGGAGGGGGCGTTGACAGGGCGGCCAACGGCATTTACTTTTTAAAACAGATGTTCTTAATTGAAAATAACTATGTCATAACTCACCTCTGCATGCTTCAGTTTCAGTGTTTTATGCATTTCCCGGAAACGACTGTAACGTCTGAACACGGTCCACGTCTCATCCAGGACAGTGATCTATTCACGGGGAAAAGCGAAACAAACCAGCATTAATTACAGGAAAAGGCGACTCAGTTTCTATAAAATAATTTATAAATTAACAAAAAGTGATTAGCATGTAAATTTCTCCAGAAGTGAAAACATTAATCTAGCGACACAAATCAGCCTTATAAATAATAACTGCTCTGCTGACGCATGCATCTCTGCTTCCCAAATCTTGTTATGAGCAGCACGTGCCCCTGTAAAGTGAAGGACAAAGAGTCTCCTCTTCAGGGCTTATCAGAAGTTCCCTCAACTCTCCACGTGGGGCACAGAGAGGAAACCTCACAGCAGGACCTCTCAGAGTGCTGTGCCCACACAAGAACGTTTACACTCTTATATAAAATGTGGTGTCGGTTCCAGATGCCACCGCCATGGAAAAGAGAGAAGCAGCAGCAAAGAAAAGGAGGGGGATGAGGAGACGGGTGGCGGGCAAAGGAGGAGAAAGTGGAGGACAAAGAGAAAAATGAAAAAAGAAAAAACTGTCTGTGTCCCAGCGATCATTAGCATCAAAACCCACACTATAATCTGCTTTGTTTTGGAGGAAGAATTCTCAGTCCAGCCTCTAACCAGCAGTGGGACTTACTGTTCCTGTTGGATGATGTGTCCTGTGGACACTCTGGCATCCATCAATCATACACCAAGGTCACGGGGACCTGAAGAGGCTGGGAGACACCACAACCTCTGTGGTCACACTTGAGTCATCAATTCCCATCTCACTTGCACCACTGCTCCAGACCCATGTCCCCAGCTAGGAGACGACTTTTCTTTAGATGTCGCACACCAACTTCAAGGTCAGCTTGTCTGAAATAAACCCATCCATTCTCCCTGGTCTGAACTCTGCTTCATCTCAGTGCCTGTCACTACCAGCCACCGAGCCACGCCAGACGGATGCTGGTCCAGCTGCCCCACACACCACAGTCAGACAAGCCCTGGGTCCGCACCCTCCTCGGGGTTCTACCTTCTCACCCTTTGCCACCACCCCCAGCTTACTCTGCACCACCAGGTCCCAGGTGGCCTTGGCCAAGCCTCCCACAGTGACCCCACCCAGCTGCCCCTCCAATCCCTTCCCTGTACCACTTCAGGGGAGCTTTCTAACACCTGAATCTGATCATTCTACTTCCACCCGTAAGTCCTCTAGAAGCCTCATGCTGCTCCTAGAAAAAGACCCACATTTTAGATGCATGCCCCTCCGACAGCCCACAGGTGTGTTCACGCACGGGCACCCCCTGTTAACTGCACACTCTGCCACGCTGGCCTCTGCAGGGGCCACACCCCTGAACCGGAAACCTCACCCTGCGCCTGAGAGGAGCACCCTCCTCAGGCTGGCGATTCAGCCTGACTCGCCCACATGTAAACTCCAGCGGGTGAGCAGGGACGTCAAGGATCAGCAAACCACTGGGATCGGCAGGGGGAGGACACCATGCAGAGCCCTCGGGAGGAGGGGCGAGCCTTGAGTTCGCTCATTTCCCCCAAGTGGCAAATGAGACGATTTGGGGTTGTACAAGGAGGTACATTTCAGAACGTTCATCATCTGGCTCTAGATTCATCATTTACAACAAAGCTTCAATTGTGGCAGCTTTTTTCCTGTTTCCTTTTAGAACATATTTAAATAAGGGAAAGAAAAAAAGATAAGTATGTTAAGAAAAAAGCATTTAGCAAAAACGGTACCAATGTCACCTAAAGTTGGGGAATACTGCCCCTGGGAGCTCAGCTGGGGGCCTTCTCCCCAGCTCTCTCCTTCTCAACAGACCCCACTGAGTACAATCAGCAAGGTGGCGGGGGGGCTTCCTTAGAGCAGGAGCAAAGCCATTTGCCACCCTGGCTGCACACAGACCAGGTGGGCGTGATACTGCCTGCTTACCGAGAAAGCCCCGGAATTAATGGAACCACACCTGTGACCTCGGAGCCATAAGACGCAGGATGCTCACAGGGAGACCATTCTGTCCTGGAACTCTGGAATCTACAGAGAGTCGAGGAAGCCTGGGTGCCCCTCCTCCCCCAGATGCTAATGCTTCCTGGATCTCTGAGTGCTTCCACTGTTCCTCTTCAACTCACAGTCAATCATCTGCAAAGTACCCCCGTCCCCAGCCTCTTTCGGGAACATCCCCTTCACCTTCACTCTAACTGGTCACCAGAGAACCCCTCCCCCTGCAGCCCTCTCAAGTAGGGACTGTGTTTCCCCACACTCTGCATCCCATCATCCCAGGAGGTCGGTGGACGCTCGTGCTTCCATCCAACTTTTACACCACTGCTCGTCTGCCCTCTCTAAACGCCCCCACGTGCAGACGCCACCTTCAGATCTTACCGTTAACCCATCCTCACAGGCAATTCACCTCACTTACATCCCTGACTCCTTGAATATCTCGGGTTTTGTTCACAGCCATCTGCTCCCAGGCTACAGAACTCCTGCCACGAATGTTGGTAATTAAATCAATGATAGATGATCCCTCCAATGCCCTGACCTCCTGTTCTTTGACTCCTGTCCTGGCTCCTTCCTCACCCAAAGGGAAAACCATGGGCAATCATTACAACCATCCCCTTACATTCAACCCCAAATCTCTTCGTCCTGCTTTTGAAATTCCCTCGACTAAGCTAAACCACAGCCTTGGTTAAATCTGCCTGTCTGCTTACTCCTGGCCTGCAGCTGCCCAGCAGGATGGGGCTGCAGGAACACACACCACCAAACGGCCGCCCAGTCCTATTTCAGTCACCATTTCAGTCACCTATTTCACCATTCTGAAGTCAGCCAGGATGTCTCCCACCAGTTAGTTACACATTTTCCAACTCCATCCACTCTCCCACTCTCTGGATGAAAGTTTTCTAAACAGTCTACTCCATCTCTCTCCTCGAGCCTTCATCACTTCCACTGCCCCCTGCCCTTCATGCCTTTCTCAACACAGCAGCCAAAGTGGTCTTGTTAAAAACTGCTCGATGGAGCCATTTCTTTGCTCAAATGGGACATCCTCTCAAGGAGTCCCATCTCGCTCAGAGCACAAGTTCTTCTGCTGACCTCAAGGACCTCTACAATCTGTCTCCTCCCTGGCCTTGTGACTGCACTCTCCCTTGCTCACTCTGCCTTCCTTGCTTTTCTGGAATCCATCAAACATGCTACATGGTAAATGTGGCCTCAGGAAGCACATGTGTGATTTTTCCTTTTCCTAGAATGCTCTTTCCATATGACTAGCTCCAGCACGTCCTTCAAGTCTTTGCTTAAAAGCTCACTTTCTCAGTGATGCCTCCTCTGGATATACCACTGCACCCCGCCACCCCTTATTCCCCATCTCCACAATACTTACTCCTCGTATTTTTCTACTAAGCACATCTTCCTACCTAACATGGTACAGTCATACCTTCCAGATACTGTGGGTTGGGTTCCACAGTATTAAAGTCAGTCACATGACTAAACAGACATGCCTTCAAACAAGACATATGGATGGCCAACAAACACATGAAAAGATGCTCAACGTCACTAATTTTTAGAGAAATGCAAATCAAAACCACCATGAGGTTATCACCTCACACTGGTCAGAATGGTCATCACCAAAAATCTACAAACAATAAATGCTGGAGAAGGTATGAGGAAAAGGAAACCCTTGTGTGATATTTGTGGGAAGGTAAAGTACTGCAGCCACTATGGAGAACAGTATGGAGTTACCTTAAAAAACGAAAAATAGAATTACCGTATGGTCCCGCAGTCCCCCACCTGGGCATATACCCTGAGAAAACCATAATTAAAAAACACGCCAATGTTCACTGCAATACTATTTACAAGAGCAAGGACGTGGAAGCAACCTGAATACCCATGAGCACATGAATGGATAAAGAAGACGCGGTACAACTGCACAATGGAATGTTCAGTTCAGTTGCTCAGTCGTGTCCAACTCTTTGCGACCCCATGAACTGCAGCACGCCAGGCCTCTCCGTCCATCACCAACTCCCGGAGTTCACTCAGACTTGCGTCCATCGAGTCTGTGATGCCATCCAGCCATCTCATCCTGTCGTCCCCTTCTCCTCCTGCCCCCAATCCCTCCCAGCATCAGAGTCTTTTCCAATGAGTCAACTCTTTGCATGAGGTGGCTAAAGTACTGGAAGTTTCAGTTGTAGCATCATTCCTTCCAAAGAAATCCCAGGGCTGATCTCCTTCAGAATGGACTGCTTGGATCTCCTTGCAATCTAAGGGACTCTCAAGAGTCTTCTCCAACACCACACTTCAAAAGCATCAATTCTTCGGCACTCAGCCTTCTTTACAGTCCAACTCTCACATCCATACATGACATGACCACAAGAAAAACCATAGCCTTGACTAGACAGACCTTAGTCAGCAAAGTAATGTCTCTGCTTTTGAATATGCTATCTAGGTTGGTCATAACTTTCCTTCCAGGGATTAAGCGTCTTTTAATTTCATGGCTGCAGTCACCATCTGCAGTGATTTCGGAGCCCCCAAAAATAAAGTCTGACACTGTTCCCACTGTTTCCCCATCTATTTCCCATGAAGTGATGAGACCGGATGCCATGATCTTCGTTTTCTGAATGCTGAACTTTAAGCCAACTTTTTCACTCTCCTCTTTTACTTTCATCAAGGGGCTTTTTAGTTCCTCTTCACTTTCTGCCATAAGGGTGGTGTCATCTGCATATCTGCTGCTAAGTTACTTCAGTCATGTCCGACCCTGTGCGACCCCATAGACGGCAGCCCACCAGGCTCCCCCATCCTTGGGATTCTCCCGGCAAGAACACTGGAGTGGGTTGCCATTTCCTTCTCCATTGCGTGAAAGTGAAAAGTGAAAGTGAAGTCACTCAGTTGTGTCAACCCTCAGCGACCCCACGGACTGCAGCCTTCCAGGATCCTCCATCCATGGGATTTTCCAGGCAAGAGTATCTGAGGTTATTGATATTTCTCCCGGCAATCTTGATTCCAGCTTGTGTTTCTTCCAGTCCAGCGTTTCTCATGATGTACTCTGCATATAAGTTAAATAAGCAGGGTGACAATATACAGCCTTGACGTACTCCTTTTTACTCAGCCATAAAAAGGAACGAAGTTGGGTCATTTATAGAGAGACAGATGGACCTAGAGTCTGTTATACAGCGTGAAGTAAGTCAGAAAGAGAAAACCAAATAACATATATTAATGCATATATATAGAATGTAGAAAAATGGTACAGATGAACCTATTTGCAAGGCAGGAATTAGAGAACAGATGTGTGGACATGGGGGTGGGGAGGGGAAGGTGGGACAAATTGAGAGAGTGGCACTCACATATATACACTACCATGCGTAAAATAGATAGCCAGTGGGAAGCTGCTGTCTACACAGCACAAGTGGCTCAGCTCGGTGGTCTGTGGTGACCTAGAGGGGTGGGAACAGGCGTGGGCAGGAGGCAGGTCCAAGAGGAAGAGAATAAATATATATGCACATAGCTGATTCACTTCGCTGTACAGGAGAAACTAATACAACATTGTAAAGCAATTATATTCCAGTTTAAAAAAAGGGAGTCACACAAATTTTTAGTTTCTCAACACGTATAAAAGTTACGTTTATATTACACTTGCAGTCTACTAAATGTGTAATATATTACATCTAAGAAAACAATGTACATACCTTAACTACAAATACTGCTGAAAAATGCTAACCTTCATCAGATGACTTAAAAGTTGCCACAAACCTTCCATGTAACAAAACAAAAAAACCCTCAGTATCTAGAAAGGACAATAAAACAAGATGTGCCTGTATACATTTACTTGGATGTCTCGCTTCTGGCTCTCTTCCCTGCTGGAGTAAGCCCCAGGAGAGGTGGGATTTCTAGCTGCTCTTCACTGCACCTGAGAAAAGCACCTGATGCAGTGGGAGAACCCTGAGGAAGAGCTGTAGGGCAGGGCCTCAGGATGGGCTGATCTCAAACGTCCACAGGCTCAGCAGCAATGAGCAGGAGGGCCTGTCTCCGTCTCTCTGGTGGAAGAGACGGCCTTAAGCACAATCGGCACGTGGATGACTGGACACCAGCTTGCGCGACTCTGGCCTGCAGCCTCTTCCTCCTCGTTGACTTCACGGCTCATTAAGTCAGACTGTATTTTGAAACCTCTAACTAATGAAACAGCTACTTCAAATCTACCTCCTAATTTGGGTTGCATTCCTCCTTTCCACAGTGGACCCAGAACAAGGCCTTTGTAAGGGACAGTAGTTTCTCTAACAACTTGCATGTACCAGATCCTCAGGAGGACAGGCACGGATGAGTGATTCCCCGGGCAGCAGAATCAGGGTGTTTGGGCATAAGATGACAAGAGAGCAAGAGAACATAAAATCCCTGGGAGAGCCCCCTGACCCAAAGCACCCAATGCACGTCCTTCTGCTTCCTGGTATCAGCCCCCAGGGCTCACAACGGGAGGCGGGTGCTGCCATGGTGGGCTGTGGAGCTGGGAGGAGACTGAGGACGACACTCCCTCACACCCTGATCAGAGCACATGTCACAGGACATGAATTGCAGAATTAATCTTTGCCTAATCAATTTACATAATCAACAGCAATTACATCACCATCTGTCTCTCTATCCTACAAGATGTAAGCCGTCTAAGAGAATGGGCCTTCGGTAGTAGCTGGGGTGGTGGTAGAGGGGCTCTCGCTGAGGAATAAATTTATCCAGCTACTACTGTGTGTTGGCACCATCTCAGATGCTAGTGGTTTCCTGAGCGATGTCCTTATGGTTATTCTGCTTCTCGAAGAAGGTACGACTCCACTATCTTGGCTCCATTAACTCTCTTCTGGTGGGTTCTCTGAGGTTTCTCTGAATCAAAGACTATTTTCATCAGTCACCCTATAGTATCTTTTTTGTTTGTTTTCTCTGTACTGAGACTAGGGTGCATTCTTGACGTATTTGTAACCCAAGTTTATACTGAGGCGTACAGAGATTTCTAAATTCTTTACCCTTGGTTTTCACCTGAATCCAAGTTAACACAGGGATTACAAAGGTTCAAGCTTCCTGCTCTGTACATAAAACACTTAAATCTCCCCCTTATCTATGAACATGCAAACAAGATGTGGATAGTGGCAGTGACTAAAGACCGCTGTGAGCACCATGGAAACAGTGGCCTCCTCCCCGCAGGAAAACGGTCACATCCCTTTCCTGTGATGGGGACACCTTCATGCCTAGCGCTGGGTAAACAGTGCCTGTGAAATTCAGGGAAACCCAACAGAAGGGAGAAACAGCCACTAAAGTCCTATTCTGCCCAAAATTAAAACTGGGCCTGGGGTGAGGTGCCGATGCAGAGAGGAGGGACAGACGATCAGCATACTAAACACATCAGGTCAAAACACGCAACTATTCTCTTCCACGCTGAGAACGCTGGGCATCAATGCTGCCTGTCTTTGAGGAGCCAATTCATTACTTCCCTCTCACTGAACAGGTCTGCAGATACAAATCCATCTTTTCTGGGCCGTAAAATGATCAAGCGCAACTTAAACACCATAAATGTGTCCACAAGATGAACTGCATGCACTTATGAACAATTCTCCATTGAGTGCTTTCCTCAAATTTATGTTATATACATATTTTGCTGGTTTAGGGATTGTCAGTTTCAGGATCTGCCATCAGTATTTATTTGCTTGTGTATATCTGTGTAAGAGGAGAATCGACAGTTTTTCATTCAAAGAAAAATACTCTAACTGGCCCCAAGTAAATAAGCAGTTACTCACAGAGGTCTCCTCAGCAATATTTATCTTTAAATAACGTTTGGAGGAGCTGCATCAAGTATATACAAATGAAATTCCTTGTATTCAGTAACAGTTCACAGGAAACGGTCTAATACCACCCTAATATATACTAAAACAAGATTTATTAGATTTCTGAAAAATAGAGTCTTACGCAGTAACGTAACTATGAACACACTTGAGGAAACACGAACATATTACAAATATCTGAATCTGTATAACTGCAAGCATTAATACATTTATTAAATTATCCTCAAACACCAAACAGAACTGGCCAGGAGGCGGGAGGAGAAACCAGACCCCGTTAATCAGTCGGCCACGCGGGCCTCCTCACCCTGGCCCACCTCCAGGACGGCCTAGGCCTTCCGAGAACACTCGGCCCAGTGGGCTGGGATTTCCCAAGGGGATGCTCAACCCGCGTGTGCTGCATCCGCTGTCTGCCTCTGCCGCGATGCCCCAGCCTCTCACGGTCTCCCAGCCCTTCTCCTCCTCCGACCACTCGCCGAGAGCCGAGGCCGAACTCCAGGTCACCCTTCCTGCCCCCAGCTCTCTGGCTCCCTAGACCTTCTGGGGGAGCCCCGTCAGAATAATCCCCTTCCCTCCTGTGTGCTGCCCCGCACTGCTGCAGACAGTGCCACAGCCCCTCCACAGAAAGGCAGGAAACTGACCCTAAACGCGTGCTGTCTTAACTCTGCACTCCAGTCCTCTTGGGCTTCCCTTGTGGCTCAGCTGGTAGATAATTCACCTGCAATGTGGGAGACCTGGGTTCAACCCTCGGTTGGGAAGATCCCGTGGGGAAGGGAAAGGCTACCCGTTTCAGTATTCTGTCCTGGAGAATTCCATGGAGTATAGTCCATGGGGTCCCAAACAGTCAGACACGACTGAGCGACTTTCACGTCTTAACTCTGCAGTCACTCCTACATGGAAATCCTTCTACATTACACTTTCTGTGAAGAGAATTTCTAAATGTTCTGTATTTTCAAATCTCACAGACAGTGATATTTTACTGAGATGACTAGGGTCACCCAAGCCCAGCTTCTGAGCAGTCGCTTCGCTCATCTAAGAAAGATGCTGTTGCTACTGTCTTTCCCCCTCTCTTCAGCTTCCCTTCATCAGCCTCCTAGGCTTCTGCCTGAAAGCAGCTACCCCCCAGCGCCAACCTCAAGCAGTACTACTTCCTGTTACCAAAGCATCATCTGAGCTCATCTGCGCATGGGCTTGTCCCAGCGCTCTGCTCCTCTTCTCACCCCCATGTGGGAACAGAAAACGTCAGTCTTCCCGGGTGCCCTTCAAGAGCCCCCTTGCTCTGTACTCTTTCTCCCACTGCACTGACCTTAGAGGATGTGAACTGATTATTCAGCTCTTCTGTTCCTCAATGTCTTGATACTTCTAGTACGCTCTTAAAAAGAAAAGGTACCAAATAAATACTTCTTAAATAATAAGTGGATGAATAATAAAGACAGTGGAGCCCGAAGTCTCTTTGTTACACACTTTTCTGTGATTTCCCCATTCCCTTTTTCTATCTTGCACTGTGGGCAGCTCAGGCCTTCTCTGATTTACCTATGCTAGAGGAGATAAGAAAGTAAAGAAATCATAAAAATTTTTTTTAAATGTCATTCACCAGATTCCTTTGGAGAGCGGAGCCTTGGTTTAGTGATAAATGATTTGGGAGTAAGAATGAGCACAGGTAGATAAGACATAACTAAAAAAAAACACATCGAGAAATAAGAGGTTGCCTTTAAAGGGTGGGTTCTATTAACCGAGGAGACTTTTGTTTTTGAACATCATGTCTCCGTGTATGCAGGCAGGCGTGGGGATACAGGCCAAGAAAGGGGGCTGGAGCTGACACCCCCGACCCTTAGCAGGGGGCAGGCAGCAGCTGGAGCTCCCAGGAGCCATCTAGGAAAGGGGGGGACGCTGGTACTCTGGGGAGAACCTGTCTAAAGGGGTATTTTCTGTTATTTGCTCTGAGATGTACCACGTTCTTCCTCCTCTGGCTCCCTGGGGAACCTGCAGCAAAGTGGACGTTCTTTTCTTTCTAGGGACCCAAAGGAGTGCTGAGCTCTCAGCCCAGTGGACAAGAAGGAAAAGACACCGTGTCAGCGGCTGCCCAGGGTGCTGGAGGCGGAGGGATGGGTGCCATCTGAACCATGCCCGCTGACCACACCGGGAGTTCCTGAGCTGAGCTCGCACCCCCTCCACTGCAGTGTCTCTGTGAACTTGAACTAGAGCGCTACTAACTATAGAAATCCCGTCTCTGCACCTGTGGGAACATGACGGGCCCTGGCTGGAGGAGATGGTCTTAGAGGCAGCGCAGTGTGAGAGGAGAGGGGGGTCTAAGGTCCAACCCTAGATTTACCCCTGCCTGCTGATAATGTGGAAGGGAGGCTATTGGGCTTAGAGAATAAAGATTCCAGAAAGCCATGCAGATATAACGTCACTCTGCTTTGTTATGCGGGAAGTGCCCCAGACATCCCCTGTGTAGATGCATCACCAGCAGGTAAAGAAGGTGCCTCGGAGCCTCTGGCTCCTGGACCTGGTCTGAACCCAGCGCACCAGGCAGACAGGAGCCCAGCAGCCCACTGCTGGTTACAGGGCACTCTGCATGGCAGGATGTTATGCAAAATCAAACAGGATTTTGGGGCTGGCCCAAACCTCAGCCTTCTGCAATAACCAGAAGGAATGCATCTCAAAATAAGGATAATACCATTTATCTCAATATACCTAACTTTATACGGAGAAGGAAATGGCAACCCACTCCAGTATTCCTGCCTGGAGAATCCCAGGGACAGGGGAGCCTAGTGGGCTGCCATCTATGGGGTCACACAGAGTCCGACACAACTGAAGCGACTTAGCAGCAGCAGCAGCAGCAGCAGACAGTAACTTGAAAGTAAATTTGAAAGAATGTCGAAAGATTGGAATATTCTGATGAGATGGATGCCTTTCAAATCCAAGATCATTATTAAGGAGTACGTCTCCCTTCCCTAACACCTCTAAAACAGGTGAGGAACAGGCAGGATTGTTGTACCTTAAAATTGTGGTAAATTGGGAGAATGACAGCCTAAACAATGTTCCTTCAAATTATTCAGATATTCAGAGGCAAAGCACCAAATGCAAATTATCCAGCAGTCATCACTGGAGAATAGAAAATGAAAGGCTCTGGACTAAGACAGACCTGGATCCTGACTGCAGCCCAGTCACTAATTAGCTGTGTGACTCTGGTGAAATTATGCAACTCCTCCAGCCTTAGTTTTTCCATCTGTAAAATGGACTCCTCAGTTCAGTTCAGTCACTCAGTCGTGTCCGACTCTTTGTGACCCCATGAATCGCAGCACGGCAGGCCTCCCTCTCCGTCACCAACTCCCAGAGCTCACTCAAACTCACGTCCATCGAGTCGGTGATACCATCCAGCCATCTCATCCTCTGTCGTCCCCTTCTCCTCTTGCCACCAATCCCTCCCAGCATCAGGGTCTGTTCCAATGAGTCAACTCTTCACATCAGGTGGCCAAAGTACTGGAGTTTCAGCCTCACCATACTGGAGTTTCAGCCTCAGCATCAGTCCTTCCAATGAACACCCAGGACAGATCTCCTTTAGAATGGACTGGTTGGATCTCCTTGCAGTCCAAGGGACTCTCAAGAGTATTCTCCAACACCACAGTTCAAAAGCATCAATTCTTCGGTGCTCAGCCTTCTTCACAGTCCAACTCTCACATCCATACATGACCACAAGAAAAGCCATAGCCTTGACTAGACGGACCTCTGTTGGCAAAGTAATGTCTCTGCTTTATAATATGCTGTCTAGGTTGGTCATAACTTTTCTTCCAAGGAGTAAGTGTTTCAATTTCATGGCTGCAGTCACCATCTGTAGTGATTTTGGAGCCCCCAAAATCCTAATCTATAGCTAACACCTAACCTATAGCTGAACTAAACGAAGTGAAGCAACCAGCAGAGTGCCGGGCACTCAGTACACAGTAACTGCTGCGCCCAGCCAGGGTCACCTTACTGAAAAAACCCTTTTATTACACATACTGAAAGCCCAGGGCACCTGTGGACGGCAACCATTCTGTGATTTCTTTTAAAACAAATTTTATTCTAGGAAGAGATGTAAAACTCCCCAAACTCTGAAATGAAGAAATATTAATAGATTCTTATAGCACAAAAACAAATTTGAAATGGAAATTCAAGGTAGGATCACAAAGTGATAACTGCTTTTCCTCTGGGCTTATGAATCAATCTCATCAATTCTTCATCATTTCTCACGCGTGCAGTATTGCCTAAGTAAAGATAAGCAACTGCCCAAGTAAAAACAACAAGAAAGATGAGTTGTTTTGTATTAAAATAGGGGCAGGAAAGATGTTTATTCTTTTTTTTAAGTGAAAGACAACATTCTCAAAGAGATGGGAGGCATGCTTAAAAAAAAAATTCAGGATAATATATGATTCTTTTAAGTCCTAATTTTATTTCTTCCACTTGATATTTATGTTTGAAAATAGTTCACACACTAACTATTTGAATCTAGATGAACCACAGCTCGTGCGACTGCCCATCCATCTCACCTCTGAATACACATGCAGGGAGATCATCTATCAGTTACTAATAAGCAGATTCAGATGCCAACACACAAATCCTTCTCAACATTTATATTCTGCCAAGTTGGGGATGCTTCTAGAAGATGTACGTGTGCATAGTTTATCTAACAGACCGAAATGGCTCTTATTTCTGTTCTGCCAAATAAAGAGACATTTCCCTGACTCTAAATGTGATTTCTTCAGCTCCCAAACTGCACATTTTCTGGGCATTTCTCCTGGCAGGTCTATCCACTATCAAATTCTCCAAGTCTGTCAACACTTTAACAGCCCCAGTTCACAGAGTGCACGTGACCTGGCCTAGACTTCATGAAAAAAGTTAAAGTGCACACAGAAATAACGGTGACACTCGAAAACAAACGAGGCTGTGGAAATGGTCCCCATGCGGGGGCAGCACTAAGATGTGGCCTCAGCTTCCAGAACGTGCAGGGAGCAGTGACACTGCGGAGGTCCGTGAAGACGCGTAAGCACAGGACCCTGAACGGCTGGCTCTGATCCCGTGGGCATTCGGTACCTCGATCTACTTAGTTATGGGCTTGCCAGCTGGCGCTAGTGGTAAAGAACCCACCTGCCAAAGCAGGAGACGTAGTGACTCAGGTTTGATCCCTGGGTGGGGAAGATCCCCTGGAGAAGGGAATGACAACCCACTCCAGTATTCTTGCCTGGAAAATCCCATGGACAGAGGAGCCTGGCAGGCTACAGTCCATGGGGTCACAAAGAGCCGGACATGATTGAAGTGATGTAGCACTCTACGTAGTAGCTGTGTGGCCTCGGGAAAGTCACTTAAGAGTTTCCTAGCTCATCAAATGTAAATACCACCCCCTTTCTGGTACATTTTCCACAGTTGAGGAAGTGTCTTCAAAGTGCCTGGGACAAAGCAGGTGCCTGGTACGTGTTAGTGTCCAAAGTTGAAGCAAGGCTGCAGACTCAGTCGCACACTCCAAGAGGCCCTGTGAGTGTAGAAACAGGGAGCACAGCAGGGACCCACAGACCACCTGGCACATTCAGTTCCAGGGGATGGACCGAGCCCAGCAGGGGCTGAGCACAGCCAGGAGATGACAGTGAGGCTTGTGAGATGCAGGCAAATCACACAGAATGTGTCAGAACAGCAGACTAGGCAAGCAGCATGCGAGATATGGCAGAACTCATACAACGTGCTAAATGCAGGCCCATCACCTATAAGACAGGCCGAAGGTGGAAGAAATCAACGTGATGGAACAATGGCAGAGATAGAAAGTTCTGAGCTGTGATCACGTCCACTTTGAGCTGGCTCGTGCGGGCCATGTGACAGTCATCTGCAGGGCGGCCCATTCCCAGCCTGGCCCTGGGGAAGGGCTGGAGCCTCAGGGCTGCACAGGCTGATGAGGGTCCATGGAGTGGACACCTGCGGGGGCGTTGGGGGTGGGGAAGACCAGCGCTAAACACCAGAAGGAACGAGAAAAGAAAGTGGGAGTATGGCTGTGACACCTGCTATGGCCAGCAGGTAAGGGGTTGAGTGGGGTGGGGTGAGGTTATTTCCAGTTTTACAGGAATAAAAACCCTCAGGAAACAAAGTGTTGTTTTTTTAAAAAAAATACCAGTGTTAGGTCATTTCTTTATATTATCATGTTAACATGTAAGGTAGGCAATTTAAAACTATGCTGGAAGCCTTGCCTTGTTTCTGCAACATAAGAGTATGACCGCCTCTGTTAGCCATAACCACGGATTCTGTGTCATGCTGAAATGCAACTGAAAAATTAAATTCCACCCAGTCTGGTCCTAGCTAACTGAGGATGGCGAGTATAATACAGGGTAACTGATTTCATGTGTCAATCACTGAAAAGCAGTGGAAGCAGGAGTTTTAAGTTGACCTACTGTGGTCTCAGAGAAGGCAATGGCATCCCACTCCAGTGCTCTTGCCTGGAAAATCCCATGGGCGGAGGAGCCTGGTGGGCTGCAGTCCGTGGGGTCGTGAAGAGTTGGACACAACTGAGCGACTTCACTTTCACTTTTCATTTTCATGCATTGGAGAAGGAAATGGCAACCCACTCCAGTGTTCTTGTCTGGAGAATACCAGGGACGGGGGAGCCTGGCGGGCTGCCATCTATGGGGTTGCACAGAGTCAGACACAACTGAAGTGACTTAGCAGCAGCAGCAGCAGCTGTGGTCTAGGCAGAGGAGGAACTTGTGACGGCTGCAGCTACATGCCATCACGGACTATACAGGTATTCAGTTCAGTTCAGTCGCTCAGCCGTGTCCGACTCTTTGCAACCCCATGAACTGCAGCACGCCAGGCCTCCCTGTCCATCACCAACTCCCTGAGTTCACTCAGACTCACGTCCATTGAGTCAGTGATGCCAAGGTATTAGGTTGGTGCAAAAGTAATTGCAGTTTTGCACTGTTGAACTCTGCTGTTTGATATTGGAATACATTCTTAAATAAATGTGGTAATGTTATACATCACTTTAATGTGCATTTCTCACTTTATGTTTTCTGCTAATGACTTATTACTTGCCATGTATTTTATATTTATTTTAGACTATGGAAATGATGTTAGACAAAAAGCAAATTTGAGCAATTTTATTTGAGTTCTAAATGGGTGGTAAAGCCTCAGAGACAACTCGCAACATCCGCAACACTTTTGGCCCAGGAACTGCTGAAGAATATACAGTGTGGTGGTGGTTAAAGAAGTTTTACAAAGGACTCGAGAGCCTTGAAGATGAGGAGCGCAGCAGCCAGCCATCAGAAGTTGACATGACCAACTGAGAGCCATCATTGAAGCTGATCCTCTTTACAGCTACAGGAGAAGGTGCTGAAGAAATCAACATTGACCATTCCATGGTCATTCGCCATTTGAAGCAAAGTGCAAAGGTGAAAAAGCTCAGTAAGTGGAGACCTCGTCAGCTGACCAAAAATCAATAAAAGTGGATTTTATACGACAACCGGTGACAACTAGCTCAGTGGCTGGACCAAGAAGCAGCTCCAAAGCAATTCCCAAACCCAAACTTGCATCCCAAAAGGTCATGGTCACTGTCAGCTTTCTGAATCCCAGCAAAACCATTACATCCAAGAAGTATGCTCGGCAAATCAACGAGATGCACAAACCACAATACCTGCAGACAGTACTGGTCGGCAAAAAGGGCCCGATTCGTCTCCACCACAACACCCTGACCGCACGTGACACAAGCAACGCTTCAAAAGTTGAACAAACTGGGCTACAAAGTTTTGCCTCATCCGCCACATTCACCTGACCCCTCACCAACCGACTACCACTTCGTTAAGCACCTCAACAACTTTTTGTAGGGAAAGCACTTCCACAACCAGCAGGAGGCAGAAAATGCTTTCCAAGAGCTCATCAAATCCCGAGGCATGGATTTTTATGCTAGAGGAATAAACAAACTTATTTTTCATTGGCCAAAATGTGTTGCCTAATCATTCCTATTTTGATTAGTGAAGATGTGTTTGAGCCTCGTTGAAATAAATTAAAAGTTCGCGGCCCGCAACTGCAGTTACATTGGCACCAAGCTACTGCGTTCAGCTGATCAGCCTGCCACAGCCAGTGGAGTGCAGCACACTATGTGCTCTTCGCCAAGAGGAGCCAGGCTGCACGCGCACAGCCTGTCTGCCGCTGACAGCGGCTGGCGGGAGGCACACCTCTCGACATACAGGCATACACAGCTCCAGGAGGGCGTGCTACCGGGAGACACCGGCAGGTCTGACTTCACCCGGCGACGTCTTCACCCAGGGATTTCCAGGCATGGGTCCTTCAGGGTCAATAAAATAAGGGGGGGGGGGCATGGAGATGACAGCTCCCTGTACGGTCAGATGAGAACATCAAAACAGACGCTAACCCACCAGCTGGGATGCAGCCACACGGTGGGATGCTGTTAAGCAATAACAAGCAACAAACTATTGTTACACTTATGGGTGCATCTCTAGAAGGCTTGTGAGAGAAGCAGCCAGACATGAGAGAGGGAATGCCTCTGGTCCACACATCCCCTCCACACACCACAACAGACCCGAGGAGTCCATAATTACAGAGAGCAGATCAGTGTTTGCCTGGAGTATTAGAAAATTTCTGAGTGAATGAGAAGTTCTAAACCTTGATTGGGATGCTTGATTTGGGTGTACATGTCAAAGCTCATCAAACTATACTTAAAATGGGGTATTTCACTGGGTGTAAATAATGCCTAAATGAAATTCATTTAAAAAATTACAAATTTGACCAAAACTCCAAAAACTTATACGTATCCATTCTCACAGTTAGTTTATAAAAGTTGCTTTTAATCCCCCAAATAAAGAAGATATAAATGTCCTTTTGAATTAAAAACTCTTTTCCCCCCCTCATTTTAAAGTTCGTGATGGAAAGTTCCTCAGGATGCCTTGTGGACCAGAAGATAAGCATTTTGGCCCCCTCTCTGCCCACAGGTCCCCGGCCCTGCAGCCAACCTCAAATATTCCTTTAACAAGGATCATCACTGCTTTGTTTGGCAATGAACAGGCCACGTTGGAGAGCTGGAGTGATCAGACTGGAGGTGAAAATGGACAGGAAGATGGAATGTAAATAACTAACGAATTCTATCTACAGCAGAGTAGGCAGGAAGGTAGGAGGTGGAGGACGGGAAGGAGGAGGGAGAAGCTGAGAGACACACTCTCCGCAGTTGTCACTCTGCACACTGGTGTCCTCCTGGCCTCTAGGGGACCTGCCACTTCAACCACTGGGGACGTACACCCAGGGGCCCTGTACCTGAGTCAGCTCGGCCCCTTAAATGAGCCTGATATAAAATATACGTTCATATTACATATTATATCATATGTAAGGAGATCTAAGACTAAACATATTCTTTCAAAAAATAGTTATTTTTTACCTTTTCTTATTTCTTGGTGAACTATTGGTTCACCAAGAGAATTTAGTAGCAGCTAAAATATTACCCTAAGTGTGACGACCTGTTCTAGAAAACATTGCCTATGCATGAAATAAAGTGATGGAAGGAAACGGTGGTTGCTGTTGCTCAGTCACTCAGTTATATCCACTCTTTGTGACCCCATGGACTGCAGCACGCCAGGCTTCCCTGTCCTTCACCAACTCAACTCCCGGAGCTTGCTCAAACTCATGTCCATTGAGCTGGTGATGCCATTCAACCATCGCATCCTGTGTCATACCTTTCTCTTCCTGCCCTCAATCTTTCCCAGCATCAAGATCTTTTCCAGTGAGTCAGCTCTTTGCATCAGGTGGTCAGAGTATTGGAGCTTCAGCTTCAGCATCAGTCTCTCCAATGAATATTCAAGTTTGATTTCCTTTAGCATTGACTCTCCAGGCAAGAATACTGGAGTGGGTTGCCATTTCCTCCTCCAGGGGATCTTCCCAAACCAGGGACGGAACCTGTGTCTCTTGTGCCTCTTGCATTGTGCAGGGCAGGTTCTTTACCACTAGTGCTACAAGGGACGCCCAGGAAACAGTTAGCATAGTTCATTTTCAAACTTAGAACACTGAGGGAGAAAAACAACAACAACAACAAAACCCGAACAGTCATAAAGATGAAAGTCATTAAGGGATTTCCAAGAGTAAAATCCCACTCATTCTCAACACCTTATCCAGTACTTAGAATGTGGCCAACCCTATTCCAAGCCTTTCACATACCAAAGCTCTTACAGCCCTCAAACCAAGCCAGCCCACAGGCTCCCTCAGCCCCATTTCACAGATGAGGCACATTGAGGTTACCTGGAGGGGGAATCCCACCCCCCAGCCCTTCTCCAGCAGCTCTGCTTCTACTGGAGCCCAGATACTTTTGTCTGTCCTCCTAAGGGAGGGACAGCATAGTCTCATGTTTGTGTCTAGGACCGGACCCTGATAGTGCTGTGGACAGGGTGCACCCTGCAGGAACGTGAGGCCCTCAGGCCACCGCCCTGAGGATGCACGAGGCAGCCCTTCCTCTGTAAAGAACTGGGAATTTTCCAGGCAAATGCTAACAGTCCAGTCCTGACAGCACCTGGGATGGGAACAGAAGGAAGCAGAGCAATGACATGCCTTCAGACAGGGCTTTCATCAGCTCAGAGAGCGCAGCTGGGATTCTGAAAGGCTCCAGATATTTCATGTTTCTCTAATTTGCCTTTACAGTTGCATCACAATTTTGGCCAGATCTGCATATGGCCAGCCTGTAATCTGCTTACAATTTTCATCTAAATCAACTCAGTTAAAAAGAATTAAGTATGTTCTTTACTCATGTCTTAGGTTCTATTCCTGAAACCAATCTAATAATTATACTTTATTAGCACATTTATCCACTAAAATAAAAGAAATCTCTGTACCAACCATGATCATTACATGTCCTCCAGTGCTGTTAGTTTTGAAGAATTCTGAGTTGGTGAAAGTCACTCTTTACCCTCTAATTTAAAAATATAGAAATAATATATATATAAATATGCCTTACACAGAGAAACTCACAGCGAACTTTTTGGCCAATCCAACATATAACACATAGGTATGAACGGAACTATTTGTTGTTCTTTAGTCACTAAGTTGTGTCCAACTGGTTTGTAACCCCATGAACTGTAGCCCACTAGGCTCCTCTGTCCATAGGATTTCCTTCTCTAGGAGATCTTCCCAACCCAGGGATAGAACCCGCATTTCCTGCACTGCAGGCAGATTCTTTACTGCAGAGCTGCCAGGGAAGCCCCAAATGGACCTTTGCTGCTGCTGCTGCTGCTAAGTCGCTTCAGTCGTGTCCAACTCTGTGCAACCCTATAGACGGCAGCTCACCAGGCTCCCCCATCCCTGGGATTCTCCAGGCAAGAACACTGGAGTGGGGTGCCATTTCCTTCTCCAATGCATCAAAGTGAAAAGTGAAAGTGAAGTCGCTCAGTCCTGTCCGACTCTTCGCCACCCCATGGACTGCAGCCTATCAGGCTCCTCCATCCATGGAATTCTCCATCCATCCATGGAATACTGGAGTGGGGTGCCACTGCCTTCTCCTTACAGACACACAATTTCAAATGGCTGAGAAAAGAAACGGGGCAGGAATCAGGCATTAGGCCAGGGGCAGTAGAAACACTGGGTTAAGCAGAATCTGGCCAAATTCAACCAGCACCACCACCAAACAACAATCATGCCTTCTCAACAGACACCTCAAATATATAAATTAAGGCACAGGTTTTGTTAAAAACATGGCGGGGNCGGGAAACCATCCGCTATCAAAGGCACATTGGATGGAAGAACAAAGAGAGACCAAGATCACTGCACTGCAAATACCCAACCCAGGCAGGCGGAGGAAACAGTTTCAAGCAAAGAAAAGAACATCCAACCAGCAGAGTTTATTTAGAAAAATGATGGTTTCCTTTGAAAGAGAAATGCTAAGTCTCTCTCATGACAAAAGGCCATTGCTTAAGAGATACCAGTCCACAAAGGTAGCGCAAAAGCACTCCCAAATGTTGTCTGGCTTTGATGTTCCTTTCAATTTACAAGAATGAGTAGACAAAAAAGAACAGATTACATATCCTGACTTAAAAAATATATATGGTATAAGCCAGAATCTTTTCAGAAAGTCTTAATCACTGAATAACACCTTTTTACTTCATAGACTATAAGACTGCTTGCTGGAGATTTTATTCACATTCACTTTAGTTTTAACTTCCAGACATTTTTATAAGACAGTATAGTATGGAAAGCTCTTTAAACCACAATTAAAACAATCCCAAGTGTTTTTTTTTTTTTTAGGCTCCATCTAATTAATAGTCAACTGAGCTCCCAACAAATGTCTATGGTCTGAATGGTGTCAAGGAGGGGTTTGAGGAAGAGAGCAGAAAAAAAAAAAAACCAAAAGGAATTCTCTTAAGTGTGAATGGGAGGAGATTGCTAAACAATCCTTATTGTTAACACCAATGGAGGGCTTCACAAAACACTAAAAAACATGTTTTTGAAAGAGCAGTAATAAAATCATTAAAATCATAATTACAGTTAGCATCTACTGAATATTTACTATTAACTAGAACTGTGTTAAACAGTTCAACCGTGTCATTTCATTTAATCCTCATGGCCCTCCCCATGAGGGAAGAACCATTATTCACCCAATTTATCAGATAAGAGGCCTAACTCGGAGAGCGTGGGTAACGTGTAAGAGTTTAGAAAAATAGGAGTGCTAAGAGCCAGGATTCAAACTCAGGGGACCTGAGAAAGCCCACGTATATCACCACTGCACTGCTAGCATGCCCTTTACGCATTAACTTACGCGTTTTTAACTTTTTATTTACTAAGCTGTGTAAGTTTCAGGCATCCAGCAAAGTGATTCAGTTACACACACACATCCACTCTTGTATTTTATTTCTTTAATTAGAGTTTATTTACAATACTGTCTTAGTTTCAGGTATACAAAGTGATCCAGTTACAAATACTTTTCAGATGTTTATTACAGGTTATTACTACAAGTTATTGAATATAGTTCTCTGAGTATGGAGTAAGTTCTTACTGGCTATTTTATATACAATGGGGGGAATCTGATAACCCCAAATTCCCAATTTATCCTCTTATCTTTTCAAACCTTTAAGTGATGATAAGTTTGTTTTCTGTGTCTGTGAGTCTGTTTCTATTCTATATACAGATTCATTTGTATTATTTTTTAGATTCCACATATAAGTGATATCATACCGTATGGGTCTTTCTCTGACTGGCCTCACTCTGTAGCTTTCAAGACATTTTAAAGTAAATCTGCCCACCTGAGATAAACTGAGCTAATAAACACCTCAGCACACACAGAATAGATGGAGACCCCACAATTATTAAATTTACTTATTTGACCAAAAAGACAACAGGGGCAACAAGCTCCCTCTCCCTCTGGCAGGAAGGGGTCCTGGGCCCTTGGCGTCTCAGCCAGGCAGAGCATGAAAGGCCCAGCTTTGCTACGGGTGTGAAAGGCAGGTGTCCGGGAGACACAAAGGTGTGGGATTTGCCTCAGATGGCTCCTTTCATCCAGCTGACACTGCAAACATCCTGGCATGATATGAAGTTACCAGAGCCTTTTCGAGTGTCTTAGTTTTTTGCCACACAGCTGGTTACCCAAGATAAAACCCATTCATTTTATTGCGATGGTACACCTCTCTTTAGCTATCCTTGGTGTCAAAAACCATAGCGGAAATTCCTAATGAAAAAAAAAAAAAAGTTGCTTGAAGCACAGGCTCATAAATCCTTTAAAGAAAAAAAATCACTGCCTTCATATTTAACAGGTACATGAATACTGTACAGACCAGTGACCTGGGAGAAAATGGATCTTATCGGGCAACTCACCTAAATCCAGGATGGATGGCCCCTTCCACCCCAGCATGCACACGTGTACAAGAAATGGTTCTACTAGACGGCACGCAAAAGCCACTGCCCCGTTTGGGGCCAGACAGTGAAGAATAACTGATCCCTTCATTGAGAAGAGGATATTTCTCTTCATTATTTTGTATGTCAAGGACTAGAAATATTGTCAGCATTCCCACTAACAGTTGGGGCCACAGTTTACATCAATCTCACTGATTTCACAGTAATTAAATATTAACAGGTGGAGAGAAATAAACACCTGCAGAAATGAACAACTGAAGAACAAGTCAGGAATCCAAAGACATTTGAGCGTAACTATAGAGAAAAACCACGAGTGTATGTTTCCATTGAATCACTGCTGCAGTGGAATTTTTAGACACTATGTTTTGAAGCCAACAAGATGTAAAATGTTGAATTCTCAGGATATACTGTGCAGGGTTCCTGACATTCTCCTAAACTACGCTTCTGTTGGGCAGGAAGGAAAGTTAACGCAAATGTCTGCCAAATTTATTTTTTTATTTGAAAGCAGGTATATTTTGAATATCGTGAGTTTTATTGTAAATGTGTGCTGCCTCCTATCATATCCTGTTTTCTGTGAGAGCTTTTAAATGTCTATGGAATTACTGATTTTGGTATCAGTCTCAGTTTCTCTACCGGGGGCAAAGAGTCGTCTTAGACTGGGTAGGGGGAGCCAGCGGCACAACGTGCTCGGAGGCGACGAAACCTGAAAGGCTGTAGTGTGGAAGCTCGTCTCGCAGGAGAGCTGGACAAACACATGGGGTGTGTCAGGCAAGTTTAAATGCACCATAGAGTGGCTCTATTTAGAAATAAAAGGTCAAGGAAAAGTACATAATCAATAACCTAGATTACATTTCTATGCACAAGAAACACTTTTTAAAATAAGATACAGAGAAGTATTTTCTTCTGATAGCTTTTGCCAAAACAATGTCCAGTGTCAAGAAATACAATATTTTCCCAGTGTCAGAGAAATACTATAGTCCGGTCCTCAGCCAAAGGAAGCAGAGAGATCACAGGATATGTTTTGAATACTCAGGTTAGAAGCTTCTCTTCCTTACTCAGGCTGTGTCTCCTTCAAAAGGAGCAAATTAAGGAAATTAATAGGAAGTGGCATTAGCATCCACTAGAATAGCTGTCGGCACTGCACAGGGCATGGAGTGGACCGATCCCACAGGGAGGCATCAGCATTCTCCCCTAAATGCTCTAATTACGAACCAGATGGTTGAATTCAGCATACGCTTAACTATGACAAGGTCAGGCCTCAGGACAGCTGGGTGATCTGTTAGCTAAATATCCATGCTTTGCTTTTAAAATACAGGCAAACCTGGGCTTTTATCAGATTTAACAAAACTAGCAGTTCCCCTGGAGAAGGCAATGGCACCCCACTCCAGTACTCTTGCCTGGACGGAGGAGCCTGGTGGGCTGCAGTCCATGGGGTCGCTAAGAGTCGGACACGATGGCTGAGAGACTTCACTTTCACTTTTCACTTTCATACATTGGAGAAGGAAATGGCAACCCACTCCAGTGTTCTTGCCTGGAGAATCCCAGGGACGGGGAGCCTGGTGGGCTGCTGTCTATGGGGTTGCACAGAGTCGGACACAACTGAAGCGACTTAGCAGCAGCAGCAGCGGTTCCCCTTTCTCTGTTCCCAGCATAGCACATATTTCTAACCCTTCCTTTTTCAACCACATGTGCTATAGTGATAGTTTTAATTAGAGGTCTCTGCATCAGGCACCTATTGTGAACCCCCAATTTGAAAACTGGGGTCTGGGGCATAGGCAGCAAGGACCTTCTCAAGTACGAACCACGCCACAAGAAACAGGGCACAAAGGCGGGCTGTGTGAGCAGGTGTACCTTATGCAATGTGGCAGAAAGCCAAGACATACTTGCATGCCTGTCCAGAAGGTGAAGCCTCCCTGTGCCAAGAAGGAACCTGAGGCTGGCCCCATGCTGCTCAGAAGGCTCCGTACCTGCCGCTGACCCAGATTTGCTAAGGCCAGTGGCACACCTACTCCAGGTACGACCCCTGTCGAGGTTGGGGCCTGACAACTGGCCGATGTGTAGAAACAACCCAAACTGTGCCTTAAAGTGACTTCAGAATACTCACAGCAGGACACAGAAATATGAGTTTTCAAATAAAGGAGTATTTCTGTCCTTTTGCTATATACCTATATATCATCAAGGATAAATGAGCCAGAAAAGAACAAACTGTACTAGACATAGATTCGTGCGGAATATCTTGAGGCTAGAAAGACCTTATGGTAAATCCGAATCTCTGATTCTTACTACAAGTAGGTTATTTCATCCACATCTGAGATGACTGACATCTGTCTCAAGGTTTGGAAATACTGAATATTTTATGAATGATTCAACTTGAAACAATTAAAAATGTCCCCATCTTTCTCTAGTCCAAAGATAAGTTGAATGGCCCATCATTAACAATGGATAACCCATCGTTAGATGGACGGTTTAAAAAAGACTAAGTAACAGGTTTAGAGTGACTCACTGAGGATGCGGCAGCAGCTGTCACCTGGCTCTCATCACCAAACACAAGTCTAGGAGCAGCAAAGCGAGGAGGGAAAAACAGGTGATCCTCCTCCTGGTTCCGCAGTGCCTTTAATGACCCATGCAAAGCGCCACTCGTCAGTCAGCCGCTGACTTCTCAAACCGTGCTGAATTCTCAGGTCCGGGAGAAACTAAAGTGGGGGCCTGGTGGGGACTCTATCGCCATGCTTCTATGTTTCTGTAGAGTATCCTGTTTAACCTGCCAACTAAAGGAGCAACTTGGAGCCCACAAGGTTATCTGTACTATATGCCACAATGGTTATATCCCAGCTTTTCTTCTGTAAGAGCTAAAATGCAGAGAGCCTAAAGGAGATGTAAAGCGTACCAAGAAACAATGGAATTGCTGAGAAACTTGTAAGGCAATTCTTCGAAAAACAAAACTTATAAAAAGAGACATCATCTTTAATGTCTAGAATTCCAATTAAAAAGTTACAAGTCAGGAAAAAAAATCAGCAGTTCTTCCAATTAATCATTCATGCCTATGAAAAGACAAATCAAGGAAAAAATGTATACAGGAACTGTCAAGAATAACCATGACCAGGAGATGACTCTGGCAAGAATATCCGTCCCAGAGTCAGGTCTGGGTTTGAGTTCCAGTTTTCAATCAAGTGATCCTTTCAGACATGAAATGGAAATCGACACTCTCCCCATCCCGGCAGTATCACAGTGGGGCTCCAAAGGAATAGCATGTAGGAAAGAACTCAGTAGACTATAAATCACCATATAAAGGGTGGTCGGGACTGTTACCACGATTATCCACTGCAGCTTCAGCAACAAGCGGTTTTAAAGAGATGACAGAAGAAACGACGTGAGCGCTGATTTGTAACAGACTCTCTTTCCTTCTTACCAACTGGATTATTCAGTTTCATTTCTTATAAAGGAGTTTTTTTTAAAAAAAAATTACAAGAGTGCATCCTTAATAAGTGACTGGATGTTGGTAGCTCAGAATCTGTGTTATGTAGGAACCAGCAGGGGGACTAAAGAACGTTGGCCGTAGAAGAAAAACCAGAGGAGGTGAGAGAGGGCACTGTGTCCTTGGAAGGCTGTTGGTATAATACAACTGTGCAACAGACCTGCTCCATTCTGCCACAGAGCGGCCACCGAGGGATGGACTGCAGATGGCGGTCACAGGAAGAAGGATTATGGGAAGAACAGTCTAACAGGGAGAAAAAGTGAACGGCACTCAGTCGCGTCTGACTCTTTGTGAACCCATGGATTGTAACCCGCCAGGCTCCTCCATCCATGCGATTCTCCGGGCCAGTGGAGTGGGTAGCCATCCCCTTCCTCGGGGGATCTTCCCAACCCAGGGATTGAAACTGGTCTCCCACATTACAGGTGGAGTCTTTACCATCTGAGCCACCAGGGAAGCCCCTAACAGTGAGAGTAGATCCCTGTAAACAAACTGCTTCAGAGGCAGGTGATAATCAGCCCATGGAGGGGTGAAGCAAAGGCTGAACTGGGAAAGATGTTCAACTGATGACTGAGACTCAACACTTCCATCAGGGAGAGGTCCTACAAGTTCTACCTGAATTTATCTCCACGAGAACCTTGGGAAACACGACTGAATGCATCCGTGTGTGGTCCCAATTCTCTCTCTTGTAGCCAGAAGAGGAAGAGGAGGAAGATACGCCCGCCATGGCTTCTTGGTGAATGGAGTATGCTCTTCCTTGCCCCTGGCTTTGGACATGGGTGTGTGACCTGTGTTGGCCAACGGGATGCTGGCAGACATGATGCATGGCTGTCTTTTCCTGCTTCTGTCATCAACTTCATGGCCACTGCCCCTTCCACACAGATCCTGAAGTGAGAGAGCTGGTACAGACCAGGCCTAGCTGAGTTACAGATGACCCTGGCCGAGAGCAGAGATGCCTTGGTTCAGCTACAAACTATTAGTGAGAGATAAAAGCTTTCCTTTTTGGAAGTCACTAAAATTTTGAGGGTTGCCTGATACTTGGCAACAGCTGACTGATATAACATCCATCACAAAAGGTATGTTAAGGAAGGAAGCAGTATTAACCAAAAAGTGAGTAGTGGAGGCTGTGTAACTCAACTAGCAAAACGACCTCATTAGAAACTAGTCTGCCCAACAAGACCACTTGACTATCTAAGAAGTATTAATAAAAGTGCTCTAATCTAGTTATCATTCAGAACTTTAATCCATCTAGGAAAAAGAATGTAAATAAAAATTACTGTAATTACTACTGCTGGAAGGCATAAGCATTCTCTCCAAAGGATGCATGCACATTTTTTTAAAGTAATGAGAATGGGTAGACAAACTGTTTTGAAGTGTTTTTCAACAAAGACTAAATAAATTCACCCTGCCATCCACAAGTCTGCACAACAGGCAGCTGTGAGCAAAATGGATTTTAATCAAATTCAGATGAAACTGCTATTTCAAAAGGACTCAAAGAGGTATTGTCTAGAACACAGTAACAAGCTCTGCAATGTTAAGTGTTTATGCCTACATTATGATAATGCAAAGTGCCACATAATGAAGTGTGCATGAGCCTTTTTTTTTTCTGATACAGAAGCTCATTACCACTGAGAAGATAGTACCTCAGGCTAGATGCCAAAGCTGCCACACCTGCTCCTCTGCAGCAGCATCCCAGGCTCAGAACCCCAGAAAAGGAACTGGTGAGCCAGAGAGAGGCCCTAGGATCGAAGCCATGGAGGATAATGGGGGCACATGTCCCTCCACTGGTTTCTCCCGGCCTCCTGACACCCTTAACAGTCAATTCATGACGGTAAATCAGATCCTCACATCAGGACCACATTTGACCTCAAGGTGAAATGTATGCTTAGGTGAAATGAAGTGACAGGTGGAATCTGAATTGCCCGGAGGCTGCTTCTGTTTTGTAGCCGTAGCCCTCATTTCAGGCTACGTGGCTCACAGAGCAGACTTTTGTCGTAACCAGTAAAGTGACCTGTATGCAGCACTCACGTCGCTGCACGCTCCATCTGTGGGCAACATTAAAGAGCATAACTTATAACATGGTGGAGTCCTGCTTCTTTCCCTGTGAGGATGAGCAAGCCTGTCTAATGCGTATCACTCTGCTAAACGGACCGCCTATGTACTACTTCCTTCCCAACCACGCTATCCTTCTCTGGGATCTTACACTCTGCTCTCTCTGCTCCTCGTGATCACTCTGTTCTCATAAAGAACATACAAGAAAATACTTGGTTCAAATCCGGAGAAATATTGTTGATAAGGTATCAGAAGACTACTCTGGTTCATTTTGGAAGTTTTTTCCATGATAGAAGATCCATCAGCCAAGCAGACAACAAACATTCTTTTTTAGCACTTAATTAGTTGTTGTTGTTGTTCACTCAGTCGTGTCAACAAACTAATTCTAATGATGTCTTTATCACGGACGCAAAAGTCTTCACGTGTAAGGCAAAAGGGCGTGAATGCGTGTGCGTGTGTTAGAGTGTGTGTGCCTGTGTGTGTCGGGGAGGGGGAGGGGTTATGGAAGGGTTAAAAACAAGCTCCACAGGAAAAGGAAAAAACAGGAATTCTACTTCCTCCAAAAAGATAAAAGACCTCGTTTGGCCCACCAGCCACGCCGCAGCCAGCAGTGTGGACCGTGACACAGTCTCCTGGGTCCTGCCTCTCCCCGGTCCCCCCGCCCCAGAATCTGGGGAGAGGAAAACCAATGCTGGAAACGCAGGGCAAGTTCAGCAGCTTGTAGTCAGCTCTGATGGGGAAGAAGGAGGAGCTATGCTTCCTGGCCAGAGGCAGAGGGTCAGTCTCTGGACGGATCGGCCTGGCACTGGCCCACTCAACAATGAGGAAAAGAAATGAAGTGTGGGGCTACATCACTTCTACTGTCTGTGATGCAAAGACCCAACCGGAATAGAAAGTGGCCCTTGCAGGCCAGGCCGCGAGCTGCGGATGCGCTGCAGAGCAGCTGCCAGCTGAAGCGAAAGAGCGGAGAGAGGGTGATGGGAGGGGGCCTCCTTCCTCCCGAGACTCTGGAAGCTAGGAGAACACTCGAACTCAAGAAACAGGAGAAGAGCAGCACAGCAACCCGAGGTCAGATGCCAGAAAACATAAACACAAAACGTTGAAGCTGCCTCATAGGAATGCTGACCAGAGATGGGTGCACAGGAAGGGGTCCACCAGAGGAGAGGCTCTGAAGAGCTGGCTCTAAGCCACTTATGCAAGAGGAGGGCAGCTGGATGGTACCCGGAGGGGAGAGGAGCCGACCCAGGCTGACATGGAGTGAGCTCCCCCCAGAAGCAGGGAACGCAGGGCCCTGTGGTTAGAGGTTGAGAAGGATGTGCAGGCTGAGGGGAAGCTAGGGGGTGGCAGGCAAGCGCCAGATGCCTTCAGGGCGGCCTCCATCTGATGAGACAGCCGCAGCAACCTAGACACTTACCCAAAGCTGAAGAGCCTTTCTAGGAGAGAAACACAAAAGCTCAGAGAAAGGACTGGAATGTGGGGCCACATGGCCCAGCGGGGAGAACAGTCAAAACTGAGCTGACGAGGGAGGAACTGAACCACAAGATGGAAAGGAAGGGGCCAGAAGTCTGAGCGGAGGACTACAAGGGCGATGCCCTGAAGGAGACCCAGCAAGGCACGGCACTGCCTCCATCCCACGTGTTATGGGAGGGCAGGCGTTGCAAACCCTCGGGGCCCCTGGGGAAGGCTGGCGGAAGCCTTCACTATCGGGCTCTGAGACAGAGCTGTCCTAACCTCAGCCAGCAGAGGACGCTGGGAAGGGAGCTGCCGGACCAGAAACCTGCTCAGGCAGCTCACGTCCGCCTGCCGGCGTCCGGCAGAAACCGACAGACGCCAAGGTACACGACCACAAGTCAACACACCCCCACGTGCTTCCAGCACCTCACCAACAATGAGGCGGACCCGATTTACAAGGCTGACATTCGGGAAAGTGAGGCACAGTGGTGAGGACGGTATTTTATCAGTGCTCAGCTACTGTTTTTATTTCAAAGGAGATATTCAAAATTTTTACATTTCCAATTTAGAGAGGGCTGCATTTTCCCAGTTTCAAATCAATTAGCCACACTGAGCTATTCATAGCCCAGGACAGTTGTCAATGTGTTTATTCTAGGAACAGCCTAAGACACCACGCAGAGGACTGTCACAAGCCTCCTCCCTAGAGCCTCGTCAAGTGTGAGGTCAGCCACAGAGCCTCGTCCCGAGAGTTGAAGGTCAGTTTCCAGACCTCAGGGACCACATCCCCACCGTCCTGCAGATCCAAGGTGCTGGTGCACAGCTGATCCTTCCGGGCTTCCTGAGGGCGCCGGGAGGCACCGCTTCCTGAATCTGACTGGCGTCCAGGGTTTTGGAGGAAGACGAGTTCGAGGGTGAATGATGTCTTTGTCTCTAGAATGACGAGGCACCTGAATTCACTTAAGGCTCGGCATCTGACCACATCAAACCGTGTTCCTGGGGGCGGAGAGCTCAGGGCGGGGCTGCGAGGATGGAACACGAGGTCTTCCCTCACCAGGGCCACGTGGGTGTTCAGAAGGACGAGCGACTCACAGGGGTCTTGGCCAGAGTCACCCTCAACTCTGACCGTCGTGTAGAGCAAGAGCTGAGCCTCTGCCAGAGACGGGGCACCGGCGTCCAGGTTCCCGTGAAGGAAGTAAATCAGGTCCACGAGGGTATTCTGGAACCTGGATGATAACCGGACTCCGTTTGCCAAAACTATGTCAGGGATTTCTGCCTTCCAGTCAAGGGAGAGCTGGACCAGATCTTCCCGGAACAAGGGATGCTTGGCGCAGGCAGCAGCCTCGGACGCAGACGCAAGGACACACAGGAGGTCCCGGCATATTTGCTGGCAGAGGTTCTTGTTGTAAGTAAACACGGTGAGCAGCAGACTCTCTGCAGAGCCCAGGAGCCGAACGCTCTGCCCACCGAAGCCAACCTGAATCTCCTGGAGCCCAGAGAGGGGCAGGGCGTGAAACACGGCCACAGAGCCCAGGGAGTCCAGAGCCAGGGCGCATAGGGCAGAGCCGGACAGGAGCAAGCATGCAGGCCGGGGCGCTGGCTCCGCGCAGTTGGCCACGGCCAGCCAGTACACGCCTCGGGGTACATCCGTGTTGCCCCAGAGTTCTGGTAGGGAACCGGCCACCAGCTCAAGGAAGTCTGTTAAGGGGCATTCTTGAAGTTTCAGCATTTGGTCTGGGAATCGCACAAGGGTCTGCTTAAACACGGAGCCCCTTCTGGCACCTTCCAGTTCCAGGCAGGAGACAGAGCCCAGCGAGGAGCCTGGGAACTCAGTGGCCACGGGGCCAGGGGGCCAGCCCAGGGCTCGGTAGGGCACCAGGTTCCCCGCCCGCCCCACGGCCCCTGCCTCATCCCTGCTGCCAACCTGACCTCCCTTGGGGAGAGAAAGAGCTTCTGCTGCTGCTGCCCCACCTATCTCCAGCAGCCTGTGCAGGGGTGACAGCTTCAGAATCGGCAGCCTCGTGAGGAAGGTCGCTGCCTGCGATGTGAGCCGGCTGGGGTCGCACAGGCTGCCCACGAGCCGGGCTTGGCCGACGGCCTCTGCACCTGCCCGCAGCAGGTGGCTCCTGGTGTCTTTGTAAAGGTCTGAGACCCACTGGTAAACGAACCCCAACCCATGGCTTCCCTCTGGCTCGACAGTCATCAGGGACTCTGGAGAGCTCACCGCTCCAGCTGCTGCCTCCTCCCAGCGGAGCTTGGAGGCCAGTGCTGCTGGGGGGACACTGGCCCGGGCGACCCTTTCAGAGAGAACAAAGCAGAGGAGCTGGCTCCGCCAGGTCTGCTCGCCCCCGCTGTCCACGGACACTTCCTGGGATGTGTGCTGCAGCCAAGTCCAGCTGGACGTGAGCCCCAGGCTGGGTCCACCATGAGGACTTGTCGGCTCGCTGAGGCTTTCTGACTCACCATGAAAATGTCCCGCACCACTCGTGCTGCTTTTGCTAAGAGGAGAGGTTTCAGTGAGATCGAGGCGTTCTGGCCGAGAGTCGCCTCTGTTACAACTGCTGCTGTGTGACGGCTCATCCTCCAAGGGCCAAGCCCCCCGCTGGTTTGCTCCCCAGCCTGGCGCTGAGCAGCAGGCAGATGGGCCGGGGATGCTCCGGGTCACGGGCAGGCTCCAGTGCTGGTTCTGGTCCACCTCCCCCGTCTCCTCTCGGCCGGGGGCATCAGTGATGTGTCTGGGCAGCAATGGGGCAGGACAGCTCTTCTGTCAAAAACAGGTGAAATGGGGCTGTGGCATCTTTTGCGATTCTTTTTGCGTGAATGAAGATTCCTGTGGTCATTGGTTTTATCATGTGGATTAATGCAGAGGTTCAATCGATAACCAAAGCCATTCGCCTTGATTGACTCATGATTTCAGAATAGAGGATCTGATTCACACACAGAGCATCAATTTCCATATTTCATATCTTACAGATTGCCAAGTATTTTGATAGAAATATGTTAGATGGGACTGAGACACAGTATCCATTTCTTGGTCTAATATTCTACTCTTAAAAAAAAAAAAGACAGAATTCTAAGGCCTTTGATTCAATTTTCCAGGGGGCAAATTTAGTTGTGAAAATAAGTCCTTGAGTAAATGTCCAAAATGTAAGAGTAGCCAGGGGCATACTTAACGTGAATGAGAAACTGACAAGTATTCCAACCTCACGTGTGTTTCTCTGGCCTCTCGGTTTGTTTCATGGGAATCCTTCGTGTACATCTGCCCTGGTTAGAGCACCATTATGGTGTTTGCAAACCAGAACCACAAAAGGCTCATGGCCAGCCTGCTACAGGCTAGACATGTGGATACAAAGAAGTGAAAAGCAATGTCCTTTTCTTCACAATGTCATCTCCTGAGGAGTCGGATGTTCAGAGGAAGACAGCGTTATTCCCGGAAGGGTCGGATGGAGGGCGAGACGGTCTGTCTCCTGTAGGACATCCACCCCTCTGTCGCTCATTCTGTTCAGTGATGTAAGATTTCTACCACCTCCTAGTTCTGCTTTTTTTTTTTTTTTTTTTTTTTAATTTAGGGGTGTATGGGAAGGACAAGTCCCTCAGTGGAGGAAAATACAAGAAAAGCCTTGGAAATCGTATGCCCAAATAAACCCTGGTCTGACAAGCCACTGGAGAAATAAGCTACCCAACCGGGAGCACTTCCTTTGCACCACTGCCAGCACGGTCCACAAACAGGCAGGGTTCCCAACACATTAGGAAGCTGCTGCTGCTGCTGCTAAGTCACTTCAGTCGTGTCCGACTCTGTGCGACCCCAGAGACGGCAGCCCACCAGGCTCCCCCATCCCTGGGATTCTCCAGGCAAGAACACTGGAGCGAGTTGCCATTTCCTTCTCTAATGCAAGAAAGTGAAAAGTGAAAGTGAAGTCGCTCAGTCGTGTCTGACTCTTCGAGACCCCATGGACTGCAGCCTACCAGGCTCCTCCATCCCTGGGATTTTCCAGGCAAGAGTACTGGAGTGGGGTGCCATTGCCTTCTCCGACATTAGGAAGTACTTGGGTTCATTTCCAAACCCCCTCTCTGATTCTATCATTCAGGCTCTTAAATGCAGACCAAGAGAAAGGATACTGTTACGAATGAAAAACTGGGCAGAGGGTCTCTACCACAGCTACACACACTCAAATAAAGTCAGAGCAGTTTGCAACCGGCAGGATTCTGTTTAATTTTTAAGTCATATAATAGCTTGCCTTGCCTATTAGCCATTAATCTCACTGGGACTTCGAAATTCTAATTATGCAACTAAACATTAAGAAAATTTAATCACACAAGCATGCCATAATTTAAGGCGACCCTATCAATCTGAAAAGTCATTACCTACCTCATATTTTAGCTTACGCTGAATGGTGCCATTGTGGAGTTTCTCATTATCCTGAAATGAAAATAAAAGCCCTCTATATTAAATTACAGCATGTTCACATAGAGGGAAAAAAAAAGCTGATTTGATTAGAATATTTATGAGAACAAAATTCTAAAGGAACATACTTGTCATTCAAAAATGACCTTTCTTGAAGAGTTTATATTTCCAAGGTAAACGTGACTGTATGGATCCATCTGCCTGTAAATGGAACTGAACCATTTATTCCTAACCTTAAAAATCACAGCATAACATTAAAGGCAAGATTTCCTTAGGATACTTCTTGATTTGTAGGATAGGAAGAAAATGACTTCATTTTGATAAAAATCAACAAGTCACAAGTATGTAACTTCTCAAAGGCAAAACTGTATTTCTACTTGGGATAATTTAGCAGTTGGATTAAACACTTATGAAATTGATTATATTTTTGGAGAGAACAGAAAGGTGTTATGTGTAGAATTTTTGTAAATTGAGGTAAATGAAAAACATTTTAGGAAACTTCATATTCACTTATGAATTTCCCCTATAAGTTCAAAGTGTTCAAATAAAGTTACTCTTGAAATAAGACTATCTGTAAACAAGCTCCACCCAAGTAATATTTAATTATTTGACAACACTTTATATCTCATTTTCCCACTGAAAAACTGTAAATAAAAGACCACCACCCCAGCTCCTTAATGGAAAGTCATCTTGAAAACGACTGCCCGGACGGCCAGCTCCTTCGCTCACCTTCACAGTATCCGCAGGTTCACTGTGGCCATCACCGACCATGCGGTGCAGACCCTGAAGGCGTCTCTGGACTTCCTCTTCAATGTAGGCATTGATCCTGAAAGCCAAGGAGATAGGAGTCCATGATCCCGTCTAACCACACAGCACATCCTAAGATCCTGCTTACCACACCCTTGGCAACCAGAAACCTTCTTTATCTAAATGCTAAACATAGTTAACTCAGAGCCATCCTAAGATCCTGCTTACCACACCCTTGGCAACCAGAAACCTTCTTTATCTAAATGCTAAACATAGTTAACTCAGAGCCTCCAACCTTTGCCTTCTTTCTAAGAAATGTGACATCACGTGTTCACTATCTAGGGTTTTCCTCCAACAAGACAGGCCTGGACAAATTACCAAATCCTGGGAACGGAAGGGAGACTCAGTTATCCCATGCAGATTCCCTCTGATGTCCCAGTCAGAACTCCTGCTGCGGGCCAAGGGAGAGTCAGAGACCCTCCACAGTCTCAGGACTGACTCTGAGACGCAGCACTTCACTCACCAAGCCTCGGTTTCCTCACACCAGATACTGGTGATAACTGTTTGTCACAAAACACAAAGTCATCTCAGAGTAAAAGGAAAGACAAAGAGGCGGGTGCAGCCTCCACAGATCTCCCCACTGGACGGCACGCTGTCTCACCTCATTCCTTCTGTCTCTTCGCTGCACCTGGCCGTGAGACCATGTGTTTTACAGGTCTCTACCTTCCAAAAGGCCCGGCCAAGGGCCAAGACAGTGGAAGCCAGAAACAGCTGACTTTTGAGGCAGCTGTCAACCAAGTATCTGGCACGCCATACAATACATAGGGGAAACTATATAAAGTGCAGCCATCCACCCAGAAGAACCAGGGAGAACAGAGGATTTGGGGCCCAGCAGAATCTTTCCAGTGACTCAGGCTGCCCAAAGGCAAGGATTTCTCAGTTCTAGGCTCCTGGCCCTGGGTCTACAAACACTGAATTACACAGATTGTTTTAAATGTTTACATCTTAGCACACTAAAAAATTAAAAATCTGGTTTCATCTAAGTCTACACATAATTCTAGAAACATGTCTGTACTACTGACCATGGCTAAACGACTTTCTGATATGCTGGGTAAAGAGATTGATATTATAGATAAAATAGCCCAAAAGAATGGTGCAAGGGTAATAGAATACAGTATTTACATTTCAGGATTTTAGTAAAGAAAATCATATGCAACTGAATATGAGCCAGTCTCTCTCTGAACCTTTACTTAAATTTTAAGCACCACAGAGGACGACAACTTAGGTTTAAAGGACCTCCGAGTGCCGTTCTGAGCACGTTTTGATATCTGAATAGCTATCTGCTAGTACCCAGGGCTCTGGACAGCCCAGTTTGAAATGTCCCCATGGCATAGATGGAGTGAGGAAAACAGTCTATTTTCTTACAGGCAAAGAATGAACAGGTTGATTTAGCTGAAGGCTCCAAGCCCACAGATCAATTCATGATGGCAACCAAGTCGAAAATCACTTTTCTATAGTAACATCAGATATGCATGCGTGCTACTCATGGTCATTCTGAATATATGGTACGGTCTCTGCGGTGTCTATCTGTAACCAATGACTTCTGTAAACTGTCAGCACAAGGTCCATCTTGGTACAATCCAATTCACTCTAGTTTGTTCCTCTCGACCTGGCCTGGCATTACTCCTTTCTGGTTCTCTGAAACCTTTTATGTTTTCTTTAAACATTTATTTATTTGGCTGCACCGGGTCTTCGTTGCGGCCTGTGGGATCTTCCTGGCATCGCTCGGAATCTTTGACTGTGGCACACAGATTCCCTGCTGTGGCACACAGGCTCAGCTAGTCCATGGCACGTGAGATCTTAGTTCCCCGACCAGGGAGTGAACAAATGTCCCCTGCATTAGAAGGCAGATTCTTAACCACTGGCCCACCAGGGAAGTCCCTCCCTGAACCTTTCAACAATTCTACCTTCTTACACAAACTATTTGCACCAGCATTCTCAATTTGACTAGCTGAGTATCCTGTCTTGAGTCCTATAAAGGACATCTCACCCCACCAGGGGCCAGGCAGCAGCTGATCAAGACAAATATGTCTTGGGGACAAGTACTGTTCATCATCTTGTATAGAGCCCTTCATATGCAAACTGGCCAATATAGGGTTCCCTAAGTCATCAAATCATGTCAGAAATAGGCCTGACATCAGTGTGCTGTCCAGTACCTCGCATCCATCAGAGGGACCGGGTGAGATTTTTCTGCACTGGATGGGAAGCTGGAAGCAGCAGGCTTTCCCTCTAAGGTCCCACGATGCCCTTTTTGAACACCATCAGCCTCACAGATCTTCAGCTTCAACTGCTGGATTTCATGCTCTAACCTACAAAGATGGAAGTTATGTGAATTCACTCATTAACAGTGTCTCCTGAGCTTCTTCCCTAGAAACCACAGGAGACTGAGACAAAAACTGCCCAAGGAGCTTTACTTTCTGGTAGAAAAAGTACTGCAGGCCTATAAGACAATGTATAAGGTGGTAACAAGCCACAGAGAGTTTCAGGACAAATGACACAGATATCCAGGTGTTAGAGAGAGTTCTACGTCAAGGGCAAAGGTATTCCCACTGTGTCCAGTAAATCCTCAGAAGTACAAATGCAGAATTCTGAGCCCCGACCCTGGCTTCAACATAACTGTTGATTGTGGACTATATATCATATCCCAACAAGGATGTCTATTTGACAAGAGATTTTTGTTTTAAATAATCTTTTAAAACCACCAATCTAGGAGAACCTTCAAGGTCAAGGCAGTTCTAAATTGAGTCCACACAGGCCAGTGGGAATTTGGCATTTGGAGATGACAGTGAGCGGTATTCCAGGTGCATAAACAAAGGGACTAAGCCACAAAAACCAGGAATCTGTGCTGGCTAAGGCAGAGGGTGTGGAAAAGGGAAACAGGTGAGAGAGACGTAGGAAAACAGGCTAAGTATCTACAGAAATTAATATAAACCATAAGCTCTGGAACCAAACATTTATTTCCAAAGGCAGACGATACAGCTAATGTAAGGTCAAGTATGTATGAGGCTGGTCTCCCACTGGCCCAGGTGTGACTGAATTCAGGACCATCAGGCCAAAGCGCCAAGCTTGCCAGTCAGTGTGTCCTAAGGAACACTAGCCCACTTACTGTTATGAGACTTGGATCTCAGCTGGTGTCAAGATGCAACCCTGCCACTTTCCAAGTGCCTGACGCTTGTCCCCTATGGTTATATAACCATCGAGGGGGAAAGAAGAAGAAAATGGATTAAACCTAGCTCATAAAGCAAGCTGGCAGAGAAAGACAAACGCAGTGCAGTGTTGGTCCAATCTGGCTCCATGTGAATCTGGTATTTTGCACTTTGGAAATCACAAGTGGTCAGGTCAGGGTGCACGGCAGATCCTGGCTTGGTTGGGAGAGCCCAGAGAAATAAGAAGACACAAAACCAAGACCCCCAGAAAGCTACAGGACTGTCACAGCCACAGCAAAGTGCTGAGAATCTGCCGGCCTCAAACAGGGCTTTGCAAAATCTACTCCATCAAAACACATGAAGCTGAAAGCCTCCTTCGCACAGCTCCCAGAGAAATGCTGACATTGGGAAATCACTAAAGTGTATCTGCTAGAATCTAGTATTGACAGTAAAGGGCCAGGGAGCGAGGCCGGCTGGCAGAAGCCAGGGACGGCAGGCTCCAAGCCCCGCTGCATTCTCGCTGTGAAGCTCAGGGCACAAACTGAGAGCACACCTCCTCTGCTTTGCCTTTCCTGGGGCTGCTTTGCCCAGCAATGTTATTGACATAACACTTTCTTAAACCTCAGACCTATTTCTCCTAAGCCACAGCATCGTGGTTTTTGATTGTTTCATCTGTTACTGTTGTGCCTGAGGGAATCACGGGGAGCTTGGTAAAGAGAATCGCTTAAGCAGATGGTTTGAAAGCAGGCTGTCCTGACCCTGATGATGGCTCCAGCAACACCTCACGGTAGGTCTTGCCTTGTCACCAGCATGGATCTCAAGCCTCTGCCCATGTCAAGCTGGGCTCCGAAAAGCCAGCAGGTGGCTTCTGCTGCAGCCCCTAGAAAGGTGTGGGAGGCAGGGGGAGGACTTCAGGGTGGCAGGGAGCCTTCCAGCCCCCTGTACCAGGGCTTCAGTTAAGATCCCAATAGACCAAAGGGTCTGGAATTACTAAAGAAAAGGTCCATGTCCTCCTCATAAGGGTAAGGACAAACACTGCGGCTCCAAGATGGAAGAGCCCATCCATGGCAGGCAGGGCAGGAAGGGGCTGGGCACGGGACGAAGCCCCCTTGCAGAACACCAAATCTGGAGACATTTGCAAACCAGGTGGCTGCCAGTCTCGCTGACAGTCTTGGCATCACACCTACAGGGTTAGCAGAAAAGCACCCTCCAGTGTGTGTATTTATGTGTTTTAAGGCCCTACCTCCAGGAAGCATGGTGATGTAAAGAGGTGGTGGAAGAGAAACACTATCTTTAACCATGAAAATAGCGCTGGCTCCTAGCTCACAACCTCCAAAGTAGTATCAGTAAATCATCACCAAATGAGCCTGGACACACCTGTGTTCAGAACATTTGGAGAGCTTTATTTTTTAATTCAGAATCCTGAAATCACCCATCAAACACTAAGAACCCCCCGGGGGGCTGGGGGGGGGTGGTTCTTTTCAGTTCGCTGCCAGGTGTGGAAATCAGTGTCTACACAACCTGTGAACTCAAGAGCGATCCTTCACCAGAGCAAGTGCTGCTCATCCTCACGGAGACGTTGAGGTGTGGGCAGGAGAGGGGGGCGGTGGAGATCAAGAAAAAAGAATGGGGGAGGGCGGGGAAATTGGGCTTGAAGCCTTTTCAGTATTCCGTGTTTATTAAAATATTACACACACGATCAGAGGTCACTGACGTAACAGACCAGGACTTGGTTTTTGTGTGTTTTTTTTTCAACTTTAGGATGGTGATTTAAAACAAGGATTCTGAGGAAAAAGAAAATAAGGCTTAGCCATTAACTGATGTATCAGTCAGAGATACAGCACTCAAGGGGAGAAACCACCAACCTAATGTCCGGGGGCCCGGAAGGCATGCCGGCGCTCCCTGGGCCGCGCTCACCTCTCCCGGTCCTTCTGCAGCGCTTCCGGCCCGGCCTGCTCGCTGCCAGCGGCCCGGGCGCAGCGCCTCTGCAGGGCCGAGTGCCTCCTCTCCAGCCGGGCCACCGCGCGCTCCAGCGCCTCTCGCTGCTGCTGTTCTCGGGACTCCAGGATCTCCTTCTCCTTCCGCCTCACCTTCTCCTCTTGCCGGGCCACGTTGGCCGTGAACTCGAAGGTGGCCTGCAGCTTCTGCAGCTGGCTGGCACTCGCCTGGTACTGCGCAAGCTGCTCTTCCTTTTCTTCCATCTCTTTCTCCACTAGGTACAGAGTGTTGTCCAGGTCGAGAGGACCTCGATCGAGGATCTCACGGACTCTCTGCTTTTCCTCCAACAGCCTGGGCAAATGCTGCTGCAGGAGGTCCTGGAGCTGACGCTTCTTACACTGCAGCCTGCCCTCTGCCGGCTGCGTCTGCTCCACCGCTCCGGCCGCCCAGAGGATGTCCGCGCCACCCTCCTCCTCCGTTTCCGACCCCCTCAATTCTTCCTGGCTGCCAGATGTTAAGCGCTCGCGGAGGAGTCCCCAGGCCTCCTCCACCTCCCGTTTCAGGAGGTCCTTCTGCTGCACCAGGTCCTTCTCCATGTGGGCCAGCGTGGCCAGCTGCCTTCGCTTGAACTCTAAGAACCGCAGCTGCGCCTGCTCGAGCTCCGGGCTGTCACCGCCCGCCTCGGCCCCGGCCTCCCGGGCACGCAGGAGGGCGGCGCGGATGCCCTCCAGGTGCCGGCGCTCCTCGGCTGCGCGCTGCGCCTCCCCGCGCTGCGGCGGCCGCAGCAGCTGCTGCTTCGCGCGGAGCTGCGCCTCCAGCTGCGCCGCGCGCAGGACCTGCTCCCGCTCCTGCTCCTCCAGCCGCTGCTTCTCCTGCTCTAGCTTGGCGCACTGCTCCTCCTTCTCCCTCTTGAGTCGCTCCAGCTCCTGGAATATCTGAACCTTCTCGGCCTTCTCGTGGCTGTTGAGTTCCTGCAGGCGCTGGAGCTCTTCCTGGACGCGCAGGAAGCGTTCCTCCTCCCGTGTCCTCTTCTGCAGCGCCGTCTCCTGCTGCTCCCGCTGCCTCGCCTCCTCGAAGCGCTCCTTCTCGGCCAGCAGGTCCTTGAGCGTGCTCTCCAGGTGCGAGCTGCGCCGTTTCAGGCTCTCCTCCTGCTTGCGGATCTGCCGCTGCGCCATCTCCGTCTCCTGGCGCTGCATCTCCACCTCCTGCTGCATCCGCTCCAGCGCCGCCTTGTCGGATTTCTGCTTCTCCTCCATTTCTTCTATGAGTTTTCTGAAACGTAAAGCGGTGACGGATCGTTATTTGATCACTAGCTTCACATGCTGCTCTGACTTCTCCCTGAACTGATACATCCTGGAAATGGACGTACACTGTACACCCTTCACTAAAATTTTTAAAAAGAGAGAGAACATTTTCCTTTTAATATCCAGTGGCCTGCTGTTTAATTTTTTTACTCTGTAACTGTCCAACATATCATTTGCCTAATCTTCTCAAGTAGCCTCTGATATCATTTCTCTGTAGTGCCTATAAGCATAATGTGTTATGCATGATATAATTTTAAAAGACCCCTGAGCTCAAAGAGAAAGAGCCGTGCCCAATTTAAATTTAAATGTGAATAATTCTATTCAGCCCGGTGGCTAAAACTCAGTGGAAATTCGGTGACAAAATGACATTAAGTAAAAATGCTTATGCTGTCCCTCAACTCATCAGGGTCAAATATCAAAGTCAAGATAATCAACATTTCATTGTTCCAGGTCAAATAACTACACGCTGTTGAGCATTTAATCACTAGTTTAGGACAAATGGCAATCACCAAATGACCCAAAATATTAGTTTATTAATGCATAACATTGAAAATAATGGCAATGTCCATTAGAATACTTAAATGCATGGTTCCAGGGGCTACGTGTCAAGTGTCTGAGAGAGCAAAGGGTGCCCACTGGGTGCTAACTCAGTGTTTCAAGGTTGGGAGGGATGGCCTCTAGAGCAAGAGTGTGGGTGCAAGGTCTCTCTCCTGACCCACCCAAGCCCTATCCTACATGATGCTGGGAGCTAAACCAATTCATCTGTAACCTCCAGACTCCACATTCTAGGAAATAAATATCCAGGGTACAGATTTTCTGTGGCCTTACTTTCTATGCTAGTATCTGTCGTTGGTTCATTTCTTGGCTTGTTATATAGAACAGGAAAAAAAAATACAGCTTTTTCAAAGAACTACATTCAGAACATATTAAAAAACCATCTCCAAATCAATTAAATAACCACACACACGTCTGCACACATGTGCGTGCACACACAGACACCCCCCCAAAAAAGGGAGCTGAGAACATGCAGAGGTGGAGTAGAGAAGGTTATACAAATGGCCAATCACTGTTAAGGAAAGATGTTTGAAAAGTGAGAAGGCATAAGAAGGGGAATTACCATTCTTTGGCTTTTTTAAAACTCAAGGGATATTATTAAGGAAGATATACTTTTTAGTTAAATTTGAATACATCTATTATTTGGTGTATTACATTTAACGAGTGTAGTAAGTTTGCCTACTGACCCTATTCCCTCCTACAAGTATTTGAAGATGAACTATTTTTAAAAATTCAAACATTGAGACTGTCCTGGTGGTCCAGTGGGTAAGACTCTGCACATCCCAATGCAGGGGACACAGATATTCCCTGGTCTGGGAAGTAAGATCCCATGGGCCATGTGGCACGGCCAAAAAAAAAAAAAAATTAGTAATTAAAAACAATGAAAAATTCAAACATGAAGTAAAATTAACCAGCTAAAGAAAAATAAGTTACAGCCATCAGATGTGTAAATGGATGGACACTGAGCCAGAGGGGAACGACACAGACACAGGTCAAGTCAGTCTAAGACACCAATACAGGCACCCACCCCATGTGGTGTTAATAAGATTCCATACCACGTGGCTTACCTTTTACTTTCTAATTTCTCAAGCTCTTCACGCTGCTGCCGCTCAAATTCAAGTCTAAGAAAATCAAATGAAAAACAAGTTACTTTTCTTAAAGTGCTTTTTTACTCTTTCTCTCCAAAGAGCATCAGTTTGTCAAGCATGATTTTTAATCATTGTGGATTAGCAAGTTTAAAACGTATTCTCTGCTCTATAACTATGATTAGAAATTAGACATACTTTGGGTGTTTGAATTCAGGCCAAGAAGGAACATACTTTACTTGAAGAAAAGGAAACAAAAAACACTATATGAAAGTCCATATAGTGGAAACACTTCCACTATATGGAAGAAGCAGAGTTAAAGACGACTTCTAAATGAGAAGCATGCTGACTCCATGCAGTTTAGTCACAGATTAGTGCAAAAAAAAATGAAGAATCTCTACCTTAGACAAATGGGTCCTTTTATAGGGAAAAAACTGCCAGGGAGGTAGAGAGAGAGAGCACAGACATCAATTAAGAAGAGAATTAACTGGGGAAACATCACGAGAAAAGCAGTAAGATACTTAATAGCCAACTGTCATGCACAAATTGAAACGTCTTTTCATACATATCACATTTCCCAACCACTTCTTCAAGCAAATACTCCAAAGAGTTGGCTGTTAGGTTTTGCACACTTCCCAGGATAATTATAGCGCTAATAATAACTGACTGCCAATAACAACTGCCCACAAAAGTCAAATTTATACTTTTACTACTTTATAGATGGTTCTGCTGTATACAGGAGGATCTTGAGAAACCTACAATCAGTAATTATTTGATAGAGCAGCTCCTGGGGGCTACAGAGATGATGAACAGATTGACCACAGTGGTAGGAAAATAAAGGGAGCTAGGTCACTGGGCAATTTAAAACTCATTAAAATATGGATGACAAAAGTCGATTTCTTCTCAAATACTAGCTTGAATTACTTCAAGGTTGCACTATACTTTTTAAACAGCATGAAATGCAATTGTTAAACTTATACCTTTTCTTGTTGTGGGGGATGGCAGATATAGCCAAAAACCCACACTATGGAAAAATTCATTGTCAACTGTTTTCCTTGGATAACATGCAAATCCAGGTTGGCAACAGTTACCTTTACGACGGGCTAATGAAATTTCAAACAGATCTGTCACCAACTGAATTTGGGTTACAACTGAGAGTAAGATGTCTCAGGGGCAGCGGTGGAGGATGGGGGGTTGGGAGCAGAACTAAGTGCTGTGCTGAGCTGTTTACACATTTGCTTACTCTGCCTTCCAGCAAATCCTGAAGACAGCACGCAGCATAAACCCATTAACATATCAGGAGCCCAGAGCTCAGAGATGGGAAAGAACTTGTCCAAGATCAGGAGAGTAAGACATGGAGGAACCAGGACTTGAACCCACAACAGCCTGCTTCCAAAACATGATAATTCATTCATTTTATGAGCAATGCTTCCAGTTTATGATGCATAATAAAAATATTAAATCCTCATTAAAACTTATTATTTAGGGTTATATTTATTTTTCTATCAAATGAAAATGATCTGTAGATTATAAGTACTGCCATCCATGAGAAGTCAATCATAAATCTCTATGAAGAGTATCTGCCAATTTCCAAGCCTTATCTACATGCCATCACACTAAGTAGACGCAGGGCTTCATTAAACTTCATATATGATCATTCTTTTTATACAATGGTGAACAGATCCTTGGGAATGATTCCTAGTATGAGACTTCAGTACAGTTAGCCTTCTTAGAGATAGAGTCAAAAAAAAAAATGGCTAAAACCCTTTCAAAACCTGAGCATTTTCCTTGAATTGTCTTTATTCTCAAGTTTTATTTTCTGTGAACACTGGCTCAATGTGACCATCAGCAGACAACATGGCTCTCCTCTGACAATGTCACAAAAGCACAGTTACTAAGCCAAATGCTGCTCTGAGAGGTTCGAATGAAAACCTGTCACAGGACTTAGGAGCTTCCCCGGAGTTTCAGAGGTTAAGAGCCTGTCCTTACAGTGCAGGAGGCATGGGCTTGAGCCCTGGCTGCTGAACTAAGGTTGCACATGCCCTGCGGTGCGGGAAAAAACAACAAACACAACAAACCCCTCTCGCAGGACAGTTCACAACTCGCAGGTGCTGAGCGTGCTGTGCCCTCGAACCTCTGCAGGCCTCATCCTCACTTGATAAGCCAGGAAACTGAGGCCTGGAGCACGCAAGTAGCAGAGGGAGGCCCTGAACCAATTTGGTACTAAAATCTGTGCCGACCTCTACCACTGCTGGTAACTGCGGGTCTCCAAGGGTTGTAACATGTGAGATTTGGCATCTTCTTCTTCAGGCTGACACTCAGCACCTACGTGTTTCACTGAGCCCAGTGCCAGGTGCTGTACAAGGCACAGGAGATACAGTGTCTCAGAAGGGAGCTGCGCCCCCTGTCCTCACGGGGCTTCCAGTCTGTAAGGGACAACGGGGTAAAAACGGGAAGTGCTCCCAGTGAGTCACGAGCCAGAGTGAGGAAGGACATGGTTACACATAACAAACGGAGCAGGTGCAGATCTCAGAATTTGGCAGGATGAGAATCAAGGCAAGACTCTCAAGGGAACTTCCACCTGGGCTATGGTAGTCTTCCTTGAGACGATGAAAAAACTCAGGAAAAGCTTCATAAAGCCATGCCTTGGCTTCCTGGGTGGGGCGGGGGGTGGCGTGGGGGGCACATGGAGGGAGGCAAGATCCAAAGTTCAGTGGGACTACCGAAGCTACAGGGTGCGGGGCCTAAGAAGTTATATTGAGGACTCTGAGCTTGACCCTAAAGACGGTGGCAGAAAAGTATCTCGGAACACGGTTGTTGGAGAGCCCACAGACAACATGTGAGAGCAGAAGCCAAGAAATAGACCAGGAGGCCAGTGTCACCATGGATACAAGAGATGACAGAGGCAGGACCCAGCATAACTGGGATAAAGAAGTGCTGCTATCCTCTGATACACGGTCGTCAAGGTGGCAGGACCTGGCAATGGGCTGCACGGTGTCGGGAGCTGTGATGGGAAAGAATCAATGAGGGCTCCTGGCAGGGTCACACAGGGGTGGGGAGGCAGAGCACTACAGCCCGGAGGTTGCACTCCAAGGTCAGTTGGTCTGAATGCAAAGGCTGGTGGTCCTGAGGCTAAGCATGAGTTATTTAACCTTGGATGCTTAATTTGCACAGACTTAGAAGAAAATAACAGGCATCCCCTCAAAGGAGACAAACACCCATCCCATCAAACAAGACAGTTCATATGAAACATCTGCAGCGTGCCTGCACATAGTAGGTGTGCAAGTCTGCCTCTCGTCCGTGACCTGAGACAAGGAGAAGCCCAGTGGGGCAGGGGAGAAGCAGCGGGGGCGGCCATGGCTGTGCTCACGGCGGCGCAGGTGGGGGTGCTCAGCGTCCACAGAAGAGTCAGGCCACACCCATGTCCTCACCATGGCCCCACGAGCTAGGTGCCATCTTTCCCCCGTTTCACACGTGAGAAGTGAATCAACCGACTCCAGAGGCCACCATTTGTCTCTATTCTGACTTCAAGAAAGGAAGGCCAGTTTTACCTGTAGTGAATCTAATGGTTCCAGGGTCAACCAAACTGAGCTGTCCGGCAAGCAGGGGGAATGCAGAGATCTGGCACTTGGAGCCTTCTCAAGGATGGAGACACAGACCTGAGATTCACCAGCATCCAGGCGGCAAGGAGCAGAGGTGGACGGGGTTACCCAGGACACAGGTGTGGAATGAGACGGTACCTGTGAACCATTGGCAAAGCGCCTGCACACAGTAGGGGCACAAAGCTGCTTCCCATCTGTGATCCCCAGAGACAAGAAGCAGCCCAGTGGTGGCCACCACAGACACGGCAGCGACCGGCGGTGAAGGAGGGGCCCTCCAAGCTGAAGATGAGCGGTCAGAGAGAAAGAGAGAAGATCCCTTGATAAATAACGATTTCCAATTCCTCAAAAGTAAGAGTTAAATAGATAAAGACGCTCAGTCTTAAACTTCTAAATAGTCTGTGGAGAGAATCATAATTTCAAAGTCAGGAACTATATTTTAAATATGAGGTGATAACAGCTGTTGCTGGTACTGTTTGGCTTCTATTAAATATTACATATTTACTAATCACACTTTAAAAATGCACCTTTTTCCATAATCAATGATAATTATTTCAAAGAGCAAAACCTCAACAGACTGTAAAATATAAATGTGCGTTAATATCAAGGAAAGAGTATCTGCTGTAATTGTACTTTAATATGGCTTCATTTTAAATAAGTATAATTCACTAACTTGCTTTACTGGAATTATCTTGGCCCCAAATGCTAATTTCCTAAATGTTATAATTAAAAGGAAAGTCACAAAAGGATATAATTTTTGCAGCTGTTTTTAGTGTTTTTAAATGACAGTTGGAAGTACACACACCGTGTTAGGGCCAGCATACAATCTATCTGATGAGACATGACCTCTTTTGTGCATTAAAAGACATCTAGCATTTGGAGACATCACTGCACATCTTGCGAATTATATCCCTGTTATTACTGACAATGAAAACACAAGGGGGTGGGAATTTCTCCATTCACACCATTATACTGAAAGTGAGACTGTGATTACCAAAAGAGAAAAAGGAAAAAAAGAAAAATTTTAATGCTTTAAAATCAGTGGCCATGAGTTTGATACCTCTCATTTCACTTTCTGAAAGGAGAAAAGTGGCCACTGGGGCCCAGTCAACACTTGAGTGGCAGCTGCAGGGGGAAGTGGGCGGGACATGGATGTTGAGCTCAGAGCAGGAGGGAGAGGGAGATGAGCCGAAGGGGAGGCAGCCCCCACAGGAGGCAGGAGAACAGGCAAGGTAAAAGTTCTTGGTCAGTGGGGAGGCTGGGCTTTTTCCTATGCGACTTGCAGGTTATCATCAGATCCAGGCATGACCTCACGGGTGGTCAGTCCGTGAAGGTGCCCAGGGCCCTGCACTCATGTGATGCTCTGCTATCACCATCCTGAAACTCTTAACACTACATGCCATTACGCATGAGCTCTGCAAATTATGCAGCTGGTTCTGATCAAGCATGTGTCGTTTTTGAAAGAATCTCTGTCTGCTCTGTTGCCGGGATGTTTGGACCCAGTCCAGAGTCTGGTAAGGGATAAATGGAAAGGTGCTGGAAAGGACTAGTGTAGAAGGTTCCCTTCTCCTGCATCCTTACAAGGGACTAGATTTTGACCACAACCACAATGGGCCCTATAGTGGCTTAGCCCAGAACGGCCAATTTTCTCACTACCCTTCCACCCTCGGGAACTCCCTTCCAGCCAGTCTCAAATCACCATGAAAGTGAAAGTGAAGCCGCTCAGTCATGTTTGACTCTTTGCGACCCCATGGACTATAGCCTACCAGGTTCTACCGTCCATGGGATTTTCCCAGCAAGAAAATCACTGTAGAGAAAGCAAATCCCACGGAGATTAGGGGATCTGAAGACTTAAAGTTTGGATTTGGGTGTGAGAGTTTGCACAGGTCCCATCCAACTATCTTCCTGACCTTGAGAACCTTGTCATTCAAGATGTTCTTTAAAGGCTGAGCAGAAACCAGATGCTACCCCAAGGGAGGCAAAGGGAAACTCGTGAAAGAAGAACCTGGCCCTTCTTCCAGACTAGACTCTGCCTAGAGAGGCCCTGCAGTCCTCCCTACGAGCATCAGGAAGCTACCAGCATGCAAACTAGCATGAGAAAGCTACTTGCAGAGACAATTGAAACTGCCACATCAATCACTCCCAGATTCCCCCTCTTCTGCTTCAAATTATGCTATCCTATAGCACAGCGTTCTATTCATACAACTGTAATTCCAAGAGCTTACATCAATCACACAATGCAATTTGATCTAGAAAGGTGTGAAATTAAACCCCTTTAAGGTAGACATCGAAGATTATAGTAAAAGTTTCCCCAGTACTCTGGGAGTGGTTTTCCAATGAACTTTGAAATCCTTGGTCTACAAAGTACTAGTAAAGATTTCCCAGAAGCCAGTCTTAAGCCTTCTGTATTGCAAATGGTAAGTGCTCCAAGAAACGAAGATTGCTTTAAAAAAATAGTAAAATTTGATACCATAAGCATTTTAAGTTGAGTTTCTTCGCAGTTTATTTCTCATAATAGTGCCATAACCTGCTCTAATAAAGACAGCCAGAACCACGTGCTAAACCCAGGAGACCTACCTGATCAAACCTAAGACCACAGGTAATTAGAACAAAATGGGGCTCAAGAGACCAAGCCATCAACCGGGCACACAGCCCTGCATCCAGCTCCTGTCCTGCTGATACTGTACGGACCAGGAGACTGAGGCCCGGGGAGGTTCAGGGAGACGCCCAAGGCGACCTGCTCTTCACAGGAGCCAAGAGAAAAGTCCACCGCTTCCTACTCCTCCTCCATCCCTACCTCAACTCTAGAATTCCGTCTCACCTACTCAACCAAAGCAAAGCAGCCTGCACCCCAGACACAGCCTCCCAGAGTTAAAGGTGGTCCACAGTTCCAAGATGGACCTCTCCCCGTCAGACACGCCAGAACAGTGCGCCACAAGGCATATCCCCGCCTTCATTCAGCCATGCTGGCCACACACCCAACAAGCCTTTAACAAGCCCCTACTATATACAAGGTAGCATCTTAGATGTACAGAACGGATAAATTGCCTTCAGGTCTTAAGAGCGAACCATAAGGGAAGTGAAACGTGTGCGTATCGATCACACGGAACATGAGGAGCCCAAAGAGAAAGTCTCCTTTTTAATAGGAGTCGGGGTGGAGGGAGGACAGTTACAGCCGCAGCGATGGGAGGAGGCTGCACCGTCTATCTGAGCAGGGCCTTCACAAATGGACAGAAGGACGATGGCCATGGTGTGGAGAGAGGGGGACTCAGGTGCAAGACAAACAGCAGGAGGGAGGCGAAAGAAACAAGCAAGGCTCTGAGCACGAAGCCGAGGGGCCCGTGGTTCATGCACCATTAGCTCACTTGATCAGCACGCCATCCATGTCCCAGGCCCTGAGACTCCACGGAAGGAACCAAGTCCCCGCCATCTTAAGCCTTCCATTCTTGGGGGGAAGGGGGAGGGTGAGTGAACGTGTCAGTGGCTTAGTGCAACTCCCAGGGACTACAGCACTCCAGGCTTCTCTGTCCACGGAACTCGCCAGGCAAGAAAACTGGACGGGGTTGCCATGCCCTCTTCCAGGGGAATCTTCCTGACCCAAGGATCGAACCCAGGCCTCCTGCATTGCAGGCAGATTCTTTACCATCTGAGCCACCAGGGAAGCCCCTGGGGCAGGGGGAGGTGGGTAGCTAACTAACAGTGAGACTTTCATGTAGTAAACGCTGTGAAAAAGACTGAAGTCAGGAAAGGGTGGGAGAGCTAAGGGAAGAGCATGACCACGAGGATGCAGTTGGTGCCACACGTGGGGGAAGCCAGGCTAAAGACGGGAGCACACAACAAGACTAGCGTAGTGAAAGCCGATGGAACCAGGAAGCAGAGACACAGTGAGAGGGCTCCTGGAGGACAGAGACCACCTGAGCCGACTTGGTAACCTGAGGGCCTTCCGCAAGGCACAGAGCAGGTATTCAGCTCTGGGGAGAGCTTTGAAGTCAGTGTCGTGAGACTCAGAGCCCGACGCTAGTTACGGAGAGTGACAGAATGCTTGGGCGAGGAGCAGACGACATCAGCCAGGGCAGAGCTCTCTGTGCCCTGAGACGTGACACCCTGCGGTGCTTCCAAACTCTAGGCGAAAATGATTAACCGCAGCAGACACAGAAAATACAGGGGAGGAAAATGCAGTGAGGCCCTTCACCACGATCACAGCGTCTTGGTGAACGGCCTTCCACACCACAGCTGAACACACCCGAGAAACCCTTTCCTCTGCGTCCGTATCTTGGACAGATTCCCGAATCATGAACTAACACCCGACAACACGGTTTAAGAGCATGCAACCTTAGAACGCAGATGCCCCATGGTTTCCGGGAGCAATCTCTAGGCTGGAAACATACATGGTAGATGCTTCTGATTAAACAGTTTGGTGGGATCCACATGGGGTAACCAAGGAAAAGGTTCGTTTGTGAAAAGAAAAGCTGTGCATATCTGTGGGTACAGAGAAAGAGAGGGCAGAGGAGGGGGTCTGAACATTTGAAAAAGACCTGAAATGCGCCACAGCTCCTCTGCCCTGGCAAGACACCCCTGAGGTGAAGAGCTCCGGTCTGCTTTGCACACCTGTGCTCCTTTCACAGAGTGCTAAGGGACACGATGCTCACATGCTCAACCAGGCAGGGCTTGAAACTCACGGACCGAGGGAGGTCTTGGCAGCACCTGTGATCTCCCGGGGTTTTCCTATCCACCCCAGCCTGCCCCTGCCATCGCCTCTTCTAGGTCTCAAGCTTCCCATTCCTTATTTCTCTCTGACATCTCTCTCCATCCCTCCGCTTGCTACTATACTGTAAGCAGAAGGCACTGGCAAATGGAGAAGTCTGATAAGTGGATTTAGCTGATAAAATAGTGAAGCAGGGGACTTCCCTGCCAGCCCAGTGGTTAGGACTGTACACTTTCAGTGTTGGGGTGTGAGCTGGATCCCTGGTCAGAGAACTAAGATCCCGCATGCCACGTGGCATGGCCAAAAAAAAAAAAAAAAAAAAAAAAGAACAGTAAAGCAGGAAAGATTTACACAAGCTCATTAACTGCAATGTAATAAAACATTTGAGCTTCCTCAGTGGCTCAGTAGTAAAAAATCTGCCTGCAATGCAGGAGACTCAGCTTTGATCCCTGGGTCAGGAAGATCCCCTGGAGGAGGACATGGCAACCCACTCCTGTATTCTTGCCTGGAGAATCCCAAGGACAGAGAAGCCTGGCGGGCTACAGTCCATGGGGTTGTGAAGAGTCGAACGTTACTGAAGTGACTGAACACAACCAATAATTTATGGGGGCAAAAAGAAGAAATAGTTCCAAAAGTTATCAGTGATGAAGCAAGAGTTACAAGGTGATATAAACATGGAAGGAGGACAAGTCTTCAGTGGCCTGGGCACAAACTTCCAGGAAAACGGTAAAAGGAAAAGCCAAACATGGAGCTGTATATCAAGTGTGAGCTCAATGTTGTTTTTTAAAAATACTCTTTATAATGCATGATTACAGTACCCAGTGTACAATTAAATATATAGAGTATAAAACATAAGTAAATGTTACAAATATAAACCAGTCATTATTTCCTGGTGGAAGGACTGTGAATACTTGTGATTACTTTATTCATTTCTGAATGTGTTATTTTTTGTAATAAGCATTTCCATTTATAATGAGATAAACTACCTGTTTTAAACATTTTTCTTAATCTACCCTGATTATAGCAACCGTCTTACTTCCATTTTGCTCCTACACATTTCTAGTTCATTTCCATTCATCTCCAGCAATGATGATGACTAACCTCAGTAGATCATAAAATCTGGGGGCTGCTGATGGTGACTAAATATCTGAGGTCACTGATGTGGGACACGGCTTTTCAAGGTTAGCATCATGATCTGGGAGAAAAGAAGGGGGCAGAGGATCCTCCTTCGGGCACAACAATTCACACACACACACACATAATCAACAGTTACTTCTCAGAACACTTACTTAGAAGCACGAGAGTGTTATTAAGAAAAATCAAAGCTTTTCAATAAATATAATAAAAATATTTTATTAAATACACAGATCAAGAGCCAGCAAAGAGCTGCTCCGAGAGACACAGTCTTACCAACTATTTTAAGTGCCACCACAGGACCTCCCTGGAGGTCCAGCGCCTCAGAGTCCACCTGCCAGTGCAGCGGAGACAGGCTCCAGCCCTGCTCTGGAAAGATTCCATATTAACGTGCAGCAGCTGAGGCTGTGCTCACAAACACTGAGCCCTCCCTCCAGACCCGGTGAGGCTCAACTCCTGGGCGTTCACCCCCTAAGCCCATGCTCCGAAACAAGAGAAGCGACTCTAAGGAAAAGCCTCTGCACCACAACTACAGAGGAGCCCCCACTCACCACAGCTAGAAGAGAGCCTGCGTGCAGCAACGAAGATCCAGAGCGACCAGAAAGTAATCAATTAAAAAAAGAAAACAACTCACCCCAGTCGTGAACTTGTTCTTTATCACTGACAGCGATGAAGACCCAGCACAGGCAAAATGATGAAAATAATGATGATGAAAATTTAATGATGAAAAATAAATAAAAGAAAATGCTCTGAGTGAAGAGCCAGGGAAATGAAATCTGGGTTGGGGTTGGCAGGGCCTCCCTGAGGAAGTGACATCTAAGTGACTGGGATCTTATCCTACTGCACAGCACAGGGAACTCTGCTCAACATTACGCAGCAGCTGGGCTGGCAGGAAGACTTTGGGGCAGGATGTGTGGCTATATCCCTTCACTGTGCACCTGAAATTATCATGTGGTGGTTAATCGGCTACATTCCAATATAAAATTAAAAGTTTAAAAAAAAAACAAATAAACCGAGATCTTAGAGACAATGTGGGCTTTAGCATGTGAAGAGCAAATGGCCATGGGGATGAGCGGGCCAAGAAGAGGAAACAGCACGTTTCCAGCAAAGGCCTGGGAGCAACAACAGACACATATGTACATCAGGAACCCATGACTGAATCGGCAGCAAGCTCTAATCAGATGAGTCGACAAGTTACGGACAGCGTGTGGCAGATAATCAAATTAGTACAAGATGCTGCTTCGGAGGAGAATCACGCTGCTCTGTAGGGTGAAGAGGAATCCGCTACCTTCCCCCCTTGCCTGTAACTGCCATCCATCACTGCACAGGGCAAGTCCCTTCCGCAGCTACAGCGTAACTCAGCTTTAGATCATACAAGTATATCAATACAACAAGGGAAACAGAAATGCCGCCACTGCGCAGACAACGCGAGGCTAAAGGGACCGAATGAAGACAGATGGTGCCTGGAAAACAAAGGCGCTCACCATCTAAAGTGGCTCGCAGTGGAGTTACATTTAAGGACAAGAAAGAAAAGGGCTAAGTCAGCACAGACAGACCTCACTTTACCACACTTCCACAAGTACTGTCTTTTTTTTCCTTAAACAAACTGATGGTTTGTAGTAACCTTACAACTAATAAGTCAACCAGTGCTATCTTCCCAGCAGCATTTGCTCACTTCATGCCTGTGTCACGTGTTAGTAATAGGTTCCATACTGAAAACTTTCTCATTATTGTATTTGTGATGGTGATCTGATCAATGATCTTTTATGTTACTGCACACTTAACATGCAATATAATGGAGTGTGTGCATGCATGCTAAGTCACTTCAGTCGTGTCCGAGTCTTTGTGACTCTATGGACTATAGCTTGCCAGGTTCCTCTGTCCATGAGACTCTCCAAGAAAGAATACTGGGTTGCCATGCCCTTCTTTAGGGGATCTTTCCAACCCAGAGATTGAACCTGTGTCTCTTACATCTCCTGCATTGGCAGGCAGGTTCTTTACTGCTAAATAAAATGAAGTAACACAATATAAGCATAATTTTTTAAAGGATGGGGAAACCAATCACTTGGTACGACTCTCTATAAGGCAGTATTTGCTCTATCACCGTGCTCTGGAACCCAGCCAGCCATGTCCCCGAGGCCCGCTGGTAACTGATGCTGCTCTCTGTTAATGGCAGGAAGAAGTTCACTTCTTTCAGCTGCCTCATCGCAAGTTCTCCAAGACGGTGCATCCTGCAAGCTATCTAAGGTGCTCTACGTCAACTGCCAAGTGAGTAAATGGCCCATGCAAAAGTGATACCACTGAGACCAGAGGTGGGAAAGGAAGTCAGCCTTGTAGCAAGGCAAACTTCTGAAAAATAGAAAGCCCAGTAAAATAAACCAGCAGAGAGACAGTGCAAAACACATCAGCTAAAACACAGACTAACCACCAAATCACCAGCAACAGAAATATTTCCAACTACATGTGTAAAACTTTCACGCTCAAGGTCAAGCAAGGAAAAAGAGAAAAGATAAAACAATGTTTAAAGCCCCAGAGAGTGAGAGGGAAGAACAGAGATAAATGGGGGTAGCAGGACACTGTATCCACGAGCAATGTGATTGTCCCTCCCAGGACCACAGTAAGGGCATGATCACACCTGAAGGTGCAGGTCTTCCCAAGGGCATCTCCAGCTATGACCAGCTATTTCTCAAGCGCCTTCTACATGGGGTATGAATTAAGGGGAAAACCTAGTCCACATGTATTACATGGCAAGTAAAGTGCTACGCTGGGTGCTGAGTGAACAAATTAGATCCTGCTGACGGGCATCGAGAGGGAAGCTAAGCTCAGCAGACGGAAGAACACACCTTGTTACTGATGTCTCCTTACTCTTTTTCCCTGGTGTGATGCATTTATCCTTCCCCTTGAAAGAAGGTAAGGGGAGTGGGAGGGAAGGAGGAAAGAAATGAGGGGGGAGAGTCTAAGGAAGAAACCAGGAAGGGGTTGGAGAGAGGACGGAAAATGAAACCACTTTCTTTTCCTACAATCACTGTCTGCTGGTAAGAAGTCTGCACCAGCGTCTGGGTGTCTCTGGCTTTCTGCATCGCAATCTTGAGGACTCTTCATTAAGAATCTAGCTCCTTTTGGCTTTACATTCCAAAATCCCATCCCGACTCTTAACCTGAAAGGAGCAGGAAGGCTGGAGCTAACCACACACAGCATGGAGCTCAGCACAGGACAAACCAGTGCCTGCTGGATCCCTGCTGACCAGGATGCTTGGAACATGCTTGCAGAGAGAGCCCCTGCTAGCGGGATTCCCTACTCCCTAGCTGTTGTGAAGACAGCCAAGAGCTACAACCAGAAGGCTATGCTCCTACTGACACAGTCTACACTTCAAAAGGATTCCTTTCAAGGTTGCAAGCAAAGGGAAACTCTCAGACAGTATTGGTGGGAAATGAATAGTGGTGATATGTACAACCATCCTATAGAACAGTTTGTGAGTGTATATTGAGCCTTAGGACATATTATATATACCCTCTGGCCTGGTAATTCCATTCTACTTTTTTCTCCCTTGAAGAAGCAATACTAATCAGTTCAGTTCAGCTGCTCAGTCATATACGACTCTTTGCGACCCCATGAATCGCAGCATGCCAGGCCTCCCCGTCCTTCACCAACTCCCGGAGTTCACTCAGACTCGCGTCCATCGAAGTCAGTGACGCCATCCAGCCAATTCATTCTCTGTCGTCCCCTTCTCCTCCTGCCCTAAATCCCTCCCAGCATCAGAGTCTTTTCCAATGAGTCACCCTGCTTATTTAAATTATATGCAGAGTACATCATGAGAAACGCTGGGCTGGAAGAAACACAAGCTGGAATCAAGATTGCTGGGAGAAATATCAATAACCTCAGATATGCAGATGACACCACCCTTA
>SJYQ01000651.1:631550-644571 GCA_006410935.1 Redunca redunca | reverse complement strand
GGTGATAGAAGCAAGGTCCGATGCTGTAAAGAGCACTATTGCATAGGAACCTGGAATGTCAGGTCCATGAATCAAGGCAAATTGGAAGTGGTCAAACAAGAGATGGGAAGAGTGAACGTCGACATTCTGGGAATCAGCGAACTAAAATGAACTGTAAAGGGTGAATTTAACTCAGATGACAATTGTATCTACTACTGTGGGCAGGAATCCCTTAGAAGAAATGGAGTAGCCATCACGGTCAACAAGAGTCCAAAATGCAGTACTTGGATACAATCTCAAAGACAAAAGAATGATCTCTGTTCATCTCCAAGGCAAACCATTCAATATTACAGTTATCCAAGTCTATGCCCCAACTAGTAACGCTGAAGAAGCTGAAGTTGAACAGTTTTATGAAGACCTACAAGACCTTTTAGAACTAACACCCAAAAAAGATGTCCTTTTCATTCTAGGGGACTAGAATGCAAAACTAGGAAGTCAAGGAACACCTGGAGTAACAAGCAAATTTGGCCTTGGAATGCGAAACGAAGCAGGGCAAAGACTAATAGAGTTTTGCCAAGAGAACGCACTAGTCATAGCAAACACCCTCTTCCAACAACACAAGAGAAGACTCTACACATGGACATCACCAGATGGTCAACACCAAAATCAGACTGATTATATTCTTGCAGCAATTCTCATGGATCAGCACAAAGATTTGGCTACAAACGTTTCACCCCAATTGCTCATCATAGCACCAAACTACACAACAGAAACACCTACCAACAGAAGGTAAGTAGGGTACGGAATGGCCATACAAAGGAATCGCACGTGGACTTAAAATGAGAGAGGATAACACGTATGAAGAGGAAAAGACACATAAGTGCAAAAACCTCTCACAAGCCCAGTGTGAACCCACCTGGTAAAAGAACACACATAAATGCATATAAATATAAAAGTATACATATGTACACATACATGCACATACACAGAGAAAGACAGACGTGACTAGACAGTGGGGCAAACAGAAGTACAGACTAGAATATACGGCAACATGTTCACTGCAATAGTTTCTTTTTTGCTTGTTTGTGATTTCTAAATTTTCCATAATGAACACATGAAAATAAAAAGTCAGGTTAAAAATAATCATCACTCAGGGACTTCCCTGGCAGTCCAGTGGTTAAGACTTCTCTGAAACTGGAGCCTATTATACAGAGTGAAGTAACCCAGAAAGAAAAACACCAATACAGAATACTAACACATATATATGGAATTTAGGAAGAAGGTAACGATAACCCTGTATGCGAGACAGCAAAAGTGACACAGATGTATAGAACAGTCTTTTGGACTCTGTGGGAGAGGGAGAGGGTGGGATGATCTGGGAGAATGGCACTGAAACATGTATATTACCATATGTGAAACAAATCACCAGTCCAGGTTCGATGCATGATACAGGGTGCTTGGGGCTGGTGCACTGGGATGACCCAGAGGGATGGGATGGGGAGGGAGGTGGAAGGGGGGTTCAGGATGGGGAACACATGTATACTCATGGCAGATTCAAGTCAATGTATGGCAAAACCAATACAATATTGTAAAGTAAAATAAATAATTAAATTAAAAGAAAGAAAAAAAGACTTCTCCTTCCAAAGCAGAAGGTGCAGGTTCGATCCCTGGTCAGGGAGCTGACATCCTACATGCCTCAGGGCCAAAATACCAAAACATAATAGAGAAATGATATTGCAACAAATTCAATAAAGACTTTAAAAATGGTCCACATCAAAAAAAATTTTCAAAAAAAATCATCACTCATCTGTCCTCATCCCCTAATATCCATGACTTGACTTGAGACCACCTTCAGGGTCAGGGGCCATGCAGAGCTCCTGAGCTGGCCTTGACGCCCACCAATCCCATCCCAACACTACACTCCATGAAGCTCCCTGGACCACTTGCCAAACACAGGTATGATTTTTGACTTTAGGTATTTTTGGTCCAACTGGATTTGAAACCTAGGCATTTTTTCCTCTTCAGAATTTAATTATCCACATACAGTATATACATTCAAACAGGCTCCCCACTAGCTAGCGCTTAAATAAAAATTTGTGCTAATGCACAAATAAAAATTTCTTTTTACTTTCAAGACTGAAATGAACTTGGAATGCATATAATTTTGCTTTGAGCACTTTCTAAAAGCTGTGAAAGTGCCCACACTCTGCCAAGTTAGTCGCCTGTTTACAGCCTCAGAGTGAGACGGAGGACACCTGAGGAGTGGGCTTGGTTTCTTCTTAAAGACACTGGGCCACTGAGGAGGAATGTTTTCCCTGCAGTGAAATTGTTTCCTGGCAAAGACCCTGGCTGGGCACTTCTCCAAAGTGGAGCTCCCTCCCAAAGGAAGTCCCTGGGCTGCTTCGCCTCCTCCAAAAATCCTCTGACACCAGGCACCACGCATTTGTGCACACAAATCCTGGCTTCCAGAAAGCCAGCAATGTGGGCCAGCAGTCAGTTCCCAAACAAGGACCTTGGACACGACATACCCAATGCCATGTGCCCACTTGGGCCAATAAAATGTTCTTGGGTAACGAAGATGTCACTTCTTAAAAGTCGAAATCTTGCTGTGATGCACAGCATGGGTTTTTGGAGAAAAATTCTCTTTGGAGAATTACTAGGCTGCCTGTTGAGACCAGGTGCTTTGAAGATGAGTTGGGTCTTACTGGATATAATCATTTGCAAACCATATTTAATTCTTCCAGAGAGCTCTGCTCCAATAGGCACTGGATGCTAAGTAACAAACATTTTTAACCTACTGCAATAAACATACTCAGATCTACATGATACTGAGGAAACCAAAAGATATGAATGTGTAACAGTTAAGAAAGTCACAAAATGTGTAAGAAGTACATCTGTGTGCATGACAGCCTCACAGAGATGAGGCCCAGCTACACTAGAGACTCTAAAGTGTGTGGGACCATCTGAAGCACAAGGCCCCTGGACACCTGTGAGTGCACACACCTCCTGCTGCTGCCAAGTCTCCATCTCAGGGAACATCTGTGACGTGCTCACTACATGCGAGATGCTGGAGACTCAAAGACGAGTAAGGCATGGCTCCTGCTCTCAGGCAAAAGCATTAGTGACATGAACTTGGGAAGAGCTATGGTGAAAGGTGTGAGCCAGACACCTGGCAGAGAGTGAAGGGGAAACACTGAGCTCAATCTGGAGACACAGAGAATGCCTCAGAGGAGACAGCTCCCCTGAGCACCCTGGAAGACGAAGAGGACTGGCCGTGGGAAGGAGAGTGGGCAAGTTTTGTAGAAGGTACTATAGATGGATTTGGCCTGGAGAGAGCTGTGAAAGACGTTCTGTCCACTTAAACCAAAGCATAAATTTCAAGGCAGAAAGTGACAGAAGATGATAGTAGTGGACAAATGGGTGACTGTGTTTGGGGCCTGGAGGGCATCCCAGAGGAACCGGGGGCCAGGCCCCATGCTGGGGTCACCACAGAGGGTTAAGGGGAAGATTGCAGTGAGCTCCATCCTGTGGCCCCAGGCTGGGCAGTTTCCAGGGGCAAGTCCATGAGTAGCCCCCCGACCCAGTGTCACCTCGAGAGGAAACCAGGAATCCCGTGCTCGGCCAAGGGAGTCCTGATGACTCCAGAAGGTCAGCTACTTCTCACAGACTGACCACGCTGGCCATTTAAAGAGGAAAGTCCCTCCAGAACCTTCTCCACGATGAGGAGCAGCATGATTCTCAGAATGAATTTGTTGGAAGAGGAGGTGGGAGACTGGAAGGGGGGAGCTGGAGAGGCAGAGGCCCTGTATGGAGCCAATTCAGGGAGAAAAAGTTTCCCAATGCACAGAGCGGGCTGAGATTTCTCTCAAGTGGCAGGAAAGCTGCTGGTGCTCAAGGGAAAGGAGCGGCTCAAACTCAAGAACCCAGCATCTTTACAAAGATGTGTTTGTGAGGGTTTAATGAGAGAAGAACTAAGAAGAGAGGGTGTGTGTGTCAGTGGGGGGAATGAGGGGGAGAGGCATCCTTCGGGGTAGCTGACTTTATTAAGCTAATACTAAGCATAAGGGAACCAGGAAGGCAGAAAGCTAGTTCGCCTAAGAGGGAAAAGTTTAAAAGCAAAAAGAGAACACTGATCCCAGATCAGTCCTAAGAGAGGCGACAAGGCAAATACAGGGTAAGGGACCCCGAACTCTGCATGTGTCTGCTGAAGCCTGTGGGATGGAGCCCAGGGCGGGGGACATGGACGTCCGTCAGGAGGAGCAGGCGTGTAGCCAGGGCCGCGTGAGCTGCACAGCAGCGCGAACGCAGACTCAGCCCGGAGGAGTCCAAGTGTCCCGGGCAAAGGCTACCGGCGCCCTGACTCCTGCCAGGCTTTACCAAAATCTGCCCAGTGCACGTGCTCACACACCAAGGGGTCTGAGCCCCAGCTCAGGGTAGACAAACAAGGGCCCTCACTCAGCAGCTGAGGGGATGCAGGGGACCCGCCTTCCCTGGGGCCTGTGACAGGTGCACCGGACCCCACACCCCCACAGGGAGCTGGTGGCTGACCCCAAGCTCACAGGCAGTCCCTCCTGGAAGGAAGTTCACGGCCAGGGCCCAGGTTTTCAAGGCAGGGCTCACTGTCCTCCCTGCCTCTCCTCCTATATCTACCTTTCTGCTGGGGAGCTAGCAACACCCAATCAACTACTAAAACCAGAAGATGGACGCCAATGGCTTTTCCTTCTTTCCTGCCCACATCCCATTACCCACCCAGGCCTCAGCACTTCCTGCCCAGGGCACCTCTGCAGCCCAGGCCTGCCTCTAGGCTCCTTTCACTGATAACTCCGTTCAAGCTCCCCTCCACGTCCTTCCTGCTGTGCCGCCGGCACCCTTCACTGTTCCATCTCTGTGCCATTACGAACACGTCTCTCCTTGACTAATAATACTTCCTGGATCCATACCCCATGGACTCGGTTTTGAGATATCTGCAAGTGAGCTGGTTGAACTGAACTTGGCAGGGCTTGAAGGAGGTCATCAGGATCCCTGGATCTGTCCTTGTCAGACAGTGCAATTTAGTCACTCAGTTGTGTCTGACTCTATGTGACCCCATGGACTGCAGCACGCCAGGCCTCCCTGTCTATCACCAACTCCCAGAGCTTGTTCAAATTCATGTCCATCAAGTCAGTGATGCCATCCAACCATCTCATCCTCTGTTGGCCCCTTCTCCTGCCTTCAGTCTTTCCCAGCATCAGGGTCTTTTCCAGTGAGACAGTTTGTCGCATCAGGTAGCCAAAGTATTGGAGTTTCAGCTTCAGCATCAGTCCTTCCAATGAATATTCAGGGCTGATTTCCTTTAGGATTGACTGGGTGGATCTCCTTGCAGCCCCAGGGACTCTCAAGAGTCTTCTCCAACACCACAGTTCAAAAGCATCAATTCTTCAGTGCTCAGCTTTCTTTATAGTCCAACTCTCACATCCATACATGACTACTGGAAAAACCACACCTTTGACTAGATGAACATTTATCGGCAAAGTAATGTCTCTGCTTTTTAATATGCTATTTAGGTTGGTCATAGCTTTTCTTCCAAGGAGCAAATGCATTTTAATTTCATGGCTGAAGTCACCATCTGCAGTGATTTTGGAGCCCCCAAAAATAAAGTCTCTCACTGTTTCCGTAGTTTCCCTATTTGCCATGAAGTGATGGGACTGGATGCCATGATCTTAGTTTTTTGAATGTTGAGTTTTAAGCCAGCTTTTTCACTCTTCTCTTTCACTTTCATCAAGAGGCTCTTTAGTTCTTCTGCCATTAGGGTGGTGTCATCTGCATATCTGAGGTTATTGATACTTCTCCCGGCAATCTTGATTCCAGCTTGTGCTTCATTCAGCCTGGCATTTCACATGATGTACTCTGCATATAAGTTAAATAAGCAGGGTGACAATATACAGCCTTGACATACTCCGTTCCCGATTTGGAATCAGTCTGTTGTTCCATGTCTGGTTCAGACTGACACTTGTTAGTTATTTATTGTACTTGCTAGGGGAGCAGACCTTGAGATTTGCCACCTTTCTGTATTTCCAAACACTATTTTCCAGATAGGATATTCTTGAGAATATGGAAGAAAAACAGAGTGAAGAAAAATCACACTGAGGTAACATCTCACGCCCATTAGGGTGGCCACTATCAAAAACAAAAAAAAAGAAAATAACAGAAAATAACTGTTTGCACAACTGCCAATAGGGGAAACAACCCAAGTGTCCACCAACAGATGAATGAATACGTAAGATGTGACACATACATGCAATGGAATGTTATTTGGCCTTAAAAAGAAAGAAATTTTAATACCTGTTACAAAATGGATGAACTCTGAAGACATTATACTACACAAAATGTATCAGCCACAAAAAGAAAAACTGTATGAATCCACTGATAGGAGGTACCTAGAGTAGAGACAGACAATAGAATGGTGGTTGCCAGGGTGGCAGGGGGGCGGGGGTTGGAATATTATTTAATGGGTACAGAGTTTCAGTTTCATAGCAATGTAGTTCTGGAGGTTAGCTGCAATGATGTGGCACACTTAATACTGCGGTACCCTTAAAATGGGTAAGATGGCAAATTTCATGTTAAGTGCATCTTGTGTGTGTATGTGCTTAGTTGTGACCAACTCTTTGACCCCATGGGCTGTAGCCTGCCAGGCCCCTCCGCCCAGAGGGATTTTCCAAGCAAGAATACTGGAGTGGGCTGCCCTTTTCTTCTCCAGGGGACCTTCCCAACCCAGGTATCAAACCTGTGTCTCCTGAATCTCCTATACTGGCAGGTGGATTCATCTTAGCACAATTTTAAAAAGGAATGAAGAAATGAGATAGCATATGCTTACGAGTACAGAGAAAACAATTCTCTGTTGTATTTTGGGCCATACATTTTAATCACAATCCTTATTCTAAGCACACCTACCACAACCTGTAAAAATGTGACCTGCACACAGGTGCTGAAGAATATGCCAGCAGAACCTGAGCTGCCATCTCTCCTGCCCCATCCTGCCAAAGTGCCTCTCCTCAAAGAACAGCCGTCTGTTTATCAAAGCAAACTGCACACATCCTGGCTTGGTTTTCAGAGCACTCCCCAGCCAGGCCCCGGCCTGCAGAATCTTCTTATCTCTTCTAGCACTCAGCACGACTCCTGCCAGCACTCACCTAGTTTCCTCCCCCAGAGCATCTACTCTCCAGCGCAAAACTCTCTCTTCCTGCAGGCCTCTCGGGGCCCAGCACATGATCCAGTTCACTGGACAGGGTAGGACCTCCTCAAACAGAACTGAGGGGAGCGACCTGGGGTTCTGCCTGACTAGCGTCCAGGGCTAAATTTCTGCTCAGTGTTCGACCTGGGCTTTATTCTCCAAGATGAGGCATCTTACAGACTTCTAGCATCTTTATATCCTCAGCTATGGAGAAGGAAGTGCTAGGTTAGATGGAGTCACCACCGAAGCCTTCTCAGAACCCTGCTGTGCCTTCCACACCACATCCTCCTGCCAGAGGCCCTGGCGACTCACTACAGGCTGCGTGTTGCTACAGCAATGAGACTGCACAGAAGAAAGGGAGAAGCCCCCCTTTCCATTCATCCAGTGGCGCTCAACCTCAGTCACAGGTATTTATATCTGTAAGGCTTCCCAGGTGGCTCAGTGATAAAGCACCTGCTTGCAACAGGAGATGAAGGTTCCATCCCTGTGTCAGAAAGATCTCCTGGAGGAGGAAATCACAACCCACTCCAGTATTCTGGCCTGGGAAATCCCATGGACAGCGGAGACTGGCAGGCTACAGTCCACGGGGTCACAAAGAGTTGGACACGACTTAGTGACTAAATGACAACAAATTTACACTTGTTACAGAAAAAAAGATCCAAACAACCCAGTGCAGCTTTATTGCTCCTTTGTTTTGCCGAGTTCCTGGAGCAGATAAACTGAACAGGGTGTCTGCTCCCCATAAATCAGAGGCAGTGACTTTTCTCCAATTATGTTTTAATTCATGGGTAATAGTTCTCTGTAGCAAGTGGCAATTGGAGGGGGCAGCTAGAATCAGGGGAATGAAGGTATGATGAAGCATCAAGTCATCTGAATTTGAATTGGTACAGATGAGCACTGCAAAGGTGGCAGATACGAGATGCATGGATGAACGGGTCACCACAGCTGCGCCCACTCATCCAGCACCGTTTCCTCGGCCAACCACAGACCGATTCTCACTGTGTTCTCAGACTGCCTTGGCCCAAGTCTTCACTTCTTATGAGGCCCTCTTCCCACCTTTTGCCTGAGGATCTTGAACATGAGCTTGAGGTTATTCCACCAGTTGCAGTGTCATTCTGGAACTGACTCGTGCCTCAGATACACATTCCTTTGCACGATGTGCCACTTTCCACCATTAGGAACACACGTGCCCAGAGGAATTAGTGAAAAACCTTCTCCCCCACAAAGGACCTGTGCGAAGTGAAGGGAAAGTCGCTCAGTCACGTCTGACTCTTTACGACTCCATGGACTATACAGTCCGTGGAATTCTCTAGGCCAGAATACTGGAGTGGTTAGCCCTCCCCTTCTCCAGGGGATCTTGCCAACCCAACGACTGAACCCAGGTCTTCTGCATTGCAGGTGGATTCTTTACTAGCTGAGTTACAAGGGAAGCCCAGAGAATACTGGAGTGGGTAGCCTATCCCTTCTCCTGTGGATCTTCCCGACCCAGGAAGTGAATTGGGGTTTCCTGAATTGCAGGCGGATTCTTTACCAACTGAGCTATCAAGGAAGCCCCAAGGACATGTGTATCTCACTATAAATTCATTCTTAATCTGTCTGCTAAACATTCATCAAGCCTGTTATGTGAATGACACTATAGAATATAGAAATTAGTAAGACCAGCCTCTGACCTCTAAAAATTTCCAACCTAATAGGAAAGATACACGGACTGAACTCTCATCCCATTGCCAGCCCAGGGGGGTCATTCCTGCTGCTCTCACCTCAGAAGCAGGTTTGCCATCTGCCCAATTGTTTAAATCCAAAGCCTGGGACAGCCCTCAATTCCATGATGCTCCATCTCCATGATGACCACCCAGACCCAAGCCGCTGGTACCTCCCACCTGGGCTAAGGCAGCAGCTTCCTAAATGGTCTCTCGCTCTACACCACCTTCTCCAAATGCTGCATGCACTAACATCTGCAGTAAATTAATCTTCACGTTCCTCTACTGCTTAAAGACATCTAACAGCTTCCCAGCACTCTTTGGAAACAGCCAAACTCTTTCCAGAGGTCTCCAAGGCCCACATCAGCTGGCCCCCTGCCCTCCCGGCATCCCGCCCTCTGGTGACTGCACCCATATGCTCTGCCCTCGCCCCACCTTCTGGCTGGATGCCATGTGCCTGCTTCCTCTTGCTCTGCCTGGAGATACCCACCCACTTCCGGTCACACAAGCATCATCCTCCCTCGGCACGAGCCTTATAAGAAATGTCCCCACCTCAGGAGGCCTCTCCTAATCGCTCCATCTAGGACTGCCCAAGGCGGTCTACTTTCATTTCATTTTCACTTTCAACCCTTATTCATAAATGTGAATGGCTGCTCCCCTGGAGCAACCTGTAAGCCCACCAGGGGTCTTATCGGGAACTGTGTCCCCAAGGGGAGAACCATGCCTGCTTCTCAGGAGGGGCTGAGAAAGGACCTGCTGAGAGACAAGTGTGCATCACAAAGAACAAGACAAGGCTGCCAGAGATGGAGCGATGAGCCGATGAGCCGTGAGACAGCCGTGGGAGAAGGGAGTTAGGAACAGCATCCAGAGGAGTCGGCGTGTACTGAGCCTCAGGACAGGCAGACGGCACCAGCAAGGGCACACCAGGCTCTGGGACTAGCAGAGGAGAAGCCCCAAAGGCATGACTGGTCCAGGCAGTCTGAGCGACAAAGCAGGAAAAACGGAACGGCTGGTGCCCAGAGCAAGGGGCACAAGGGTGGGGTGGGGTCCAGCACGGAGGATGGAGAGCTGAGCTGTCAACAGGGTGGGGCAGTTCACCGAGGCCTGGGATATTAGGTTTCAGACCAGGAGAAATCACTGAAAAGTTCTAAGGGCGAAGCTACTACATTCTGACCTACATTTCACAGACACTGAGAAAAACCACTTTAGCTTAAATACAAGCAAACAACAACAAGACAGCATCACTTTTAAGAGAACAGCAGTCTCCTGCGTTTGGAGGAGATCCCATCTGTAAGGCCTGGGAGAGCGGGGCCCACAGCCGGCAACACTGCGTCCCAGAGCTCGGGCGGAATGCAGATCACTTTCTGTTTTCAGAGGCATGGAACAGTCATGTGTTACTGTCAAGCCTACTCAGTCGAAGCTGCCACCATCAAGGACAACGAAGCTGGTACCTGAATCCTGGGACAGGAAATGGGTTCCAAGCGGGGAGATGAATCCACCCATGTAAACACATTGCTGTCCGACTCTGTGCAACCCCATAGACGGCAGCCCACCGGGCTCCCCCATCCCTGGGATTCTCCAGGCAACAACACTGGAGTGGGTTGCCATTTCCTTCTCCAATGCATCAAAGTGAAAAGTGAAAGTAAAGTTGCTCAGTCGTATCTGACTCTTCGAGACCCCATGGACTGCAGCCCACCCAGCTCCTCCATCCATAGGATTTTCCAGGCAAGAGTACTGGAGTGGGGTGCCATTGCCTTCTCCGTGTAAACACGCGCCACACCCCAAAGATTCAAGCAGCCCCACAACACTGAACAGATGGGAACGTGCTTCTTAAATTGAAGACAACCCTAAACACCTGCATGTTACATTAAACCCAAATAAAGTGAGCATGTGAAAGACGCAGTCTCAGTCATGGTAGAAAGCTGCTGAAACCACAGGGAGGAATTAATTAAAGACCGACAACCTAACGAGCTTCCCAAGTACCAATAACCCAGCTGCTCTGAGACTGTTCTCATGTTTCAGGGGTCTTACCAATCCCCAAGGCTTAGGCCAAGACAGATTCACCTAAACAAGCACAACTCTTCTCAGGAACCCTGTCATAAGATGGAAAGGCTTCATGAACGGGGCTGGCAAGGGCTGACACAGAAGGGACCGGCCTGTGTGCACATCCAGGAGTTCTGCAAGGAGAGAGGGCCTGGGAGTCTGCAGCCAGTGGTCTACTAACCAGACCTGGGCTGCAGCCTGCTTGCCGAAAGAAGAATCCAGAAACATGATGAAAGGCCCCCTCCCAGCTTTAAACTCCTACAACAGTGAAGAAGGTCCTTCTAGGCATGTCTACTGTCCACAAACAGGACTGACCTGAGCTGAGGGACGAGATATTTAGACTTTGTGAGAAGTGCTGAGCTGGGGGCAATGGGCCATGGAACCCGTTCCCGGGTGGGAAACCGTGCCCCGCGTGGAGAAAGGCAGACAGGAACAGAGTCAGAGCACAGGCTGGGCATCAGGCCGACCTGGGCTCACACCATGGCTCTGACCCTGAAACTGGCGAGCAAGCCTGTGTGAACTCTCTGTGTGTGTGAGAGAGTCACTGTGACACACGGGAGCTGATGAAGGCGAGGCCCTGAGGACAGTGCCCAGGACAGTGACAACCAGCGGGCCACCAGGTCTGGAAGAGGGCGGTGCTGTCAGTTTCAACACGTTTAGCTCTGAGATTTACCTCCACCGTTTTACATGCGATTCTCTCTGCAGGAAAGATGAAGTTATGGACTCTTCAAAGTCCTCTCATCCGCTTTTCTGTTTTGAGGCATTTTCATGACCGTTTTGCGGATGGAACCATGGAGGACTCAGGCAATTAAGCTAACTGCTCAAGGTCACCACCACCAAGTCCATGGAAACGACCACCGTGCATGGTCTCCGGTCTCCTAGAGACTGGAAGGAGTGAGCACGACTCCCTGGGCATCTGAAGCCCTAAGAACCAAAGCTGCTTCTGAAGCGAAAGTACCTGAGCCAAAGGGATCGTGCATGGGGCAATCCAAGTGTCAGCTCTAAAATATTAGACTGCTGTGAAAACAAGAAGGAAGCTGTGATGAGCCTTACCAACGCTGATTCTTCTCGTAATAGGATACTCATACACAGCGAGCGCTGGAAAGGAACCTGAAAAATCGCTATGGCTGATTTGATAAAGGAGGGTTGCGTGCAGAAGCTTTATTTACCGGATTTTTTTCTTAAGTAAGTGACTTTAATGGGGTCGACAGAGCAAACACAACCACAGGGACAACCCCAGAGAAAGCGACGCCGCTGTCCACTCACCCTGGGTTGTACAGCATGACGGCGGAGAGGTTCTCGCGGGACTTGGACAGGTCGCTCATGGACAAGCTGAGAGAGGACAGAAGGCCACTCTAAGAGCAGACACAGGGCAGAGCGGTTACCTCGGCGGCAGGAGAAGGTAACTGCCCGCACATCTCTCTCCTGGGGAGAGGCAGTGAGGGCCCAGCACCCCCAGGAGCCCACACACAACTGCGCCCTCTAAGGATGGAAGCTGCGGCAGCCAGGCCCAGGTCTATCCGGAACCCAGGCCCCACGCTAAGGCCAGCGGGGCCTCAGCCCCGCACAGGAGCCGCTCAGCCCCGAGGGGCTCCCTGACCTGCTGCTGCATCCAGGGAAGGGGGTGTCCTGGCATCCCTGGCATGCCCATGCCCTGGCAGCAGCATCCATGCCTGCTGAGTGACCAAGAGGGACGGGGAGGAGGAGGGAGACCAGGAGAGCGAACGCTGTGCTCCCACAGAAGGTTACGGGCAGGCCTGCTTCCTTCCCTCTCCTCCCTGCAATGGGGTCCCCAAAGGGCCCTCCAGGGAGACCTGGGCTGAGCAGACAGGAGGCTCAGAGACTGGAAGCAGCAGCCCAGAGAAGGCTGGGCTGGGGACTGCACTTTCTGGTTATTCCCACCTAGGTCACTGGGGACCCCGGCAGTCCTGGAAAAGCAGGCCGAGGCGCAGGGCTGAGTGACTCGGGGCGGGGGGCCGACACCCTGTGTGAGGGGCTGTGACTCAGGGCGGGGGGCCGACACCCTGTGTGAGGGCTGAGTGACTCGGGGCGGGGGGCCGACACCCTGTGTGAGGGGCTGTGACTCAGG
>SJYQ01000651.1:612222-630884 GCA_006410935.1 Redunca redunca | reverse complement strand
GGGGGCTGACACCCCGTGTGAGGGGCTGTGACTCAGGACAGGAGGCTGATACCCTGTGTGAGGGATGAGTGACTTGAGGCGGGGGGCTGACACCCTGTGTGAGGGGCCGTGTGACTCGGGTCAGGGGGCTGACACCCTGTGTGAGGGATGAGTGACTCGAGGTGGGGGGCTGTCACCCCGTGTGAGGGGCTGTGACTCGGGGCGGGGGGCTGACCGTGTGAGGGATGAGTGACCGGGGCTGGGGGCTGACACCCCGTGTGAGGGGCTGTGACTCGGGGCGGGGGGCTGACACCCCATGTGAGGGGCTAACACATCTGGGCTGGCATTCAGGGCTCAAGTCCCTGATCCCCACTTGCTGGCCATAGGACAGGCCAGTCTCAGTCTCTCCTCTCGCTCATCTGTGACTTGGGGGTACCAACAGCCTCTGTGGACACAAAGTGGTTCACAGGGAGGCTCCGCACGGTGCCTGCCTCACAGACATCTCTGCTGTGACTTCATTCTCTTCCTCCCTCTAAGCTCGCACGGTGCACTAGAGCTAGACAGACGTCTCTCCCTCTCACCCCTTCCCTTCCCTCTCTGGTCCTTGGCCCACACCCCCATCTAGAGCTTCAAGCGCCCCTGGACATCCCCATCCAAACAAGCTGCAATCTCTTCCAGTTGTTCAACTGTCCTAAACTCACCCCATCTCTGCTTCACACCCCGATCAAAAATCCAACTTACTGGGAATGAAAATAAGCAGTGAGCAAAGTTGTGGATGAAAGTGATTCTGATGTGGAAGTAACTCTTAAAACAGACACTCCCGAGTGGAGGGCACCCTCCACTTAATGTGAGAGCATGTCCACCCCCTTTCGGGGGATGGGGAGGCGGGGCTGAAGAGGAGGCTGGAGAGCCGCCTGTCTCCTCCCACGCGGGACCTCACTCACTATCCTACTCCACCAGCCCACCGTCCTCGGGGAAACCAGCTCCCTGGAGTCAATCCAGGCTGTGGGCTGGTTCCTGCCCCAGGAAGTCTAATTGCTGGAGCCAGAGCAGAGACCCCTCTTCCCCCACCCCCAGGCCCCCCCCAACCCCAGAGTGGACTTGGCTCCCCGAAATTCCACGCTGCTCACCTTCCTCTTCTCCCTGAGCTTGGCGGCCTCCTTTGGGTGGTTAAAACGAAACATGTTGGTTCTTCCCAAGAGGATCATGGCACCTAAGAACATACAGAAATAGCAATGAGCTTACAGTGAGCAACCTGGTCAGCGGAGGACAGTCTAACATGGAATTCCGCAGCTGAGATGGGATTCCCAGGAATGAGAGGAGGGTTTCATCCCAAAAGTCTGCTTACACAAGCCAATTATAAACCTTCAAATGCTTTTATTTTTTTTACAGCCATGTGTCACAATATTTATGTCACCCAGGGCAGAAGTGAGGGGTTTAAGTACTACAAAATCATACAAGATTTAAAACTTAATATACAAATAATTAGACTTTTGACTGTTGAGAACAAAAACAGAAAGAAGTTCACCAAAGAGATGTTGGGAAAGCAAACAAAGCCTAGGGTCACCAACTTAGGAAATGTTTATTAATGCCAATGAAAGCAAAAACCTCAAAAGATGGTACTTCCAAAAGGAAAGCAGGGAAACTGCCAGAGCACTGGTCACTGTTACTAAAATCTCCCTCAGAATTTGATGGGAAAGGTAACATGCACTGGAGCGTCTATTCCCTGTAAAGACGCTGCTTCTTGTGAAAATCCTGTTAGAACTGAAATGGCTGCATTAGACACACAAGAAGGGCTCCTTCTGACCGACAAGGGTCCAAACTGCACAAAGGGCAGAAGGATGGAAAGTAAACGCACAAGGGTAACAAAATCATTAGGTGGGGAGGCAACTTTCAGCTTGACTAAGCCAGTACACAAAAAGGCACTTTCTAAGGTCGGAGCTGTCCAAAGCTTGCACAGATGTCACAGGAAGCAGTGAACTCCCCGTCCCTGGAAACATTTAAAAGATGTACTGTCTGAGCTGGTCCCACTTCCCAGGTGACGCCAGTGGTAAAGCACCACTTGCCAATCGATGCAGGAGTCATAAGAGACGCAGGTTCGATCCCTGGGAAGATGCCCAGAAGCAGGGCATGGCAACCCACTCCAGGATTCTTGCCTGGAGAATCCCATGGACAGAGTAGCCTGGTGGACTACAGTCCATAGGTCGCCCAGAGTTGGACGTGACTGAAGCAACTTAGCACGCAAGCACATATCACACCTGAGAGTCCATCAAGCCTTCAGAACAGACCCCATGTTCAATCTTTGCCCTGAAAATGAAGGCAACATATTTGTGAAGATAAGACATTTGTATGAGAAGTCTTCAACCATGAAGGATCAAAGTGATGAGTTCAGGGTGCAGAATGGGGAGACAGACTCTGGCATCGAGGTCCTCTGCTGGGTCTCACAGGACAAGCAGAGGACAAGAGAGGGGCCCCATGTGAGGGTGACCAGGGAGAGGAGCTAAGCCTGAGACCAGAGATGGGTCTCCTGAATCTGGAGAAAGGAGAGTCAAGTCCAGCCAAAACACAGGGCATCTGAAGTAGCAGCAAGAACCCATATTGGACAGATGAGGTAGAAAGAGACCACAGAGAACTAGCAGCCAGGATAAAGAATTTGCAACACAAAGGTCAAAGAAAAAAATTCAGGTCCTGGAGGTGTTTTGTGTATCTCACACAAATTTAAAAAAAAAAAAAAAATCAACAGTGAAAACTCCATAGTTCTCACATAAAAGTCTGAGTTTCTGGCTTCCCTTCAAAAATTAGGAGATCTGGTGTCAGGAGGTCAGCACTGTTCCTGGGCTGCTGCCTGCTGCCTCCCCTGGACAGGGCACGTGACTTCTGGTCGGCCACAGCCATCAGTCTCTATTGGGTACCAGTTCCCCCTGGACCCTGAAGGTGGCATCGATATCCCACATGGCCACTCTGGAGCTTCAGACCAGCATATCCATATGCCTGCTTCACATACTATCTCAGAATCCCAAAGGAGCTTCAAATTCAATACCGTTAAAACCTAATGGGTTTGGATCATAACCAAGGGAGTAACCAAAGTACTGGTTCTGGTGACTGCTGTTATTTAGCAGAAATGGAGCCAAGAGGAGAAGGACACAGTCTGGGGAGACTCAGAAGGGCAGCGGTGGATATTATCCACCCAACAATCTGCTTATCCTCACATAAAACTGCATCCATATATTTCCCAATTATGGAAAGGCACCGTGACCATAACGAAGAAAGGCGTTTCCCATGCCTTTTATGACTGGGACTCAAAACCGTGTGCCACACACAAAGTCAAAAATCAAACAGCCGTGCCCAGGATATATGTGTATTTAATGCTCTTAAAGTGACATTAGAGATTAATAAGGCAATCTCATTTGAGGTGTTAATTACCTCTAATCGAATTTTTTTTCCTGTTAATCAAATGTTCAGCCATGCAAGTTGAAAATTGCTAAAATATGTTCATGGAAAAATAGGATAGTATTTCAGAGACATATTTCATATTGTATTAAATGAATGAAAATAATCTTGCCACCCATGTATGTGCATGAAATACACATAAAAATCTCTCTGAGGAGTTATAAAAGAAAACAAAACCACCAGTGACTATTCCTTGCTTCCATCCAAATAGTGTGTAAAACCTGCTTGGCACATAAAAGGGGCTCTGTTTAGGCTGGTCCCTTCTCTCTCCTCCACTGTATTCCTTCCTGAACAAGCCTACTGCCTGTGCTTCCTTCTTACACAATGCTGCGGTGCAGCCGTTCACTCAACACATACTGAGTGGGCATGTACTGTGCTCATCACTGTGATAAGCACGAGGGGTGAGGATGCAAAGAGGAACGAGTTAGACACACGCCTTGTCCTTAGGGAGCTTGTAAATAAGGAGAGAGAGGTCACGTAGCAAACAACTTCACCAACAAACGCAGAGCTGCAGTCGAAGGAGAGAGGCGCTGCATCTGGCTCACGGGCACCTGAGAACGGAGCGGGGCGCAGGGAGAGGTTACGGAAGGATGCCCTGCGGGAGGCAGTGCCTCAGACAAGCTCCCGGGGCTGGGGGGGCACGAGAGCAAATGCAGCAGAGACAGGAACAGACGATGACGATGGGAGACACAGAAGCAGAAACCAGGGAGAGTACTGCCCAAGATGAGACTTGAGAGGGAGGGAGGGACAGAACACGCGGAGTCACTCAGCACACAGCGAGGCGCCTTGGATTTCATGTCCAGGCAACAGGAAGACCCTGAAGGCCTTTGTGCAGCAGCAGCATCACGAGACTGGACTTGAGTTTCAAGTCCAACTCTTTCTAGTGTTTGAAAAATGAACCAGAGAGCAAGAGGAGATGTAGGTAAACAAGGCAGGTGACTATTGCAGCTGTCTGGGTCAAAGATGCGGGCAGCTGAGCACTGGGTGGGAGGGAGGCCTAGAGGAAGGGAAATGAACAGACTGGGAGACACCTGGAGATAACAGGGCCAGGACTCATGTGGGCAAGAGACAGGGACCAGGAGGTACGGAAGACAGCTCTTGGCTAGGCTTCGCTGTAACTAGCTGGCTAGGGAGCTGTTCACACCAAATGAGAACACCTGAAAAGGATCAAACTCGGGTTGGGGGAGAAATACCGAGTTTGGTTTTGGACATAATGAATTTGAGATGCCTTTTGCAGGTAGAAGGGCCTGAAGCTCCAGAAGAAAGGCTGGGAGCTCTCTCAATCTGTCCATCTACCAACCTACCCACCTTCATACCTACTTACTCATATACATATATACACATGTATACATGCGTATTTTTGATAATCTGGTGCTCTGTGCTGAAATATAGAATATTTTAAGATGTTTTCCTGATGTTGGCAAGTATACTTTTGAAAGAACCCCTGGTTTTTGTCAAGTACATTCTGTTGAATGATGGAAATTAAGAAATTTAGAAAGTTGGAGGATTAAGAATTGCTTTTTAACCCTAACAATAACCAAAAAAATTTACATAGGAGATACAGACCTCAAAATATATAGACAGATGGCTAAACACACATACATATGTATATCTCTATCCAAGGATCTGTGCATATACGCGTGTACATATAAACACATGCATCTCTACAGATATCAGGTAGATATGTGTACACACACATGTGCATATGTGTGTGTGTGTGCGTTAGAGTGTGCTACATCTCTTTCTATACATTTGAGTCATCTCTAACAAAGGAAGCCACAGCTGTGGCAAAGTCACCGGAGGAGAGGACAGAAAGGTGGGAACCAAGAGAGCCCAGTGCCGAGAACCTAAAGGAACTCAGCTGAACAGAGAAGGGCCATCAGAGGGGGAGAAGGAAACTCCAGAAGCCAGGGAAGCCGTGGGCGAGGTCTCCCGAGTGCACAGCTCATTCAAGAAGTTTGTGTATTCTTCTGTATACTTGACACATGAATCAACTACGCTTCAATAAACAAAACAGAAGAAGCAGCTGTCTGTGTATGAAGAGAAAGAGTTTGTGGAAGCTAGAGCAGGGAGATGACAGATCCCATGGGATATTTTTGTTTAAAGGAGACTTGTGAGTATATTTAAAAAGCAAAAAGCTGAAGGGAAAGAGGCAACGAAGGAATGGGTGACAGCGACTGGCTGTGCAAGGCCTTTGTAAGAGACCCAGCACCTGTGTTCCGCCTGCAGTAAACCCTCCAGGGCTCGGCGACCTCATCAAGTCCTCAACACTTCCTTCTAGATCTCAAATTTTCTAACTATGATGGACTCCTTCATCTGAGGTTAAAGCGATTAATCACAGCAGATGGACTTTCTGTGATGCACTTAATTTGCATGTTCAGAGTGTAGCTAAACCTCCTTGAAATATATGATGGCATCTTTGAGATCCCTTGAGATCCTGTTAAATACTTGAGGACAGACAAATCCCAGGTAGTCTTAAAAGGGGATGGAGCAGAAACAACATCATAAAAGGTAGACAAAGACGCTTGTTAACAGCATAAACAGCTTTACTGACGTCTCTTGTGAATGAAACTGAACAAGGCTTCATAGGAGATCTTCTATCTTAATATTTCAGTTATGCTGAAAAAAATTAATCACGTACACATTTCTAGTGATTTCTAAGGAGTGTCGTGATAATAATCATTAATATCACTATTGATTACAGTCCTCAAATTTCACGTGAGATTTTTTCTAATTCTGCTACAGCCCAAATAAATCAACTGTTTGAAACCAAATGGTGTCAAATAAATATTTCTGAGGCGATGGTGTTTGAATTATTTCATACTGAGTTACCATTAATAAAAACACAGAAGACAACTGTATTCCCAAAAGGGCATGGTCAAATGTAGTATGAGCTTCCTGGCCAAAAAACAGGGAACTATTTGAAACTCTGCTTCAGGGCTCCAAATTCTGCATTTAATCCTAGTTCTGAAAGCCCCTCCTCAGCAACTTCCTCCCCAATATACACAAAACCTAACGCCTTGCTCAACCACGCTCAGTGAAGGACAGGTATTCATTTTCGATTCAACAGTCGGAAAAGCAGGGTGCGATGAGGGGGTGGGAGGGAGGCCAAGGGGTAAGGGATATATGTATACTTATAGCTGACTCACAGTGTTGTACAGCAGAAACCAGCACAATACAGTAAAGCAATTACCCTTCAATTAAAAATAAATTTTAAAAAAGTTTAAAGATTAAAAAAAAGAAAAGCAAAGCGCTTGTCTGGAAAAATTTTCTGGAATGGTATCACGTGAAAAGTTGAGTGAGGCAGAACAGGTGAAGCTCTTATTTCCTGCTGCTACTGCTGCTAAGTCACGTCAGTCGTGTCCGACTCTGTGTGACCCCATAGATGGCAGCCCACCAGGCTACCCCGTCCCTGGGATTCTCCAGGCAAGAACACTGGAGTGGGTTGCCATTTCCTTCTCCAACGCATGAAAATGAAAGTGAAAGGAAAGTTGCTCAGTCGTGTCTGACTCTTTGCGACCCCATGGACTGTAGCCTACCAGGCTCCTCCATCCATGGGATTTCCCAGGCAAGAGTACTGGAGTGGGTTGCCATTGCCTTCTCCTCTTATTTCCTAGTTCAAGCTAAAAGAAACTTTCCTTGTATATGATAATTTTAAGTCATATAAAAGATTTTTAAAATACTTAACACTAAAATAAGTTCAGATGACAGCACCAATTAGGGGATCTGAAAGAGTCTAATCTCCACTAATGTGCCAATACTTAAGAACATCTGACATAACATGTCCTAGGTCTTGGACTCTTGTGACACTGGCTTGTAAGACACCTGAAATACAGCAATTTCCCTCTATCTCAAAAATGGTTTTGGGCAGCAAGACAAGGAAGATTTAAGATTTGTCATGGTGCTGGTGGAGGGTATGCAATTTTTACATGAACACTAACAAATTCTTACAGGTCACATGGCTTGGGGCTGACAGCTGAGTGACTTGCACCGGACAGGAAGCATAGCAGGCATAAAGCTTGTCATCAGATGGCCCATTAGCATCTGTGAAGGATGTAAATGCATGTGACACCTTACCAAAAAGCCACCTGGGCCCTGTACTCTCCTTTTCAATGTTTATATTCAAATGTGGATTCGCAACTTCCTGCTGTAGATAAACAACTTTTTTACTTTTGTTTTTTTTACTTCATCTCAGTTGTGTCAGACTCTTTGTGGCCTCATGGACTGTCCAGGGAATTCTCCACACCAGAATACTGGAGTGGGTAGCCTTTCCCTTCTCCAGAGGATCTTCCCAACCCAGGGATCAAACCCAGGTCTCCCACATTGCAGGCGGATTCTTTACCAGCTGAGCCACAAAGGAAGCCCAAGAATACTAGAGTGGGTGGCCTATCCCTTCTCTAGGGGATCTTCCTGACCCAGGAATCGAACCAGGGTTTCCAGCATTGCAGGTGGATACTTTACCAACTAAGCTATCAGGGAAGCGCCTTGTTCACTTTTGGTGAAGTGAAAATTGCAAATTAGATTCTGGGACTCTGGAGAATCAAGAAAACTGATTTTCGGTCTTCATTATTGAGATTTCTAGCCAAATAATCGACAAGGATCATTTGCTCCAACTGTGTACAGAGGTTCAGTGTGAAGCTTTATAAAATTTCAAGATGCACAAGTGCCATCCCTGCCAAAGCAATCTTTAGTTGCACGTGTGTGGGTGTGGGGTGAGTGGGAGATGAGTCTTTTCCTCTTAAAACCTCGGGGGAGATACAGTAGACAATAAATATTAGATTCTGCAGCACTGAATGGAAGACAGTACAATAAGTGGTCAAACCCTCAGCACAGTGGCCCTTCAGTGTCCATGGGGGTTTGAGTCCGGATCACCGCCTCCCCCCACCCCCAGGGAGACAAGTGTCCAGGACGCGCAAGTCCCTTATGCAGAAGGGCCTAGTACCTGCATAGACCTACACACAGCCTCCCGCACACTTTAAATTACTCCAGCTTACTTAGAGTATCTAACAGAATGTAAATGCTATGTAAATAGTTGTAAATACAATGTAAATGATATGTAAATAACTCCCAGAGCATGGAAAATTTCAAGTTTTGCTTTCTGGAACTTTTTCCCTGAATAGTTTTAATCTGCCGGTGTTGGCTGGATTCACTGGGATGCAAAACCACATACAGAGGGCTGACTGTCATCTTCTTTCCATTCATACCTAGTAGCTCATACTCTTTTACCAGCAATACAGTTTACTCTGTCAGTAACAATCTCAACTATTCAGCTCTTGCTTCCAACACCCACCAAGCTGTCCACATTCTAGCCTTCCTTCCAAAATGCGCCCTTCTGCCCTCTCCCTAAACACGGACAGTCTCCTAACTGCATCAACTCCTTTTCTTTACAGCCCACCCTCAAGCCTCCTCTGGACTACATAAAAACTGGGCTGTCCTTCACCTCCATGAATACGTTCTTGTTCCCCTGACTGGTGAGCACCTTCTGCAGAAAATCCATGCCACCAGCCTGGGATGGTGTGCTACTCCCTGCCAAACCGGGAGGGGGTGCTACAAACCTGCCAAGACTCAGCAGCCAAGGTTACTTGTTCTCCCGCTCCTCTGCTCCCCACCTCACCCACTTTCCAGCCTTTAGGTAATTCTTCACTAGACACTTTGGCCCAAGTATATCTAGGTCACTTTTCACCAAGGACCATTATGACAAATTCATTCATTTCGGAACTCAGCTTTGGGTAAATCTCTCCTTTCTCATCAGTCTGAAGCTGCTCTAGAGGACAAGTTTTGGTTCTGCCCAACGTGGAGCAGCACCCTCTGCCTCAGTTGTGAAAGATCACGAATAATAAATGTAATGATTCAGACAAGAGACGAGAAGAGTTTAAAGCAACTGACAAACGGTTGTCTCCTGGGCCAAAGCCTGGGGCAGGAATGTGTGGTTACCCTTGGCCTTCATACTAGAGTGTGCATCAGAGTCACCTGAAGGACTTGTGGGGTCAAAAGAATCTAGATTGCTGGGCCCGTGCCCAGATGTTCTGACTGGGTGGGTCAGGGATGGGGCCTAGGAAACTGCATTTTGAAAGGCTCCCAGGTAATGCTGACTGTGCTGATCTGGGGACACACTTACGAGCCGCTGGCTCTGGGTAGAGTAAGAAGAGTTAGGTCTTTGACGCTCAACAGTCTCTACTGAAGGAGTCATACACGTGCAAGTGACAGGTGGATCTCCAATCCACCTGTGGATTTGTGGATCCACAATTAGAGGAAGTCATCTAACGGCAGCTTAAGGACAAGTGCAAGGGAGTTGAGGGGAGATGAGACAGTGTGATCTGCTGGCGTTTTGTGAAGTGTGGAAGGTCTCTTCTCTTCTCCAGACAGCTTGGCTAAACTGCTCGAAAATTCATCTCCCTTTCTACTTGCACTAAAATTCTTTTGTAATTTGTCACTGAACAATTCTCAGCAGCCCTTCAGCAGATGAGAACGTTATCAAGGCTCCTGAGCTCCACTCCACCTGCTTCCTCCAAGAGCTGGAATACACGAAAGTACATTCTGGCGCTTAAGCATGACACATTCAAATGCACCGAAGGGTGAAGTCCCCGGACGGACTTGCTGCAGCACTGCTCACGGGAGAGGTGAGCATGCAATGGCTCTGACAAACCAGCAAGACCAGCGGAGTCCACTGATGTTGAATGGAAAATTCATTATGTTTAGCGACTATCACCTTTAATATATACATACTGGAGTAAAAAGAAAAAAAATAGTTAAAATAAGAAAGAATAGTTCCTAGAAATTATAGGACAAATGTTGAAATACATTTTTAATGATACCACATTTGTTTTTTGTATATTTCATATTAAACATATGAAAAAATGAAAGAAAAAAAAAAACAAACTAAGGTCTGAGACTCTTATCAAAAACAACTCAAGGCTCAGGGATTAGACATCTGAGCCAATGCATCCTTTATTCTCTGACAAAGGCCTCCTCTTTCTATGGAATCATGGGAGTGAAGGAAACGACACTTCACAGAACACATCCATTGAAGAGCAAGGTTCGATGCGACGCTGCAAATCCTACCACTGTCCCTAGAAGGACCCAAGAAAGAGGCGAAAAGCTTCAGGTGCAGCGTTCTAGACATATACATGTCATCACAGTTACTTTTCAGAGTATTAGCAAATACTTTTCTTTCTAATGACTTTACCAGATTAAAACATTCCTATAATTAAGGTTCATGCGAAGAGATGACTCCTTGGAAAAGACTCTGATGCTGGGACGTATTGGGGGCAGGAGCAGAAGGGGAAAACAGAGGATGAGATGGCTGGATGGCATCACTGACTCAATGGACGTGAACCTGAGTGAACTCCGGGAGTTGGTGATGGACAGGCCTGGCGTGCTGTGATTCATGGGGACGCAAAGAGTCGGACACGACTGAGCAACTGAACTGAACTGATAATTAAGGCAGAGGAACTACTATTTATGCAATCTGAATGAAGTTAAGGCAGTTGACTGATACAGGTAAAAAAATTTCCCTTGCCATGGTGACAATCTGCTAAACACAGATAAATCTCCTATTAGTTGACATTCACAAGTGTCTTAAGTGATTTTTATAAGGAAATGGGAATTACTACATGATGTGCTCTTTAATGGCACAGCCTAACCAGCACATTTCCAAATGAATACTAATATACTAACAAAAGAGACATTTAAATACCAAGTATCAGCAGTGTTTACTGGGGCTCCCACGTGGCTCGGTAATACAGAATCTGCCTGCAAGGTAGGAGATGTGTGATCAATCCCTAAGTTGAGAAGATTCCCTGGAGAAGAAAATGGCAACCTACTACAGTATTCTTGCCTGGGAAATCTCATGGACAAAGGAGCCTGGCAGGCTACAGTCCACAGAGTCACAGAGAGTTGGACACAGTTGAGTGACTGAGCATGCAAGCACCAGCAATATTCTGGTGGTGGTGGTTTAGACACTAAGTTGTGTCCGACTCTTGCGACCCCATGGACAGAAGAGCATGGCAGGCTACAGTCCATGGGATTCTCCAGGCAAGAATACTGGAGTGGGTTGCCATTTCTTTCTCCAGGGGACCTTCCCAACCCAGAAATCGAACCCAGGTCTCCTGCACTATAGGCGGATTCTTTACCAACTGAGTTACAAGGGAAGCCCAACAATATACTAGAGACTGGTAAAAAGATAGGAAGCTGCTAGTGAACCAGAAATCCAGCCAATTGCAGAGCTAATACAGTTAAATCATGTTATATTTTAATATCTGCAGTCTCTGTTCTTGATACCTTTACTTAAAAATAGCCTCATGAAAAAAAATTGTTTTTAATTTTTAAAAAAATGGCTTCATGAGTAAAAGCCAAGGTCATTTTTGGAGTATGAATACCCTGCTGTTTTTAATCTGTGTCCTTGTTCTTATTAGGTGTTAATAAAGTGCATATACCTTTTGAGGAGTTTGGTTTTTTATTTTCCTTTAAAAATAAAATCTTATAGCTGAACATCCTCCTGAATTCCTGCCTGATTAAGCCCCTCCCCACTTCTCTCCAAAGATTAACACTATTCTAAAATAGGCATGTGTCCATAAGATCCAGCAGTCCCACTCCTGGGTATATACCCAGACAAAGCCACAATTCTAAAAGATACAACGTTCACAGCAGCACCAGTTACAATAACCAGGATGTGGAAGCAATCCAAACATCCATCGACAGGTGAACAGATAAATAGCAGATGTGGTACATACATAAAAGAGAATATCACTCGGCCATTAAAAAGAATGAAATCGTGCTATTTGCAAAAACACGGATGGACCTAGAGAAAAACAAACGCCATATGATATCACTTAGATGTAGAATCTAAAATACCATACAAATGAGCATATGTAAGAAACGGAAACAGACTCACGGCATAAAGAACAGACGTGTGGCTGCCAAGGGAGAGGGGAGTAAAGAAGGGATGGCGTGGGAGTCTGGGGTTATTGAATGGATAAATAACAAGGCCCAACTGTATAGCACAGAGAACTATATTGAATATCCTGTGACAAACCATAATGGGAGAGAATATGTAGAAGAATACATATGTATAACTGAGTCACTTTGCTGTATAGCAGAAATTAGACACAATAGTGTAAGTCAACTATACTTCAACAAAATTTTTGAAGAAGTAGGCATGTGCCTCATTCATATCTTTTGATGTTTGCTACATGTTTTGTAACCACAAACAATATATCATATTTTCTCTGTTTAAAAAACATGTTCCAGTTCTTACTTTAGTAATCTTCAAAAAAAAAAAAAAACAGTTCAAGAAAATTTAAATGGAGAATTCTAACCCTTAATTTTCCTTAGAAAAATACATGTTTTTCCCTTGAAGGGATCTTACAGTCTTAAAGTATGCAGGGGTTTTTTTTTAAGTTACCATTTTACCTCTCTTCTGTAATGCCCTGAAACATAAAGTTGGCTTACATTTCTCTGCCCTAAGACCTACTGTGGCATTTTTATTCAATGCACTGTGTTTTAATGCTTTAGCATTTTTCTGTCAATTTCATTGACATCCACACTGAGAAAGCTGCTGAGCAACAGAGTAGAATTTCAGAGGAACTCACCCATCAGGTCTGAAAACCATGCCACCAGGGTAATAAAACAATTAAGAGTGCCCTGAAGGGGAAGATAATCCTGACAATTCAAGTTAACCTTGAATGCCAATTAGGACTCCTACTTTCCTAGAATAAGTCATAGCTTCAATATGAAGTTCAAAAATTCAGTTCTAGCCATTGCTAAAACTCGAATATGCATATTTTTCAGATGGACTTTATAAGTTTTAAGATTTAAAAACCACTTAATGAAAACACTGCACAGGAGATACATTTATTATCTACCTTCCATGCTCCATTCCACAAGAGAACCAGAGACATAATCATCACTACATAAACAGATGGCAATGGAATGATGAAGGAATAACGCTATTAGATAGCATCCCAGACTCAATGGACAAGAATGTGAGCACACTTGGAAGTCACAAAGAGTTGGACATGACTTAATGACTGAACAACAACAATGGAATTATAAGCCATTTCCATGAACTAAATGAATAAGCTAGTAACCTTTACAGGATGATGGGAAGATAACTCCAATACTAAATTTTAGGCTGTTCACATATGAAACAAGATATGCTCTAAAAGTCCCTTTTTCAGTATGTTGTTTAGAATTCTGCAATCATTTTCTCACAAAAACATCATTACACATGACAGTCAGCTTCCAGGAAAATCCATGAAGAGTAACCTGTAACATGGCAGGTGGTCACTGGGATCCCCGCAGCAGCCTTCTCAGCACCCAGTGGCCAGGACTGTGGGTGCTGTAAGCTCTAGAAGCTCCAGGGAAACACGGCTGGAGCAGGGAGTGCACAGGAGGAGACCGCCTGAGGGCCGGACAACAGTGCCAGGCAGATCCAGCAGTTGACACTGACATCTGTGGGCTATCTGTATTCAAGCACTGCTCATGCTCAAGAATGTCCCCAAACCAACCTCAACCGTAACTCCTTCTCTAACTCCCTGGGAGTGATTCCAGACACACCAGGCTGAATCGGGAAGAACAAGGCACTCAGAAGTCCTGGAGCCAGACAGCAGAATTCTGTGGGCCTCTTTTCCACCCAGTTTTAAGTCTCTTCCTTTGCGCCCAAAATGATCAAAACAGATGATTACAGAATAATATAAGAAAGGGTTTTTTCCTTTCTGTTTTTGAGCAGTTAATGTATACAGCTATGTTCAGAATTTTGTATACCTGAATAAACACAGTTCAACAAGCACATAAATTAAAAATCTTCAAAGTTTTATTGGAGAAAATAGATGAAAATTCAAATATGAGAAGAGGCATAGTGAATGAACCCAAGTGTCAAGATGGAAATACATTTTTTTTTAAATGCGAGCAAACTGAATGAAATTAGAATCTTAACTTCTCAAAGGACATTTTAGTACAACAAAACAATCTAAATTTTCTTTGAAAAAATTCAGAGGCATGAATAGCAGAAAAACTACCCAGATAAAAATAGACATTATAGCATATTATAATATATCAGTATTCTAGGACTGATGATGAACCTGAAACTCCAATACTTTGGCCACCTGATGAAAAGAGCTGATTCATTTGAAAAGACCCTGATGCTGGAAAAGACTGAGGGCAGGAGGAGAAGGGGCGGCAGAGGATGAGATGGTTAGATAGCACCCCCAACTCAATGAACATGCATTGAGCAAACTCTGAGAGATAGTGAAAGACAGCGAAGCCTGGCATGCTGCAGTCCATGGGGTCACAAAGAGTTAAGACACAGCTTAGCAACTGGGTAACAACAGCAACATAACACATTAAGCATTAAAACTGTGTGATAAAGGCACAAAAGTAGAAACAGAGTCCTGGAACAAAGTAGAGAGCCAAGAAATAGACATGACTTTTTATTTTTGGTAAACTAAGTTTCTTCAAAGGGAGGTGGTGGGAAGGTTTATGCTAATGGTATACCAATGTGGGGAAAAATTAACTTAGATCTACACTTTATACACCAGTGAACCTCAGAAGCATGAGATATTTCAAAATGATTCCAGAAGTGTACTTATGCATTAACAAGGATATTGAAAACCAGTACAAGTTGCTTATAAAATTCTATAACAGTAAACACAGTCATCGTCACAAGGGCACCTCCCTCTGACCTAACTGAGGGCGACGCAGCCAGCACAGAGGTCTCTGCTGGACATGGAGACACATCCCTCGCCTCTCATCATGACCCCTGCACCACCCTGCTGCCTGAGGCAACAGCAGCAGGACCCTCACCTGAGGTCCTGAGGCCCTGACAGAGGACAGCCAGGTGGTCTGGCTGTGGTCCAGATCCAGTTACAGAAATCATTTGCAGGGTCATCTGTCAGCTGTGTGCCCTCTAGTTAGCCCTGCTGTTCACACGAGGGCCTGTGTGTTCCCAGGCAGGGGCTGCCACTGAAGAGCCTTACATGGTGATATCTTGTCTGCCAGCCAGTTGTGGCCACTTTCTGGGCCCAGGGCAGAGACAGCTTCTCACCACGATTAACAGTGCTGCCTGGCAAGCGCTGCTGCCCTTATTGCCAGGGCCGTTGTCCTGGCTGCAAAAGAGCAGGGAACGCTGCTTTGGTGATGATCACCAAGCTCTCACTGCGTCCTCTGTTTGGGCTGGTCACCTACTCCTGCTGACCCTGGGCCTTCCTGGCCAGTTCCAGGGCACCAGCTATCTCCCACGCTCAATTAACCTTGAAACTGAAAAATACTGAGAGTGAAAAGTGATGGAGACATCAACGGCTAGATGAATGGGTGGATGATTTGGAGATGGTCCATGAGCGGGTGCTCCATCAGCTGGTTTTAGAATGTCTCCAATGGACTCTATGTACCTCCTAAGAAAGCATGATCACCTTTGTCCATGCTCCATGCACTTTGTTTCTAAGATAACTCCTTGCACCTGATTTCCTGTATAACTTCACTAACACCGATAAACTACGTGCTTTCTAGACCCCATTTGTACAATTCCTATATCACAGATACATTACAGTATGGAATCATGAAAAAGTGTAAAAAGTATGCATAATATACCAAAAAGAGCTTAAGATATAATGTCGCCATCTTTCTTCCTCTCCTTCTTGCAAAGTTCAGTTTGAAAGCCATTAGACAGGGCCAGACAAAGTGTCAGACTGGGAAAGGAAGGCCGTTCCGGCGTGAGGCAAGGAAGGTGTGTCAGCCTTAGAAGGGCGAGTGCACTGGTAGCCCAGCGTGGGGCGTCACAGCCTGAGCAAGAAGAGGAGGGCCCTAGAATGAGGAGAGGGCAGAAGTGATGGGGTGCTGGTTCCATAACGGGAGTCCAGCTCATCACCGCCAAAAAAGGGGCTACAAATAAGAAAAAGGAGAAAACTAGAAAGAATTCTATGGTGTTGGGTTGGAATTAGAGGTATTAGCATGAACTCCTGGTTAGAAATACAGGTACTAAAATACATATATTTCAAGGTATCAATATAAACAGATACAGAAGTATAGTTGTATATGTTATACACACACTCACATTTTTCCTAACTCTGATGTGAACAGCAACACTTCAATGAGCAATGAGCACATCTAGTGCCCAGATCTTGGTTTCTAAATCCCACTCTCCACTAAAAGGAAGCCAAACTGGCTTATTCCAGAAAAGTAAAAGATTAGCCTGGAATACCTCATTTGTCAGAAAGTAAGGAAGTAATCACAGACAACAGGGACAAACCAAAAGAACACAGAAAACCAACTTGAAAGAATTCCCAAATCCAGGACAATTTGTGCATCAAAATGAGCAATAATAGAAGATGACCAAACTTACCAATGAAATAGCAATACATGTAACCTTGCTGATTTAAATAAATGAACAAATAAATAAATAGCAATAAAAGAACGCTCTTTCTTACAGTAAAAGCCAACTGATAAGTGTAGAAAGAAGAAAATCGGCACATGGCAGCCACCAGAATAAAAATTAAATCAGACCATGTCCCCTCCTCAAAAAACCCCAAATGATTTCAAAACCAGAGGGTGAAAGTAGGACAAAGAACGGAATATTTATGATTCTAAAGTACCTTCCTGATATCCTTATTAACTAGAAAGGGGGGAAAGAGTAACTTCACAGTGAAGAAGCCTAGCATCCTGCTCCTTAATTAAATGATCAACATGAATACCCTCAGTGATATGACAGATGAAAATCAGGTAACAAGATGTGAGAAAAGTGCAGCATCATTTCTCTGACATTCCTGTCAAAAAATGATAGTAGTCAAATCACAAGGAACCATCAGATAAATTCTCCATTTATGCAGGACAGTCCATCACATATCTGACCTGCAGTTTTCAAAACTGCCATAGTTGTAAAAGTCAAGGAAAGACCAAGGAACATGTCCAGACTGAAGGAGACTAGAGACTCATGGCAACTGAGTAACGGACACTGTTGGGACAAACAGCCGAGCTCAAAGGGTGTCTGAAATCAGGTGGTGGGAATGCACCTGTTACTTCCTCGGTTTGGACGGCTGCATTGTAATTATGTACAAGAACACCACTGCTTGAAGGAAACACACTGAAGTACTCAGGGACGCTGAGCAAGTAACTCTCAAATGTCCTGAAAAAGTCCTTGCAAACTTTCTGTAATATAGAAATTACTTCAAAATAAAAAAATATTTTATATAAGATCCTGTACGTTATAGTTATAATTGGTCATAAAAATAATGTAAATTAGGTAATAAAATCATTAAAAGAAGCCATTGTGTTAAGGACTTGCACCTGAAGGGCACTTTTCTTAACTTAATAAGTTCCTTTAAAGTCATAGTTCCATAGCAGCAGTAACTTTTAAGCCACAACACAGAAGTTTAACTCAACAAGATGGCGGGCATTTTATAAAGAAATACTCCAGCAAAACAGAAAAGAGTCTAATGAAGCCAACAGTCTTCATCCTTTTTATACCTGAACAGCAATTAGTCTAAGGATGCACACGTTCCCCATTACCCAGCCAACTTGTTTTTAAGAAAAGACATGTGCAAAGAACTGAGAACCAAAAGCCAGTACCTTGATTGAGGTGTGTGGCCTCCATGATCTGAACGCCGTTCACAGAGCACTGGGACCCACTCAGGGGGATCAGAGTCACCGTCCCCCCAACATTCTCAAAGATGCAGTGCTCACTCTCCAAGTCGAGGCCGTGAAGAACTGAGACAGGAAAACAAAGGAAGAAAATATGTCCTTCGGTACCTGGTACAATGATTCCCAACCTTCATTTATTTTCTCAGTTTGAACTGTGAGGGGAACACTTATGTTTAGTGAGAAAACTGAACTTCAGGAGTTCACAGCATCAACTGACAGAACCAGCCCTTGCATGTCACTCAGTGGGTGTGGATATCACCTGAAACAAAGGATTTCATCTTCAGGGAAAAAACAGCTGAGTAAATTGACTTAGCTGATTACCACTGACACGCTTTGCTTGAGTCTGAATGAACTTCCTCCTCCAGTTACCTGAAGGTCCTGGTAAAATGGGAGGGACAGATGGCCCCATGGTTCAAGGACTTCTTGTGACCCCCACTCTTACTGACACTGCATTCCAGGAGCACAGACCAAAGGTGAAAGATGAACATGGGAGGGCATGAATCTCGGGAGGCCCACGAAGTCTCTACAAGTCCTGAGGTGAGCTTGACCTCCACAGACCTCTCATTGCGTGTGGCTGCCAAGGGCCACCTACTCCCACCCGC
>SJYQ01000651.1:473522-611631 GCA_006410935.1 Redunca redunca | reverse complement strand
GTCATGTATGGATGTGAGAGTTGGACTGTGAAGAAGGCTGAGCACAGAAGAATTGATGCTTTTGAACTGTGGTGTTGGAGAAGACTCTTGAGAGTCCCTTGGACTGCAAGGAGATCCAACCAGTCCATTCTGAAGGAGATCAGCCCTGGGATTTCTTTGGAAGGAATGATGCTAAAGGTTAAACTCCAGTACTTTGGCCACCTCATGCGAAGAGTTGACTCACTGGAAAAGACTCTGATGCTGTGAGGGATTGGGGGCAGGAGGAGAAGGGGACGACCGAGGATGAGATGGCTGGATGGCATCACTGACTCGATGGACGTGAGTCTGAGTGAACTCTGGGAGTTGGTGATGGACAGGGAGGCCTGGCGTGCTGCGATTCATAGGGTCGCAAAGAGTCGGACACGACTGAGCGACTGAACCGAACTGAACTGAAACATACGGTATAGGGGAGCCCGCAAAACACAGTATGATACTCTTCCCATTGTAAGTCATGGATCAGAGAAAAAGATACTGAAGTCAAGGTTACAGAGCCCACCGCTGATGCGGATAAGGAAATTCTTATCTCATGAAAGGGCTACTCTGTTTGGGAGCAGGCCCAGTCATGTAGGTAGGACCTGGTGGTTCAAGAATCTGCCTGCAACACAGGGGGCCCTGGTTCGACCCCTGGGTCAGGAAGATCCACTGGAGAAGGAAATGGCAACCCACTCCAGTATTCTTGCTTGAAAAATCCTATGGACAGAGGAGCCTGGTGGGCTACAGTCCAAGGGGTCGCAAAGAGTCGGACACGACTGAGTGACTTTCAGACACAACTTCATAATTAAACTGAGGGACCGGAAAACTGTACATACAGGCAATCGCAGTTTAGGTGCTGGTGGCTTTTCTTCCTAAGTCTGTCTTTTTGTTCCTTACCTCCCTCTTACTGGTTCTACAAATTAGAAGGCAAAGGGAGTGGATCTTCATTTAGCTTTAGGATGACATAAAAGAGGAATTTCTAATGCCAGAGAATCCCAATGAACTGCTGAAAATCCCCAAAGAGCTCAAGGATTTGTTGCACATTCTTTACCATCACAGCGTGTTCATGAACATGGAGTGTTACACTAAACCTTGCCAGTGTGTCTGACGGAAAGCTGAAACCAAACTGAGAATGTTCCAGGTAAGCAGTTTCTACCTTCAAGTGATACAGGATCATGCCAGTGCTCAGAAGGTCGTCATAGATGCCGATCAGATGGGGCAGCTCAGAGTCCAAAACAACCCCAATCCCTTCCTTCCTTAGGGCCAGAGTCTGTTCCTAGAATTAGGAGGGAAAGAAAAGGAAGAGGTTACTTTGGGAAAAGAGAACTTCCTGCTGGGTGCTTGTTAGACTTAACACAGGTTTCTCCACTGGGTCAGTGGTAAAGAATCCACCTGCAGTATAAGCGCCGAAGGAGACAGGGGTTCGACCCCTGGGCGGGGATGATCCCCTAGAGAAAGCGACGGCAACCCATTCCAGTAATCTTTTTTTTTCCACTCTGGTATTCTTGCCTAGGAAATCCCATGGACAGAGGAGCCTGGCAGGCTACAGTCCACAGGGTCACAAAAAGTCAGACTGACTGAGCTCGAGCATGAGCACGGAAGTGTTAAAAATGAGCGATGTTTTTATTGCTCACGAAAAAAACTGCAAGAAAAAAGGATCATAAACTTCGTGCTGAAATCCTGGCATATGGTGGGCAAAGCAAGCTTGGAACATATAAAAAGCTCAACATAAAATGAATTACATTTATTGCCAGATAAAGATTCATATACATATGTTATAAATGCACATACACACACACGAAGCTAAGCTCAAATCTTGCCTTCCTGAGGAAGGGGTCTGGGACCAGTCGACTACAAGGTAATCTTTCCCCCTCTTCAGAACCTTTACTTCACTTAATTCCTAGATGTCTCCTGATTCGTTGGTTCTTGTTGCCAGTGACTAGGGTCCAACTCTGCGTGTCAACCCCTTCCTGTGCATTATCTCCCATGGACCAGAAGCAGCTAACCCTCGGTGCCCTGCACCGCCTTCTACCCACTAACCACCCCCACCTGCAGGGCTCCCACCAAGCACCGCCACCACCTCCCTTGGCCCTGCACTACCCTCCAGCTACCACCAACTTCTCTGTGCCCCTTCAGAGGAAACCACCTCCAAAGACCTCCCTACTTGTGGTCCTCTACTTCCTCCCTCTAGCACTCTCCAGTTCCATGGAGTCTTTGATCCCAGTGACTCAACAGTCTCCTGGATTTATGAGCAACCTACACAGTCATCCCTGTATATCCTAGAGCGGGTTGGTTCCAGGACCTCCTCAGATACCAAGATCCAAGGATGCTCATGTCTCTTATATAAAAACACATGGTTTGCATATATACTACACACATCCTCCCTTATACTTTAAGTCATCTTTAGATTACTTATAATACCTAATACAATGTAAATATGCAAGTCATTGCGAACATAGTGAAAATGCTATGCAAATATTTGCTGGAGCAAGGCAAGTTCAAGTTTTTATCTTGGGGAACTATCTGAAGTTTTTTTCCCCAAAACACTTTCCATCAGTGGTGGGTTGAATCCATGGATGTAGAATCTACAGACACAGAGAGCTCAACTGCATGCTAATGATGCTCAAATCTCAAATTAAGGGGAAGGAAGGCAGACCTCCCCCTTAAAACTCCACCCTCGTGTCCAAACCCCCTGCCTCAATCTACCTGTGGCAACACCAAGCAGGCAGTTCAAACTTAACACCTTGAAAGCTCAATCCTTGATTCCCGCTGCCTGCCACACCTGCACAACAGCCCTTCTCAGTAAATGCCAATCTTCCTTACAGTTGCTTGGACCAAAAACTAGGCTGTCCTACTGTTTACAACAGCCAAGACGTGGAAGCAACTGAATGTCCACTGACAGAGGAATGGATTATGGAGATGTGATACACATATCACAGACTGTTAATCAGTCATTAAGAAGAATGAAATCATGCCATTTGCAGCAACATGGATGGATCTGCTGCTGCTGCTGCTAAGTCACTTCAGTCGTGTCTGACCCTGTGCGGTCCCATAGACAGCAGCCCACCACGCTCCCCTGTCCCTGGGATTCTCCAGGCAATGGAGTGAGTTGCCATTTCCTTCTCCAACGGATGGATCTAGAAAATATTATATTAAGTAAAGTGAGCCAGACAGAGAAGGAGCAATATCATATGACACCCCTTATATGCAGAATCTAAAAAGAGAAGATACAAATGAACTTATTTATAAAACAAAGATTCACAGACTTAGAGAACGAGCTTATGGTTGCCAGGGAGAAGGACAGGGAGAAGGGACAGTTAGGGAGTAACTAACACTGCGCGTACACTGCACACTGCTGTATTTAAAATGGATAACCAGTAAGGACCTCTGCATAGCACACGGGACACTGCTCAGTGTTAGGTGGCAGCCTGGATGGGAGGGCAGTCTGAGGGATACATGTGTGTGTATGGCTGAGTCCCTTTGTTGTTCACATGAAACTAACACAACAATGTTAATTAGCTATACCCCAATACAAAACAAAAAGTTTAAAAAAAAAAGCTGTCCTTTGCACATGTCTTTCTCTAAACCCTTCAACACCCACTACTGACTCTAGCTTCAAATATGCGCCCAATCTTAACAACAAAGCACAGCAACGCACTGCTCCCTGGCCCCAAGCACCAGCACCTCCAGCAAGACGGCCGCTGTAATCCCGGCTGCTCCAGCCGGTGCCCAAGCCAGGGCCCACGCTCTCCTCTGCAGCCAGAGGGATGTCAGGGCAGGCGCCTCCTCTGCTGCTGCTGCTGCTGCTAAGTCGCTTCAGTCGTGTCCAACTCTATGCGACCCCAGAGACGGCAGCCCACCAGGCTCCCCCGTCCCTGGGATTCTCCAGGCAAGAACACTGGAGTGGGTTGCCATTTCCTTCTCCAATGCAGGAAAGTAAAAAGTGAAAGTGAAGTCGCTCAGTCGTGTCTGACTCTTCGCGACCCCATGGACTGCAGCCTACCAGGCTCCTCCGTCCATGGGATTTTCCAGGCAAGAGTACTGGAGTGGGGTGCCATTGCCTTCCCCGAGGCCCCTCCTCTACAAGGGTCAATTATGTGGCCTCCTTTGCTCTGTCAGAGCCAAAATCTTTGCAAGGTTCTAGAGAGCTCCGTGTGCCCTCACCGCTCTCTGACCTCCTGCCACGCACCCCCAGCACCCTCCTCTCTGAGGACCCCGACTTCGTGATGCTCTCCAAACCTGCTCCCACCTCAGGGGTTCCTAAGGGGGTTCCTTCTGCTTTTGTGGCCACTGCTTCCTCTGTTCTTGTTTACTCTTTCCCTTCCCCGACTAGGTTTCCTGACCCTGGCAGCCTGACATTTTGAACAAAATGGTTCTCCACATGCAGGGCCACCCTGTCCACTGCAGGATCCTTAGGAGTGTCCCTGGCCTCTGCCCTCCAGACGCCAGTGAGACGCATCCCTCAAGGCTGTGAGATGTCCCCAGACACCGAGAAATGTCCCCTGGGGAATGAAATCTGCCTCAGGAGAGACCACCTACCTTCAATGCACACAAAACGTGGCCCTCACATCCTCAGGGCTCTGCTCCAAAGCCTCCTTCCCCACCACCCCATCCAAGACCCCAGTCACCAATCTCTCTTACCCTGAGTTGTTTCTCTCTTAGCAGTTACCACTCTCTGCACGTTATAGAAGAGCTTATCCCTTGTCTCCCGACTAGAATGTAACCCAACGCCTAGTTTCATGTCTGATACAGAGATGCTGCTCAATGAGGATCTGTCAAATGAGTGAGTGAGTGGGCAGACACTCAGAGTTCAGAGAAATGCAGGCAGGAGGGTCTCGGGGATGAGACTGGGAGGCCCTTTACCAGCAGGCCCATCTGCCCTGAGACAGCAGACTGGAAACCCAGGTGCATGGGCACAGGTGGAAAGCAGACAAACTCCAGCAGAGTGAAGGTGGAAATACCAGCCTGCAGGCTGGGCTGGGCTGTGAGACTGTGCCCCATCCCAGAGCACAACATCGGGCTCAGTGACCACAGGCCGATGGGAGCCGTGGAGGAGGCAGTCCCGTGCTGCTGCTGGGGGCTCTGGGGCAGGGGTGCTCTGAGTGAACACCTTCCTCACCCCCTCGTGCGGCTGGACATGCTGAGCACACTCCAGTTCTGGACTCCAAAGCCCAGCACAGCCCGAAACAGAGCTGGCACTCCTCACATTCCTGGATCAAATAAATGCATCCTGTGTCGTTTAAATATTACATCAGAGCCTCCACCACATGCGTGCAGAGCTGGAGTCAGGCCAGAGGATGACGGAGCGCAGGGGAAAAAAGAGATGGTTTAAAAATAACATAAAAATCACCACTTGAGAGAAAGCAATTTAATTTAACAACCATTAAATAGATACGCAGAGGAAATGACCAATGCATAACTTAGATTCAAGAAAAGGAAATGAAGCGTATCATTGTTCTTCAATTACTCCTCTTATCAGCCGGGCTCCCTCACCCGGCCCAGAGTATCAGGCTGAGAGGCTGGGACCTTCATCTTCCCAATTCGCCACACCAAGGCCCTTGCAAATCCTGGCTGAAATGAACCCTCAACATACCGACCTCAACTCCTGCTTCTCCAGCAGAAGTCATGCTTTTCCTCTTGCCCATAAAGTGGAAAGTCTGATTTTTTTTTAAAGATATATATTACAGTGGAGAATTTAATCATACAGCCTCATTTCATAAAAGAAAGTCCTCCCTGGAAGGCCTGGTAGCTGTGAACTGTGACGACGCTGCACACAGAGCAGGTGGCTCCCGGCCATGGACTGTGCCCAGGCACCAGGTCCATGTGAAAAGGAGAGGAGAGGCTGTCCTCAAAGGTCCAGACAGAGCATTACCCTTCTTCATCAAAGTACACAATAACCCAAAAAGGAGAGTGGTTGGGGGTGTATTTTAAACTCTTACAGCTTCCACTCACTCTAACTAGAGAGACTGCTTGGAATACATCCCAGCTTAGTTTAACATTCTTGTTTTTTTAACCCACTGAAAAGTACTTTTTTTTTTCCTTCCTTAAAGTCTCATACATAGACTTTAAAAATCATTTGAAATTTATAATTTCAGAGCCGTTAGGTCAAAAGCATTACTTGTCTCATCCCCAGCACATGCACACACACACATGCATACTCTCTCTCTCTCTCTCACACACACACACACACACATTTTCTTCCACACATAGAAGGGGTAAAACCTGAATTAACAGAAAGTCTCTGAGGATCGGGGGTGGGGGCAGATGAATTTATGATTAATGCTGCCCTAAAGCTCTATGACATTCAAGCTGCAGTCACTATATGATATTATAAAAGTGTCACCTCATAAAACTAAAAACGAGGGTTTAAATCATTGCTTGAGTGAAAAAGTAATTTCAGACAAAAATATCTATCACGTATAATATTTATTGAGTGGTATCTACTGTTATACATAATTGATGAAACACCTCTTTGATAAGATGGAATATTTAACAGAGCAGAGCTGGCGATCCCTTTCCCAACGCCAGGCACACAGGGTCCCAAAAAGAGAATGTGGTCCAAGACGTGTGGCTGCACGTATTCGGAATTGAAACAAAGCTTCTGGCAACTAGTGTTTGAATAAAAAGGAAACTACAGCCTGACAAAAAGTATAAGCAGATAGAGTCCACTTAAACATGACGTTCATCACATTTCCAAAAGTATGTTCAAAATTATTTTCTTCAACCCTGACTCTAACACCTGTGTTCAGGGACTTCCGTGGCGGTCCAGTGGTTAAGGAGTCACACTTCCAAGGCAGGGAGCCCGAGTTTGACCCCTGGTGAGGGAACAAAGATCCCACATGCCTTGTGGCCAGAAAATCAAAACAGAAAACAGAAGCAATACCGTAACAAACTCATAAAGACTTTTAAAATGGCCCACATCCAAAATAAAAAAATTTTTTTAATCTTTAAATAAACAAACAAACAAAAAAAAACCTGCCCCCAGCAGTGCCTCCTCTGGCATGACCAGGCGTTCAGGTGAGGAGCAGGCAGGGCTGCCAGGGCTACAGGGAGAAGCCACAGGGCCTGGCTCACTGGCATGTCCCATGTGACTCCACAGGCCTCCGTTAGACTCAGCAGGAATTTTCCTGTTTTCATCATAACCACATCCTTAATATCTAGCCCTGTGTCTGCCAAAACACAACAGCCTTCCCGAAAAAGTAGGTGAAAATCAAGACAAAAACTTGTCAATAAGAAAGCCTATCTCTCCCTCTCGAGAAGCCTTCCTGAGAGCTAGGTCTTGCCTGGGAAATACTGGGAAAACTCTAGCAGTGTGTCTGCTCCACCTGAACTCACAGTTCCAGAGGGGCAGAAACTGTTTCCACACACCGAGTATGTGGGGTGAGCAGGGCTCACCAGGCACCCAGCAGTCACTCAGTACACTGCTGATTATTTGGCGCTGTAAAGAGTTGGTGGTTTTACCTGTTTTTTGTTGCTGTTGTTGTTGCTAGCCAAGAATTAAAAGTCACGCCTTCTTCTGGTGGAAATTCAGTTTATGAAGAATCATGTGTTTCACTAACCAGGAGGATTGTGTGGAACTGCCACACAGCGGACTGTGGCCTTAACTTCTGCAAACCTGACTACAGCAGCAGAAGAGAAGGGGGCACCATGATGGGGGCTTAGAGAACCTGGCCGGCTCGCGTGTGAGGAGGGAGGGAGTCAGGCAGGTGGGAAGACTCCTCTTAAAAATAAAATTATCCTCTAGCATAGATGCTTTTAATTAAAAAAAAAAAGGCAAACCTGTATGTGATTTCATTTGAATTTAACAGAAGGAAAAGCAACTGAAGTATTTGCTGAATTTTAACCAGCTGTGGTGTTTGTGTCCACTCCTGGGCACGCATCAACACACAAGCAGGTCAGGGTGGTCAGGCGGAGTTGTAGTCAGGTTTGCAGAAGTTAAGCGCACTCTCTACTGTGAGGCCACTCCACAAAAACTAGAAAGCCACTGAGAACTCTGAAAACAGGGACTGGCTGACACATAGAACACAAACCTGGCAAGGACGAGCGGGATGCCTAGGAATAGAGGGAAAAGGGAGGTGAAATTAGGAAGGAAGGAATAGCCTCATAGACTCTATGTGACAATTTGACTGACTAACCTTAAGACTCTTCTCAACTATTTTACATCCTTCTCTTAATGAGAAATAAGGAAACTGGAGAGTTTGCAAGAGTTGCAAAAATCTGATAAATATCCAAAAAAGATTTTTATTGCTAGGGAAAAAAAGTCCTGACACTTCCCAGTAACACTTTCCAGACAGCTCATCAAGTAGATATCGCTGACTTATTTTTAAAAATAGCTCACCAATTTGACTAGCAAATGTTGTCAAGTAATTTGCATCTTTCTTTTACAATATACAAATGGTAAATAGTCATAGTCAACACAAACCAATTAGTTCTGAAATCCTGAAAGTACACACACTGGCATTCACCCAGAAGCTTCAATTTCTTGCATATCCTTGTGCGCAAAGAAAGAATCCTGTCCATGTAACTGAGGAAGGAAATAGCTGCCAAGATAGCCAAAGTCGATGAAGCTTGTACCTGTCAACGGCCTGCAACACCATCCCACCTTCCTCCACCCTTTGTTCATGTAACCTGACCCGGCAGGGATGAAAAGGAGTCAAAATCTCCACTTTCCTCCAGGAAATAACTTTTTATTCTCACTGTGTTCCTAGAGAGCACAATGAGGTGAAGGAAAACCACCTCTGCTGCCTAGAGGCACATCCACGTCCCGGCGAGGCTGCCTGGCTAAGTGTAACGTCCGTGTGGGAGCTCTACTGATGCTCTTGGAATCCTAAGATTTTAACTGCAAACACAGGGAAGGGAAGGAACAGCCTGGGAGAATCCAGGCCCGACCGGAAATCCACCTGCACTGAAAGCGGCTGGCAGGTGCCGCAGACCCGGAGAGGCCAGGGAGGGCCGGAAGCCAGCCCAGGCCGCATGAGGATGAAGGGAAGCGATGGTTCTGGTGAGCAGACAGACCTGGCACTCCACCGGCCGAAGGAGGAAAGGAAGGACCAAGTGGGGCGACCTCGACGTCACCCTGACCTTTCTGTGCCTCTAAGCCCCCGGCGAACCCTCAGCAGGTCCAGAGCTCTGCCCGCACGGCGGCCGGAGTCGCCCGGGGCCTTCGGTCTCCACGGCCGCTGCCACCACCCCTCCTGCGTGGTCTCCGACAGCCCCAGCGGTCCTCCTGCTTCGTCTCGTGCCAGCCTGCCTCCGTCCTCCACACGACGGGCACGGTCTTCTTCCCAGAATGTCGAGAGGTCGCACACAGAGCCCTTCCATGGCTTCTCGTGCGTTTAGCACAAGATGGCGCCCGCCGCTCGCCGCCGCAGGCCCCGGCCCACCGCCCCGCTCCGCCGCCTCAGCCTCCACGTGACCCCCGGCCTCCGGCCCGGCGGCCTCCTCACCCCACTGCAGGGCCTCTGCGCACGCTGTTCCCTCTGCGGAGCAGCTCTCCCCCTGCATCTCAGCCTGCCCCTCCTGTCAGCCGGCTCGTACCCTGCCCGCTGCCTGCTCTCTGAAGACCGAAGGCCCAGCAGGTCGGGCGAACGAGGCCCTTGCTCACAGAGAGCTCACCTCCCACGAGAACTGCACCCCTCCACTTCCTCCCCCGGCCACATCCTGTCGTTCCACCCAGCTGGCTGTTTCCAGAGCACTCCAGTCTGTAAGAGTCAGACACGACTGAGCAACTTCACTTTCAGGCATTGGAGAAGGCAATGGCAACCCACTCCAGTGTTCTTGCCTGGAGAATCCCAGGGACGGGGGAGCCTGGTGGGCTGCCGTCTATGGGGCCGCACGGAGTCGGACACGACTGAAGTGAGTTAGCAGCAGCAGCAGCAGCAGCCAGTCTGTCAAAATTATGTGAGTTTATTGCCTGGTCCCCCAGAAAGCAAATACAATACGCCAAGCTCAGCAAACAAGAGACCAGGTGGGGATCGGCAAGGGGCAAACTACCGCTCTGATCCCAAGGCTGACTGCCTCGCGTCAGTCCTATGGGCCTGCTCTCTGCCTGGCAAAAGCAGCTCCTGAACCTCAAAGGAATGCTTCAAATCGCCAGAGACGTCAGAAGCGTATAAGGGAAGTTGCTTACATGTGAAGCTTGGATTCTAAAAGATGGTCATCATAAATAATCAGAAAAGTTGATGTCAGATTGGCACCTATTACTAATACATTATAAAAATTGAAGTAGGAATGCAAAAGCCTTGCTCCCCACCCTCCACCCCCAAACAATCCATGTTATAGTACCCGCGGTCAAAAGAGACATACCGGACAGATGGTAAACAGAACAGGACTAACCAGGGCAGAAGCAGGAAAGGAAGAACCTGACCACCTCCTCACCTCCTCCCCAGTACTAGCAAACAGACCTCTCGGGGCATTCCAGCCACTACACAGTAAACAGAACAAGTGTTGTCCTTTCAGTGAACAGAAGCTCTGGGGACAGTTCAATTTCCATCACACTTCCCACTGAAGAAACAACATTCTTAATGTAAACGCTGAACAGCTAACTACTGGCAGGCAGTTCAGAGAGATGCTACGGAGATCTCTCCGATGAAACGGTCCTTCACTGGCTGAGCAAATCACCCAGATGTCAGGATTTAAATTATGCAAAATGCATAATCCCAATTAACAAAATTAGGTGTGAAAATATGCAAGAGAAAATTTCCTTGCATTAATATTTAACTAGACTTTTAAAGTAGAGCAGGATCTTGTGATCATAAAAACTTTAGTGTATCTGACCTAAACAGAAGCCCAAAATACTCAGGAGGGTTCACCAGAAGGATCTACAAGGGTGCTGTTTTTTTGTTTGTTTTTTTTTAATCATTTTTATACAGCACGAACTTTAACCCAAGATGAGAAAGCAGAGTGAAAGGATCACTTTAAGTGACGCACTTTAACCCAGAAAGCTCCAATCTTACATCGGCCTTAAACTTCAGTCTTATAAAGCTGGCTTCCTCATGGTTCTTACCCACAGAAATTTGTCCCACTTGCCCCCACCTCCAGCCTTTATTCCTGGGACAGCTCTCTAAATCCTTCCTCTCCTGAGTCCTAGCCATCCTTCCCCTCCCCCAGGAAACACCTAGAGTCTCCTCACCTCCACAGCGGATCCTTCCTCTCAATGACCAGAGTTATTGCGCCTGATCACGTGCATCTTAGTCAAAAATGGCTAGTGTCTTTACACCCAGGCCCGGCTTGTTTCAACTACTAGACCAGTAGGTCAGTCAAAGAGTTTTTAAAAACACCGTGCCTGACCCCTGCAGGGGCTTCCCTTGTGGCTCAGCTGGTAAAGAATCTGCCTGTAATGCAGGAGACCCTGGTTCGATTTCTGGGTCGGGAAGATCCTCTGGAGAAGGGACAGGCTACCCACACCAGTATTCTTGGGCTTCCCTTGTGGCTCAGCTGGTAAAGAATCCGCCTGCAAGGCAGGAGACCTGGGTTTGATCTCTGGGTTAGGAAGATCCCCTGGAGAAGGGAAAGGCTACCCACGCCAGTATTCTTGCCTGGAGAATTCCATGGACTGTATAGTCCATGGGGTCGCAAAGAGTCGGACATGACTAAATGACTTTCACTTTCACTGACCCCTGCAGTTCCTTTCAGTAAGCATCTCATTTAAAGATGGACCTAGTAAGGGTATTTTCTTAAGCTCCCAGGTTATTTTGCATCCACAATTTTCTGTATTTCCAGTAGGAATGAGCCTCTGATCTGCTGGGTGCACTCAGGATTTCCAAAGGGCGAGTGCTGTACTTCATTCTCCAGCCAGCAGAAGAATCTGCAACTCGTTCAGCTCACACTTACGAGCATCTGCCACTACCTGCCAGGTCAACTTAAAGCTGTCTGCTAGACTATACAGAAAACGTCTTCAGCTTCTGTTTCAAATGTGTGTGAAGGATATATCAATGATTAGAGTGAGTGAGTGAGTGTGCGTGTGTGTACGTGTGTTAGCTTGGGCTGCCAGAACAATATACCACAGACTAGATGGTGGAGACAACGGAAATGGACTTTTCATAGTTCTGGAGGCTTGGAAGTTCAAGATTAAAATGTCACCAAGAAGTTTTATTCTGGGGCCTCCTCTCTTGGCTTACAGAGAGCCATCATCTCACTATGTGCTTTCACGGCCTTTCCTGGGTATGTGTGCACAACGCGGGAGAGAGGTGAGGCCACAGGCCAACTGGATTCGGGTCCCATCCTTATGACCTCATTATCCTTTCCTTAATTTCTTTCTAAAGGCCTTACCTCCAAATATAGTCACACTGGGAATCAGGGTTTCAACAAATTTTGGCAGTCCATGGCAGGGTCTGTGTGTCTAACATATACATTATATACTTATAAATATAGACTATATTATAAACGCAATACATGTATTGAGGTAGATGGGAAAGACAAGAAGAGAGATACTGAGCCTAGTAGAGATGTCTCATGCAAATTAGAAATAGATTATTGTCTCTGGGCAGTTTTTTCTTTATACTTTTTCACTTTTCCCAATTTTCTAAGACAAACACACTTATACAATGCAGGTAATAAAGAGTTTTTAAATAAAGGAATATACTTCCATATGAAATTTCTTAATTTATTCCAATTTATCTTATTTAAAATATATTTTAAATAATCTCAAGTAATCTCCAAGGCCAAGTTTTCCTGTACATTGTATAACATTCTGAAGATGTAATTCTAAAATGATAAGACAAAAATGCACCACCCAAACTGAAACCCCAGAGACCATTTCTCCAAAAGCCCTCAATACAGAAAATCTGCCCACAGCTAACACACTGAGTGACAAAGAGCGGATAGCTTTCCCTCCAAGATCAGGAACAAGACAAGGAAAAAGAAATAAAAGGCATCCAAACTGGAAAGGAAGAAATAAAACTGTCTTTATGTGCAAATGACATAATATTATATATAGAAAACTCAAACTCAACCGAAAAGAATGTTATAGTTAATAAATAAAGGCAGTAAAGTTTCAAGACACAAGACCAATATACAAAAATAAGTCACATTTCAATACCCTAATAAAAAACTTTCAGAAAGAGAAATTAAGAAAACTATGCCAAAGCCTTTGACTGTGTGGATCACAATAAACTGTATGAAATTCTGAGAGAGATGGGAATACCAGACCACCTAACCTGCCTCTTGAGAAATCTGTATGCAGGTCAGGAAGCAACAGTTAGAACTGGACATGGAACAACAGACTGGTTCCAAATAGGAAAAGGAGTACATCAAGGCTGTATATTGTCACCCTGCTTCTTTAACTTACATGCACAGTACATCATGAGAAACCCTGGACTGGAAGAAACACAAGCTGGAATCGAGATTGCTGGGAGAAATATCAATAACCTCAGATATGCAGATGACACCACCCTTATGGCAGAAAGTGAAGAGGAACTCAAAAGCCTCTTGATGAAAGTGAAAGAGGAGAGTAAAAAGTTGGCTTAAAGCTCAACATTCAGAAAACAAAGATCATGGCATCCAGTCCCATCACTTCATGGGAAATAGATGGGGAAACAGTGGAAACAGTGTCAGACTTTATTTTGGGGGGCTCCAAAATCACTGCAGATGGTGATTGCAGCCATGAAATTAAAAGACACTTGCTCTCTGGAAGAAAAGTTATGACCAACCTAGATAGCACATTCAAAAGCAGAAACATTACTTTGCCAACTAAGGTCCGTCTAGTCAAAGCTATGGTTTTTCTAGTAGTCATGTATGGATGTGAGAGTTGGACTGTGAAGAAGGTTGAGCACAGAAGAATTGATGCTTTTGAACTGTGGTGTTGGAGAAGACTCTTGAGAGTCCCTTGGACTGCAAGGAGATCCAACCAGTCCATTCTGAAGGAGATCAGCCCTGGGATTTCTCTGGAAGGAATGATGCTAAAGCTGAAACTCCAGTACTTTGGCCACCTCATGCGAAGAGTTGACTCATTGGAAAAGACTCTGATGCTGTGAGGGATTGGGGGCAGGAGGAGAAGGGAACGACAGAGGATGAGATGGCTGGATGGCATCACGGACTCGATGGATGTGAGTCTGAGTGAACTCCCAGAGTTGGTGATGGACAGGGAGGCCTGGCGTGCTGTGATTCATGGGGTTGCAGAGTCGGACGCGACTGAGCAACTGAACTGAACTGAACTGATGACATTTACCTTGCATCAAAAAGAACAAAATAACTAAGAATAAATTTAACAAAGGAGGTAAAGGACCTGTACCCTGAAAACTATTAATGAAAAAACTGAAGATACAAATAAATGAAGAGATATTCCATGCTTATAGAATGGGAAAATACTGTCAAAATTTACAGGTCCATTCTACTCAAAGTGATCTTCCAGATGCAATGCAATCCCTATCAAAATTTCAATGGCATTTTTCACAGAAATAGAAAAAAAAATCCTAAAATTTGTATGGACCCACAAAAGACTGAACAGCCAAACCAATCTTGAAAAAGAACAAAACTAAAGAAGGCATTATGCTTCCTGACATCAAAGTATATTACAAAGCTACAGGAATCAAAACAGTATATCAACAGAACAGAACAGGAAGCCAATTATAAACTCACACACAAGTGGTTAACTTATGATAAAGGTTCCAAGAATATGCAATGGGGAAAAGACAGTCTCTTCTTTAAATGGTGTTGGCAAAATGGACAGTCACATGTAAAAAATAAAACTAACCCCATACTTTACAACATACACAGAAATAAATTCTAAAGACAAACGTAAGTCCTAAAACCATAAAACTCCTAGAGGAAAACACCAAGGGTAAGCTCCTTAACATCAGTCTTGGCATGATTTTTTGGGGACATGACAATCAAAAGGAAACACAACAAAAGCAAAAGCTCAAGAATCCACAATGCTGCTAATAAGAGCATGTAGTTTAAAACTTATAAACTGTTTCTGTCTGGAATTGTCCCCTTAATCTTTTCAGACTGAGGCTGACCACAGGTACTAAAACTTTAGAAAGCAAAACCACAGCTAAGGCAGGACTACTGTACATGAAAAGGTGCTCAACATCACTAATCACCAGGGAAACGTAAACCAAAACCTCAATGACATCACCTCCCACTCATTAGAATGGCTATTACCAAAAAGAAACAAGTGCTGGTGAAGATGTGAAGAAAAGTGAACCCTTGCGCACTATTCGTGGGAATGTAAATTGGTACAGCCATTATGGAAAACAGTACTTTTTTGAGAAGGTTTCTCAAAAAATTAAAAACAGAACTACCATATGATCCAGCAATTCCACCTGGGGTATTTCTCTGAAGAAAATGAAAACAGGGTTTAAAAGAAACATCCGCAGTATCCATATTCACTGCAGTATTATTTATAACAGCCAAGATATGGAAACAACCAAAATGACCATCAGCCCATGAATGGATAAAGAAAATGTGATACACACACAAAATGGACTGCTACTGCTAAGTCACATCAGTCGTATCCGACTCTGTGCAACCCCATAGACAGCAGGCCACCAGGCTCCCATCCCTGGGACTCCAGGCAAGAATACTTGAGTGGGTTGACACTGCCTTCTCCAGCTGGCCAAAAAAGGAAAGAAATTCTGCCATCTGCAACAATAAGAATGGACCTTGAGGGCATTATGCTAAGTGAAATAAATCAGAAAAAGATAAACACTATATGATCTCATCTATAAGTTAAATCTAAATGAACCCAAGTAACAGATACAGAGATCAGGCTGGTGGTTGCCATAGATGGGGGTGGGGGGTGAGGTGAAATGGGTGACAGTGGTCAAAACATATGCAATCACAGTTAGAAAATACCAGTACACATGCTATAGGGGTGTAATGTGCAGCCTGGTGTCTAAAGTTAACAACACTGCATCATATAATCAAAAATTCCTAATAGGGTAAATCTTAAAATTCATTACAAGAAAAAAAAATGTGTACCCAAGTGAGATGATGGATGATAACCAAACTTACTGTGCTGATCACTTGGCATTATATACATATATAAAATAATTTGTATACCTGAAACTAATACAATGTTTCTGGATCAATTACATTCCAATAAAACTGGAGAGAAAACAAACAAAAGCCAAAGAAAAAGAAGGTGTCCAGAAGCTAAAGGAACTATCAGTCACCCTTTTATCAGCAGAAATCACACCTGAAAGACCTATTAATGCTTTCGGGAAAATTTACCATCCTCCACAGGCATCATGATTACACTCTTGAAAATAACACTTAAAACTCTATGTAAGAACGAACTAGTAAGAGTGCCTCTGCATGAAGTTGTGATGTCACATGGCATCTGGATGCCTAGCTCTTAATTAAGCAGGAAATCAATCAGTATTAAAGCAAAGATCCTCAAGTTTGCAAGCTTCATTGTATCATTCTGTCACATAAAGTAGAGAGATTTAAAAAAAAAAAAAAGAGGAGGCAGTCTCCAATCAGTGAAAAGTTAACTCCAGCAGGACTTGGTGCAGAAATTTTGCTTGTTTCAGTGTCGGTATCAAAAGGAAATACAGAAAAATGGAAGAAAGAAACCAAGAGAGAGAGAGAAGAAAAGAAAAAAGAAAGGGGCCAACTTCTGGCTTCCCACAATCTCCTTTGAGGAGGTGCTCACTTCAAGCATCCTGCTAACTCAGGAAAGACACCCCTAGGGAATAGCTTACCACTTCTCCTAGTTCATAATAAAACCTGCTTTTTATGGAGAAGAGAGCTTGCATACCTCTTTTGTCTAGTAACTTAATATCCACCCTACTCACCAAAACCCAGAGAGCCTAACAAATCAGACTGTTTGGACAGCTCCATACACCATGTCAAGCGCACACACTGGTACAGAGATGAGTTTCTGCCCTGGCCATGCAGTAAAGTCAAGGATGAGGAAGGAGAGGCCAGCGCAGAGAGATGTGACCAAGTACTTAATGAGGGACTAGATGAACCGCCCTCCAGGAATCCAAGGAGTTAATACTTTGCAATTGGTCTGCCACTTAAATCCCACCCTATGAGAGTTCACGTCCTTCACATCATAACTTTACATGGACACCAATCCCAAAAGACCAGCACCTCCTCCCTCAGTCAATTTAGCAGGAATACATGTGTATGTCTTGGTTTTATAAATACTCTTTTATGGTCAACAATATTTCACACAAGTATTCCTGTAAGTGATACATTACACTTGGAAACATTATTAATTATACCTTTAGTAAGATAAATTGCAAAGTAAATCAAAAGGGCACATTCACTCAGATTATGCAAGAAGAGGACTTTCAAAAGCCCAAACAAGAATTTGAACACTGCCTGCACAGGCCCCAATAGTTTATTAAAATATGAAACCCAACCCACTTGTGAAAGAGAAATTACATATGAAAAGCATTTTACAAGTAAAATATGTGGCTAAGGTTATAGAATTGTTCAAGGAAACATGAAATTCGAGATAAAAAAAAAAATTGTATTTCCTGATCTGGTCTGTTCAAAGTAAACAAAATAAAAGGTACACACGTGACAATTACCAATCACATACTTCAATTATTTTTACTAGTAAATGCCATGCCCACCACTTATCTACCAACATCTAACTTCTTATAATTGGCAGAGTCAAAAGCAAGCCAACAACCTTTTTCTAAGCATCACAAAATCCAGACCATAAAATCCTCGTCCTTCATTCACTACAAAGCCATTTACATATTGTCAATCGGATGCAATCTACTTTGGGAAACCAGCAGTGTCTTCCACAGTTAAATACTATCTATACCATGTGGCCCATCATCCCACCCTCAGTGCAGGCTCCCCAGCACCAGTCAAAGGCCCCATCAGGCCAGCTGCCTAGATTGGTATTCTCCACGGGCTGAGAAGGAGTTTTACAGGGACTTCCCTGGAGGTTCAGTGGTTAAGAGTCTGCCGTGCAATGCAGGGGACACAGGTTCGATCATTCCCCCAATCAATCCAAGTACAAACCATTTTCCAGCCCTGGCGAGGTGTCATCTCCCTTTCCCAGTGACCTGTCATGGTTCATATCAATGCTTAGAACAAATCGAGCCACGACAAGGATCAAGGCGCCACGACAAGGATCAAGGCGCTGTTCTGCTGCTATACTCGTTTCATATAATGGAGAAGTGTGCCATCTACTTTCTCAACAATTTCCACCCCAAATGGGTAACAGGTTTCTTTGCTTTAAAGCACATAAACTTGTATAACCTAGAAAACAGAAATTTACAAGCAAATGCCTCAGTCACAAGAACAGATAAGGAACAGTTTCTTTTGATATTATCACCAGGAATTTACTCTGGGCAGTTTTGTAAAAAATGAAACAACAAAGTACATATAAATTTTAAAACTGTGTTACTGTGCTTTTGCTGAGTAACAAACTATCACACACTTAGTGGCTTAAAGCAACCCGAATGTACTGTACACTGTTTCCACGGGTCAGGAGACCGCAGGCGGAGCTGTTCCCTGCCCGGGGTCTTACAGGGTCACAGTCCAGGAGCTGGCGGCACTGTGCTCGCCCCTGAGGCTCAGGGTCCTCTTCCAGGCCCATTCAGGATGGTGACAGAGCTCCTTATGGCTGTAGGACTGAAGTCCCCATTTTCAGTTTTTTGCTGACTGTGGGCGAGGGGTCACCCTCAGGTCCTAGCCAAGTGGCCATCACAACGTAACAGCGTACTTCGAAGTCAGCAGGAGAATCTCTCCCGAGTCTGCTAGGACAAAGTCTCATATAAGTGTAACACAGCCTGGGGAGTGGCACCTCCTCATATCCGTGGGTCTCACTCAGCTGCACTGGGTGCAGGTGCCACACAGGGCATACACAACAGGAGCAGGCTCTCGAGCCAGCGTAGGACCCTGCCTCCCACAGAATGAATAAAGATAAGTGACTTCTTGAAGGTACTTACAACTTTAAAACCTGGTACTTTTTTTTTCTTTCTGAGACACTTAAAATCTGAAGTTTCACAGAACAAAGATTAGTTAAAACGAAGTTTCTTCCTAATAAGAAAATAACCTAGATTCTTTCTACTAAGTTTTCTACTAGCAAAGAAAAAACTGTATATATACCCAGTTGCAGTTAAGCAAATTATTTGAAGGAATATTCAGTTGCAGGAATAAAATTCTCCTTTCTATTATGTCTGTCCTAAAAATACTCTCAATCCATCCTTCCTCATTTAACTGAGATGCCTCTTGCAGAGGCGGCATTGTCAAAGGATTAAAAAGTCTGATCCTCCCTCTCTCATCTTTTTTTTAAAAATGGTAACCAGAAGTAGTTTCTTTTCATCTAGCACTATTAAGCATTGAGTCAATCAACTTTACAACTTTTTAATCTTCATTAAAAAAGTAACAGAATGTATAACTATTACCCACCTAGAAGAGAGACCAAAGTCTATCTTTTGACTGAAGTGTAAGCTCCTTGAATTCTGGGGGACTCATTTATTGTTGAATTCAACATAGCCCCAGGCATACACTCCTTTTCTCATCTTGAATTTCAACACGGGACTTACAAAGGCTGTTAACTTGGCACTGAGAATAGGAAAAGATATTATATTCTTTTCACCCTTTTATGCATAAATTTATGTATAAATAGAGGATTATGCAGAATAGAAACTATAACAACAACCTGCAGTGTTCATCAATCAAAGAAAGGATGTCTTCCCCAGCTTTGCAGATTCCTCCTACTGGAATCCTGCAACACTCTGTTTTATAATTAACACATTTCTCATGTGCCCAAGAGGGGGAAAAAAAAAAGAAATATTTACCAAGTTACAGTCATTTCCATAGGAGTTCACTGAGGTCAGGACTATGCCTACACCTCCCTGCACCTCCCATGGCTTCTGGCAAGCACCCCACACAGTAGGCATTTTATCACCGTTTGATGACTATCGTGGGTTCATGTAAGATGTGATGAATAGCATTAGTAGGACAAGAGATGTCAGCTCGATCTGAAGACACTCCTTAAGGAGCTATTTTCCTCCAATTCTGCTAGTTTTGCTATTGTTGGTTTGTTGTGCAAGGATATTTTCACCTTGCTTATTTAACTTCTATGCAGAGTACATCATGAGAAACGCTGGGCTGGAGGAAGCACAGGCTGGAATCATGATTACCGGGAGAAATATCAATAACTTCAGATATACAGAGGACACCATCCTTATGGCAGGAAGTGAAGAAGAACTAAAGAGCTTCTTGATGAAAGTAAAAGAGGAGAGTGAAAAAGTTGGCTTAAAGCTCAACATTTAGAAAATTAAGATCATGGCATCCGGTCCCATCACTTCATGGCAGATAGATGGGGAAACAGTGGAAACAGTGGCTGACTTTATTTTTCTGGGCTCCAAAATCACTGCAGATGGTGATTACAGCCAAGAAATTAAAAGATGCTTACTCCTTAGAAGGAAAGATATGACCAACCTAGATACTGTATTCAAAAGCAGAGACACTACTTTGTCAACAAAGGTCCATCTAGTCAAGGCTATGGTTTTTCCAGTGGTCATGTATGAATGTGAGAGTTGGACTGTGAAGAAAGCTGAGCACCGAAGAATTGATGCTTTTGAACTATGGTGTTGGAGAAGACTCTTGAGAGTCCTTTGGACTGCAAGGAGATCCAATCAGTCCATCCTAAAGGAGATCAGTCCTGAATGTTCATTGGAAGGACTGATGCTGAAGCTGTAACTCCAATACTTTGGTCACCTGATGTGAAGAGGTGACTCATTGGAAAAGACCCTGATGCTGGGCAAGATTGAGGGCAGGAGGAAAAGGGGACGACAGAGGATGAGATGGTTGGCTGGCATCACCAACTCAATGGACATGAGTTTGGGTGGACTCCGGGAGTTGGTGATGAACAGGGAGGCCTGGCGTGCTGCGGTTCATGGGGTCACAAAGAGTCAGACATGACTGAGCAAATGAACTGAACTGAACTGTGCAAGGATAAGATGGTGCTGGGGCAGCACCTGCTACAAACACAAAGACTGAATAGCTGCGACTGTGCGCTGTCCTCTCTTGGTCCTTGGCTACCTCCTCAGAATTAAGTCACAGAGCTTCCGAACAGTGTCTATTCACAGGCACTCCATGCTGGTGCTGAGCAATACCAGGGCTCTCATCCCACCTGCTGGATCCAATCCTGGGCCCCCACTCATGACCCGTGACCTCAGATTAGCTCTTAAGCTCGCTCTCTCAGCTTTACAGAAGCAAGGATAACAGACACGTTCATATTTATTTCAGAATGCACGTGAGTCTACGTAAGATGGCAAACTGACATCCCAAACCACTTAGTGCCCGTGACAACCAGATGAAAGTTCACTAAATGTTACATACTTATAGCTTCATCATTGAAGCAGGTCGTTTCTCAACAGGGCTAGATTTCCCTTCGAGAAGCAGCTGTCTCTCCTGAAATGGTGTGGTCCTCTCAGAGGCAGCTTTGTCTAACCTCGTCCCATGTGGAGTGCTGTTCCCATGATGTCCTCAGATCTGCTTTTTAAAATCGCCAACAGACTGTGTTATTCCAACTATTGTTTTTAATCAGCAGTACACCCAGAACAAAATTCAAACTGTGAAAGGAGTACGCAGTGTGACATCACCCTCAGCCCTACACCCCAGACAACCCAGGTCCTCCCCCAGACGCACGGGCACAGGCGAAGACGTCATCACTGCTGCACCGCGCTTCCCTCTCTGTACACAAGCGGAGGTGCGCAGTGGGTACCGCCCTGGGCCTTGCTCTCTCTCTCCACTTAACCGTATCTCTGGAGCTCATTTCACATCAACATGTAAAGAGCTTCTTGAGGTTTTATACGCTTACATAAAATTCCGTTGTGTGGATAAGCTCTAATTTATTTAACCTGTCGTCTTTTCACGGGCATTTAAGAGGCTCTCAGAATCTTGCAGTGGCAGGCTATTGCCAATATCATGCTGAGATGAACACCACTGTGTGTACAGTGAACCTCCAGTGCTGGCTGAGGGAAAAGAGAGCCATCCACAGCTGATTCTCATGTACACGTCAGAAACTATGCAGAAACCCCCCTCTGGGCTTGGGTTCTAAATGAGCTACACTAAATTGAGACCAAAAACCCTCCTATGTTTCCAGGGGCCAAGTGGACAGGTGTTAGTTATCATATGTGCATTTATTATGGTTTTGGAGGGGGAGAATAATTTAACTTTACTGTGTATGTATACATACACATATATCTATATATGTGTGTATGTGTGTGTTTCCCTTAATCTGAAGTCATTCTAACCAGACTCTACAAGAATAAATGTAAATATACTTTTAAGTGAGCAATTGGAATACCAAAAAAAGTCACAAGTTGCTCAGAATTCCAAGTGTTGTCAAATGTCATAAGGAGCAGCCTTGATGGCTCTTTGGGCTTCCCCGGTAGCTCAGTGGTAAAGAATCCACCTGCAATGCAGGAGCCTCAGGAGATGTGGGTTCAATCCCTGGGTTGGGAAGATCCCCTGGAGGAGGGCACGGCAACCCACTCCAGTATTCTTGCTTGGAGAATCCCATGGACAGAGGAGCCTGGCATGCTGCAGCCCATGGGGTCGCAGAGTCATACACGACTGAGCGCACGCGTGCACAGATACATTGCCGCATCACATCTTCGCCCATCTGCACGCTCAGTGGAGGAAAGGGGAGCCTGGCGGGCTGCAGCCCATGGGGTCACAGAGAGGGGACACAACTGAGAGACTGAACAACAAACCCTTAGCCAGGGCAGGCATGTCGGGCCCTTTTTTCACAGGATCACAGGGTCCCGAGCGGAGTGATTCAGGGTGATATATGCACACTTTGACAATAAGCACAGAAAAGGAATACAAGTTTTCAGAAACTTTTTAAGAGCAATTAGAGTAACTTTATGAGCACTGAATTTAATAATAAAATACTGGGACTTGTATTTCTGTGTGTGTCTTAATTTCCATTTTATTATTCTAGTAATTCATTCTTACTGTATTTTACATAAGTATCAGTGGCCAGTAAAATTTTATATTAAAAAAATGTAAAACAACCCTGCATTGACTATGGACAGAGCCAAAAACTTCCTCTTTCTGTAACTCCTGCCAGAACGGGCTGCTCACAGGAGAGGACCAGCTGTGAACCAGACCCTGATGTCACCAGTGCCCCAGACAGAGTGGGAAAGACGAAGCAAGGGGAGGGGCCTCGTCTTCCAGTAAAACAAAACCTTGTGGATCAGTCGATCAGAAAGCAAACAGGAATGCTGGAAGGCCACGTCTTTGTGAGAAGGTAAATTCAGAAGTTTAGAAGAGACCGTAACAGCAGTTCCACAGTCATTTTAATGAGAACAGTGTTGAACACCAGCCAATTCCAACTTCAACTGCCCTGTGGTCTTATCAAAACCTCACATCGGGGTTAGATTTTACTTTAATTAATCTAAGGAACCACTGGCTTGGGCAGACATTTGTTAAACATCACAGCAGCCTCTGGGGCTGAGACAAAGCCGGGTGGCAGCTCTCCCGCACCATCTTGATTCCACTAATGCCCGCCCATGGGAACCTTCTACATCTGCACCCTCTTATGCCACTATGGCGCCATCAATTTCTACTGGACTAACCCAATTAAAACAGAGTGAAGTAACAGAACTCTAAAAAGTTATAACAAACCCCTAAAATACACTATATCTTTAACAAAACAGAGAGAAATAGAATATGGCTACCAATCTCCAGTTACCTAAAAGGTCCATGAGCTCTAAGCACTACACAGAGAAAACGTTGATCTAATTCCTAGAGATCGTACCACTTAAATCCTAACTATTGCATTGATTTAGGCTTAAGACTTCAGTAGGCATACTAGGTAGAATGGTGGGTTCCTGAATACTTGACAGACTGTCAACTGCTCCCAAATAAAACTTGCAAGCAAACTTAAGAAAACATTAGAAAGTTAAAAAAAAAAAAAAAATCACCCTTACACTGAATTAAAGCCACCCACATTCACCAACTTTATTCTCACATTACCTCTCAAGAACAAGAACCTGGCCCTTTTTAACTTGGCTTTCAGAGTTCCAGCACAGAGCAGACACTCAAACTCAAAATAAATGCCACTTACAGATTAAGCAGCACTTTAAATCCTTCAACTCATGGACTGCACATGAAAACAGAAAAAGAGGAAAATGTTTAATGAATCTCTTTAGGGGATTATCTGATCTACTTTAGATGGGGGCCACTCAGAACATCTTTCATTTTTTCTTCCTCTTGTTCTAAAAGATATACTATGACCAAGGAAATCCACTCTGCAATTAGACAGTAGAAGAAAGCTGCAGATAAGTAATAAATCACAGAGACTTGTTCTAATGTGAATATATCGCAATGTTTCTGATGAACCTCTTGAATTAAGATTAGAGGCCTGCCCTCAGCTTCACTAATCAAAGGAACCGGGTGAAGGGGACCTAGAGGATGACCTGCACTTTTGCTAAAGAAAGAAAAAGTGTGCAGAAACATACACTGGAGAAGTCCACTAAGAATGTCCACCTCAAGTCCAAAGCTCCTGGCTTCTGATGCAACTGCTGAAGCCAGAGGCTTCCAGTCTCACCTTTATCCATGCTGAAATACTAATGAAAACACAGAAAGAAATGCAAACTAACAAACACTTTGGAATTCAGAAATATTGGCAATGATGGGTCACATTCTGAGAGATATCTCTATCAGGAAATTATGGACAGATAAGTGTCTGAGTAAAAACAGAAAGAGCAAACAGAAAGAAAGACTGCCTCTCCATTCCCCCGCTGCCAATTCTTGGCAGGAGCAACCTCCTTTCTGAAGCAGCCTGAACTATTTCATCATCCCAAGCCAGCCATCCGCAAAGCTAGCTCTATTTCTGCACTCGCTGTCACCCACAGTCGGGATGGAAGGAACAAGCCACTGTCTGCTTTATCTTGGCACAGGGTGGAGGGGACAAGGAGGGACGGGGGCTACCCACATAGTATCATGCTGCAGCTCTGCCCAGAGGCAACATACAGATATCTCCATTTATCTTAGATAAATCCTCAAGTCGTCCCACAAAACACAATGGCAATAGGCTATAACCCCTCCAGGAAGGCAAGCTGAGCTAGGACAAATGACTGGAAAATACCAAGAATCTGGCAAAGGGTGGTTTACTCAGACTAGTCCTTCACCTCGTGTCCGGCAAAGAATTCCAACAAAGAAGGAGGAAGGCAGTGTTGGGGACCGAAGAAAACCCCCAAACAGGTAAAAGCCATAACGAACAACAAGCTCAACTAACTACAAACATAAGTAACAACAGCATCACAAGGTAAACCAACACAGTCCAACGTCACAGACAACAAACAAGCAACAAGAGTGGCAACAAGAGTCAGCACCAGGGCCCCTCCTGCAGACTGCGAAGAGCAAAGCGGTGAGAACAGCGCAGGGAGATGACCGTGAGAGGAAGGAAAATGAAAATCCGTGTTAAAGGCAGACAAGAGAACAGAAGAGAGAGAAGCTGTGGAATCGACGGAAAGAAGCTGAAAGGGGGCAGCACCTAGGAGAAAAAGGTCTTTCTGAGTAAGAAGGCAGAAGGAGAAGAACTGTGTTTAAATTTTTTAAAGAAATGCACTTTAAATCCTACAGGTATCAAAATAAAAGGCAAGGATGTTTACAAAGGAAAAAAGCATACGCTGGTAACAGGCATTCCCCATGGCAATAGTGAATTCCAAAACCTAAGACAGTGGCCTTCATAACTATTCTCCAGGGAGAAGATCAAGAAAAAAAAATTCCACACCCGCGTGGTCCTTCCATTTGCAGAAGTAGCAGAAGCACCAAAAGACAGTCTGCACACTCACTGCAAGATGATAAACCAGAGACGAACTAAACAAAATAACGTAGACTGGATGTGGGCAGTTCTAGGCTAAAATGAGCAGCGACAAGCACGGGAACCATTCAAAATCAAGACTGTTCTTATCATTGTTGGAAGGAAGGTTATAAAACTGGATTTGCATGTCAAAATAGAAAGGGAAAGTAAATAGAATTATTAATATTAGAATATAAAACCTCCATCAACAGCAGTAAAATGAAATGGCAGATGGTGGGGGCAGGGAGAATAATAGCCAGAAAAAGTATGTGCCAGAACTAAACTGGGGAGAAGGCAACGGCACCCCACTCCAGTACTCTTGCCTGGAAGATCCCATGGACGGAGGAGCCTGGTGGGCCGCCGTCTATGGGGTCGCTGAGGGTCGGACACGACTGAGCGACTTCATTTCACTTTTCACTTTCATGCATTGGAGAAGGCGATGGCACCCCACTCCAGTACTCTTGCCTGGAAGATCCCATGGACGGAGGAGCCTGGTGGGCTGCAGTCCATGGGGTCGCTGAGGGTCGGACACGACTGAGCGACTTCACTTTCACTTTTCACTTTCATGCATTGGAGAAGGAAATGGCACCCCACTCCAGTACTCTTGCCTGGAAGATCCCATAGACGGAGGAGCCTGGTGGGCCGCCGTCTATGGGGTCGCAGAGTCAGACACGACTGAAGTGACTTAGCAGCAGCAGAACTAAACTGAGTTCACATAATCTAGTTCAACAAACATTCACTGGGCACCACCGTGAGCCAGGCCCCACAGTACACGAAGGTGAACCAGAAACACAGTCTTCAAAGAGAGTGACTATGAGACTGAACTGCCAAAATTCTAGAAAAAAAAAATAATTAAGGTGGTTAAAAAAAAAAAATTCTACCTTTCAGGAAAGGAAGCTTTATAACAGATATACTGTGGACGGCTGGGCCATGGTACAAGACAAGCAGACAGAAATGTTTTAAAATTCTAAATGCAACCAGTCTACTTTCATATTAATCTACAGTAAAAGTTCACTTGTATTTGTGTTTTGACCTCTTTCTATTTTATAGACTTTTACTAGTTCAGATCATAAAGGAAATAAATATGAAGGCAGGAGAGGCACTAATACCTCCACACACATCTGGGTGTCAGTGTCTGTACAACCTAGGACCAGCACCACAACATAAACGGCTTTAAGAGCAAGCCCCAGCTCTACCACTGAATGCTGGTACACACAGCTCACACACCCATCAGTTAAAACACCCAAACGTTAGGTGACTGGCGTGAAGTTGGCAAGGTTCTACTGCAGAAGCTTTCCCAGCATAAGGCAAAGGACAGGAGAGCCACAGAGGGTCAGGGGGTCTGTGGCCACATTTGCAAACACCTGCCAAGACAGGCCTGTCCCTCTGCTCAAGCGCCCCAGGTTACACCTCCTTCGTGATTAATAACATCATTCCCATCTGACTTTTTCAAATGGATATGCTGTCTGTCTCTTTGGGCTCTAAGGTCATTAAAAATAAGGACAGCGTCTCATGGGGGTTTCTAATCCCAGCACCGAACACCGCCTGATATATGGTACAACCTCAACCAATGACATGGGGCTGAGCTGAGCTTTAAGTGAGAAGAGACGCGTGACATTTGGAAACAAATACAGTATTTCAGATCTACAATACGACTGACAGGAGTTCAATTCTGAAGGGACTTGCACATGCCATTCTTTGGAGAGAAACAAACAGGAAAATGGTGTGAGTGGGTTCTAGCTTTCTGTTTTCCACCAAAAAACACTGCAGTTTGTCTTCAGTGACAAGTAACGTGAGGATACGAACAGCGCTGCAGGGCAGTCTGGATGGCAACAGTGTCATCTCCTGCATGCCTGCATCTTCTCAGACGGCTCTGGGTCAGTCAAAAGGCATATACCCATGTTTCTTCCACATTATGTAGAAGATAAACCTGTCAGCACATACTCTCCAAGCTGCTTTCCAAGCTCACACAGAAAGAAAAATACAAATGAGAAAGACTGAAATAGAGCAAGTCAATTAGCATCTCATGTGGCTCACGTCTTCAGGGAAAACATTTCTATAATTGTAACTTCCTTATTTGGCCCTCTGATGGGAGGCATTTATAGCAGCAAATGCGAGATGCCCGCTAGACTCGAGATACATAAAAATACATTTCCTAGAATAATGAGGAGCAGGAAAAAACAACACAGCCCCTCTCTCCACTCGGAAAGTTTATGAAGCACACACAACTGCACTTTGCTTGGTGTTTAAATTTTCACTGGTGGTGATTCCCAACAAATCACAAATGACCCCTAAATCCCTCTTCAAAGTCGCCTGATGACTTCTTTCTTGGGACCATTATGCCACTGGCATTAAACTGAAATAATTATCATCAAGCAAAAAATAAAAATAAAAAATAAAAGAAACCCTTACTTCCCAAAACATTTTAGTCAAGTTCATTTAAATCCCTACCTTGTGAACTTGGCAAATGGAAGTTAGGATAAGGAGTAATCATTAGAGAAACTCTGTCTCATGTTGACAGCATCTAGCTTCTAGTTGTGGTGAAGATCACACACCCAGTGCATACAAAACACCCCCACAGATATCTGCAGAAAGAATTGCGATCGGCTGTTTTTTTTTATTCAGACCTTGGTTTCATTTTGCTTTAATGTTCAGTATTTTAAAAATAAGCTCATAGATGATGAACCTGGAGCCTATAATACAGAGTGAAGTAAGTCAGAAAGAGAAAGACAAACACCAAATATTAACATATATATATGGAAAGATGGTACCAACGATCGTACATGCAGGGCGGCAAGGGAGACACAGATGCAAAGAGCAGACTTTCGGACTCAGTGGGAGAAGGCGCAGGCGGGGTGATTTCAGAGAACAGCATTGAAACATGTACATTACCAGAGGTCAAACAGATGACCCGTGCAACTTCGATGCATGAAGCACGGCACCCAAAGCCAGTGCTCTGGAACAATACAGAGGGGTACAGCGGGGAGGGAGGGGGGAGGGGGTGCAGGATCCGGGGACACATGCATACCTGTGGCCAACTCACGCTGACGGATGGCAGAAACCATCATAATATTGTAATAATCCTCCAGTTAAAATAATTAATACTGCCAATAAAAAAAATTTAGCTCAGAAGTTTACTTATTTTAAAAGGAATACAGAGGATCTATCTGGGTTTGGGAGGAGTACGGGAACTGCCCACAACTGAGTCCTCCCATTTCTCCTAAAAATCATGAAAAGCAAGTAGGAGAAGGAACATGGCCTCTTAGGATGCCTACTTCAAATACTGTGAGGATGTGGGGGAGGCAGTGAAACTGATGGCACCGAAGTGACCTCTGCGTGCAGCGGAGAGGATGCCACAGGGAAGAACGGGGCGGGCGGGAGCGGGCAGGGGGCTCGGGGATAGCAGACCCGGGGCAACGGTGCAACAGCATTTTCCACCAGAAGGAGAGGGGCTCCCCTCACCTGCCTGCTCCGCGCAGGCCTGACAAAAGGCAGGGTACAGCAGGCAGCGCTGTGTGAGGCAGACAAAAGAGGTAGGGAGGGCAACAGGAGAGCCAAGAGCCAGTGCCTCGTGGCAAAGAAGCTGCTCTTTCATTAGCAGCAGCGGGAGATAGGTTTCGCTGAAAAACCAGAAGACTTCTCTAAGCCCCCTAGCCTCACAGGACCCAGATGCTAGTAAGTAACTTAGGAAAACATAAATAATTCCAATAAGAACCGAAAAGCAAGTTAAATTGACATATCTATTATTGGAAAATAAAATTATTTCTCAGCAGAAGAAAATTCACCAGAAAAAATTCAGTTGCAATGCTAGAAGGTGGCCATAAAACATTCCAGGAATTCAAAGAAATGACTAGATAACAATAGGAAGAGAAAAGATGTACGGAACTCAGGAAGGATGAAAAGGAAAAAATAATTAAGAAATTAAGACAACTATTTGGCCCTTAAACAAAACATTCTCTTAACTTTGCAAAGAGAAATGCAAATCAACACAAAAACAACCTATTTCTAATCTATCAGACTGGCAAAACTTCATACCTTGACAACACACACCACTGACAGGCTATGGAGAAAGCAAAATGGCACCCTCTAAGGAAAAGAGTTAACAGATTATCCTTGACTTAAGAATTTCACTTCTAGAATTTTACCCTATGAATTCAAATGAAAAAGTATGAGCTGGTTTTCTCACACAACATACACACACAACACAAATTACTCAGTTACTCCTTATAATATTATATTCAAAAAGGTTAAAGAAAAAAATGCTCAGTAATATAGAACTCTTGGGAACAATCTACATTGTCCTGGATATACAGTGTGATATACTGTATCACAGTACACTGTATACTGTGATACGTGTAACCATCCACACAAGGATGTACTGTGCAGCTATTAAAAAATGAGGAAAATCTACTAAGGAGAACCAGGATATATGAATAAAACAAGAGGTAGAACAATGTATATATTTTCTGGTCTTATTTTTTGTAACAGTTCAGTTCAGTCACTCAGGAGTGTCCAGTTCTTTGCAACCCCATGAACCGCAGCACGCCAGGCCTCCCTGTCCATCACCAACTCCCGGAGTCCACCCAAACCCGTGTCCATTAAGTCAGTGATGCCACCCAACAACCTTATCCTCTGTCGTCCCCTTCTCCTCCTGCCCTCAATCTTGCCCAGCATCAGGGTCTTTTCAAATGAGTCAGCTTTTCGCATCAGGTGGCCAAAGGATTGGAGTTTCAGTTTCAACATCAGTCCTTCCAATGAACACTCAGGACTGATCTCCTTCAGAATGGACTAGTTGGATCTCCTTGCAGTTCAAGGGACTCTCAAGAGTCTTCTCCAGCACCACAGTTCAAAAGTATCAATTCTTCGGTGCTCAGCCTTCTTCACAGTCCAACTCTCACATCTATACGTGACCACTGGAAAAACCACAGCCTTGACTAGATGGACCTTAGTCGGCAGAGTAATGTCTCTGCTTTTGAATATGCTATCTAGGTTGGTCATAACTTTCCTTCCACGGAGTAAGCCTCTTTTAATTTCATGGCTGCTATCACCATCTGCAGTGATTTTGGAACCCAGAAAAATAAAGTCAGCCACTGTTTCCACCGTTTCCCCATCTATTTCCCATGAAGTGATGGGACTGGATGCCACGATTAGTTTTCTGAATGTTGAGCTTTAAGCCAACTTTTTCACTCTCCTCTTTCACTTCCCTCAAGAGGCTTTTGAGTTCCTCTTCACTTTCTGCCATAAGGGTGGTGTCATCTGCATATCTGAAGTTACTGATCTTTCTCCCAGCAATCTTGATTCCAGCTTGTGCTTCTTCCAGCCCAATGTTTCTCATGATGTACTCTGCATAGAACTTAAATAAGCAGGGTGACAATATACAGCCTTGACATACTCCTTTTCCTATTTGGAACCAGTCTGTTTTTCCATGTCCAGTTCTAACTGTTGCTTCCTGACCTGCATACAGGTTTCTCAAGAGGCAGGTCAGGTGGGCTGGTATTCCCATCTCTTTCAGAATTTTCCAGTTTATTGTGATCCACACAGTTGAAGGTTTTGGCATAGTCAATAAAACAGAAATAGATGTTTTTCTGGAACTCTCTTGCTTTTTTGATGATCCAGCGGATGTTGGCAATTTGATTTCTGGTTCTTCTGCCTTTTCTAAAATCACCTTGAACATCTGGAAGCTCACGGTTCATGTATTGCTGAAGGCTGACTTGGAAAATTTTAAGCATCACTTTACTAGCATGTGAGATGAGTGCAATTGTGTGGCAGTTTGAGCATTCTTTGGCATTGCCTTTCTTTGGAATTAACTGGAATGAAAACTAACCTTTTCTAGTCCTGTGGCCACTGCTGAGATTTCCAAATTTGCTGGCATATTGAGTGCAGCACTCTCAGCATCATCTTTCAGGATTTGAAATAGCTCTACTGGAATTCCACGACTTCCACTAGCTTTGTTCGTAGTGATGCTTCCTAAGGCCCACTTGACTTCACATTCCAGGATGTCTGGCTCTAGGTGAGTGATCACACCATCGTGATTATCTGGTCGTGAAGATCTTTTTTGTAGAGTTATTCTGTGTATTCTTGCCACCTCTTCTTAATATCTTCTCCTTCTGTTAGGTCCCTACTATTTCTGTCCTTTATTGAGCCCATCTTTGGATGAAATATTCCCTTGGTATTTCTAATTTTCTTGAAGAGATCTCTAGTCTTTCCCATTCAATTGTTTTCCTCTATTTCTTTGAATTGATCGCTAAGGAAGGCTTTCTTAACTCTCCTTGCTATTCTTTGGAACTCTGCATTCAGACACCTGTATTTTTCCTTTTCTCCTTTGCTTTTCGCTTCTCTTCTTTTCACAGATATTTGTAAGGCCTCCTCAGACAGCCATTTTGCCTTTTTGCATTTCTTTTCCATGGGAATGGTCTTGATTCCTGTGTCCTGTACAATGTCATGAACCTCTGTCCATAGTTCATCAGGCACTCTGTCTATCAGATCTAGCCCCTTAAATCTATTTCTCACTTCCACGTATACTCATAAAGGATTTGATTTAGGTCATACCTGAATGGTCTAGAGATTTTCTCCTCTTATTTCAATTTAAGTCTGAATCTGGCAGTACGGAGTTCATGATCTGAGCCTCAGTCTGCTCCCAGTCTTGTTTTTGCTGACTGTATAGTGCTTCTCCATCTTTGGCTGCAAAAAATATAATCAATCTGATTTCAATGTCTACCATCTAGTGATGTCCATGTGTAGAGTCTTCTCTTGTGTTGTTGGAAGAGGCTGTTTGCTATGACCAGTGCATTCTCTTGACAGAACTCTATTAGCCTTTGCCCTGCTTCATTCCATACTCCAAGGCCAAATTTGCCTGTTACTCCAGGTGTTTCTTGACTTCCTACTTTTGCATTCCAGTCCCCTAAAAAGGACATCTTTTTTGGGTGTTAGTTCTAAAAGGTCTTTTAGGTCTTCACAGAACCATTCAACTTCAGCTTATTCAGTGTTACTGGTCGGAGCATAGTCTTGGATTACTGTGATGTTTAATGATTTACTTTGGAAACGAACAGAGATCATTCTGTCATTTTTGAGATTGCATCCAAGTATTGCATTTTGGACTCTGTTGTTGACTATGATGGCTACTCCATTTCTTCTAAGGGATTCCTGCCCACAGTAGAAGATATAATGGTCATTTGAGCTAAATTCACCCATTCCAGTCCATTTTAGTTTGCTGATTCCTAGAATGTCGATGTTCACTCTTGCCATCTCCTGTTTGACCACTTCCAATTTGCCTTGATTCATGGACCTAACATTCCAGGTTCCTATGCAATATTGCTCTTTACAGCATCGGACCTTGCCTCTATCAGCAATGCCATCCACAACTGGGTGTTGTTTTTGCTTTGGCTCCATCCCTCCATTCTTTCTGGAGTTATTTCTCCACTGATCTCCAATTGCATACTGGGCACCTACCGACCTGGGGAGTTCATTTTTCAGTGTCCTATCATTTTGTCTTTTCATACTGTTCATGGGGTTCTTAAAGCAAGAATACTGAAGTGGTTTGCCATTCCCTTCTCCAGTGGACCACATTCTGTCAGACCTTTCCACCATGACCTGTCCATCTTGGGTGGCCCCACATGGCATGGCTTAGTTTCATTGATTTAGACAAGGCTGTGGTCTGTGTGATCAGATTGTCCTGTTGTCTGTGATTGTGGTTTCAGTCTGTCTGCCTTCTGATGTCTTTTGTAACAAGTGTAGAGAANATAACACAGAATTTTGACCATCAACCCTCCTTAACAGAAGGCATTCTAAGGGTAAAAGATCTCAAATTTAGTTTAAATGACAGTCACTAATTTTATATTAGCTGTAATATTAGTAATGCTGTATAGAAACAGCTTTCAAATCTAACAGTAAATAGATTAAATCAAATAAATAATGTGTTAATGGTCTTAGGAATCAAGATTTTCAGTTAAAGATAAAGACATATAATTATGAGATCAAGCAAGTTAAACACAAAAACTATATTTACTAAGTAGTTTACAAGCCACAACACCGTAGCAGCAAGGAGGAAGGTCTGTCTTTAATGCAGTTCATTACCAACAGAAACCAAAGTCTCCTAAAGAAAGGGCTGGTTTCCAGTCTCAGACAGAAAAGGTTCACTTTGTACGTGGGACACCTTGTTCTGGCAGAGAAAAAGAAAGCTTTCAAAACATAAAGTTATACAGGAACACTGGTTGAAAAACACCAAGAACAAAGTTCTCTCAAAGCTGTGAGAGATTGCACATCAAAAAAAAATAATGATTGTAGTTGACTAAATACACTGAACCTAGGAAATCCCACATTCTATACTAATAGTCAACGAAAGAAAAAGCTGAGACTTCTCTGGTGGTCCAGTGGGTAAGACTACGCTTCCAATGCAGAGGGTTGGGTTCAATCCCTGGTCAAGGAACTAAGATCCCACATGCTGCATGGCCAAAAAAATATGAAAAGCCAGGTGTAGGCAAGGATAAAGTCGGAGTTTGGGATTAACACATACACACCTCCATACATATAATAGATACCCAGTAAGAATCTACTGCATAGCACAGGGAACGACACTCAATATTATGTTAAGAACCTATAATGGAACAGAATCTGAAAAAGAATGTATATATATGTATGCATGTGCTGTATACCTGAAACTAACACAACCTTGTTAATTACAATAAAAAACTTTTTTAAAAGAACAGAAAAAGCCTGGGGTGGAGAAAAAAAAAAAACCACCTCATTTGTCATCATTTGAAATAGCTATGAAACCAACTTCTTACCTTAAAAAAAAGTCAATTACAGAAAAAAACTTATGTACGTATCCTGCCTTTTCAGAAGATCTAAATGGGCCCTGGGGATAAGGGAAAGCTCAACGTTATAGAAGAACACTGGTTAACAAAAGAGGAAGGAATACTAAACCTAAATACATTCTGTAACTTCTAATAAAATCACTGATTCAGGCAAGAATTATCAACTGTTGTCAAAACCAAGAGGTAAACAGTTTACAGAACTAAAGTGACAACGTATTTTCTTTAATTCTACTCTAGTGTCCAACAAGATTCTGCATACAATAAAAACAAAATCCAAAAATGATTATTATTAATTTCAATTACATTTACATGTTATTAACATTTTCATTATTTTGTCTTGGAAAAAAAAACAAGACAAAGGGCAGCAGGCTAAATTAAGGAGGGTTGACAAGCTACAAACTGCCTGCCACAAAGTCCTATATATTCTTTCTTATATGGCAGGACAAACTTATGACCTTCGATACATCTCATCTGCCAATACAAAGAGGGGCCATGCCTGGCCACGTGATTCACAGCGTCTGCAAATTTAAAACAAAACCCTTCCTCAGCAGTCCCCATCTTCCCTGATCCCAAGAGAACAGTCCCCATGGGATTTCACAGAGACCCAAGGACAAGTCACTGACAACCTCTCATATTAAACGTGTCAGCCTGCTTTCTAGGACGTTTCTTACAATGCCCTTCAATACTGGTTAATGGGATGAGGCCAAAAACCAGTTCAACTGAAACACTTGTACTGGGAGCTAATTTGATCCAGTCTGAGATACAATTCTGAAGGTCTGACCTGATACAGGGAAAGATCTCTAAGGATCTAGAATCCAACTCAACACACTCCATTCAGATAAACACATGGCAAGCTCGGATTTCCTCTGGGAGGCCCAGTTTGGAATACACAGCTCTCTGATGCCTAAATTCTCAAACTGACAGATTATTTTTCTCTCTAGAAACAAAAATGCAAACGGAAAAGGGCTTCCATGATCCTGCTACAAAGAGCCTTGCTTTTTCTCTTATTCTAATTTAAAACACGTACACATACACACAAACATACACACACACACGTGTGGGTGCGTGCTAAACCACTTCAGTTGCGTCCGTCTCTTTGTGAGCCTACAGACTGTAGCCCACTCCTCTGTCCATGGGGATTCTCCAGGCAAGAATACTGGAGTGGGTTGCCATGACCTCCTCCAAGGGATCTTTCTGACCCAGGGATCAAACCCAGGTCTCCTGCACTGTAGGCAGCTTCGTTACTGTCTGAACCACTAAAAATACAACGATAGGCACTAAAAGAGATCACTAATATCCTAATAGCCAAAAATGTAACTAACCTGCCCAAATTACACAACTAGGAACTAGAGGACCTGGAAGAGGACTTGAAGTAACCTGACTTCAGAGAGCAGGACATCCAACACCACTCTGTTCTACTGCCCACAGCACACCCACCTGCAGACCCGTGCATGCCGCCCCCAGCTGGCTCGGGAACACTACAAAGATGGGACCTAACTTGCCTATTAACAGTGAGCCGAGACCGCTGCGTAGAAGCCACGGCTCAGTCAGCCGTGGGAACGCCTGCCTCATGACACAGCTCTGGGCTTCAGGGGGACAAGTGTCTATTTCTAAAGCCACCGGGTAAGAACAAGTCTATGAGCCCTGAAGATTCCAGTCATGTATCAAATAAGACACACAGAATCACAAATGAGGATAATCCCCCTCCTCACCCTATTTCCCCAACTGTTCTCATGTACAGGCCAGTCCAAGCATGGCAAATAGAACCAGTCCTGGGTTTTATTCTTCCCAGCAACGTCTTACTCTTGTTGACAACTCTTGCCGATAAGCCTTTACTTTGGTGCAGGTTCTGGACGACCTTTGATAAAACTACACTTCAGGCCTGCAAGAAGGGCCTTCTTCATATGTGTACATGCATATTCATACATACACATATACATACACACATACAAATTGTGCCAGTAACCTAACTGTTTCCAAATCTGTATGCACTGCTGCCAAATGATGATTACACATATTCTGAAAAGGACAGAAACCTCCTAATGTTGAAAGTGTCTGCGAGCAACATCTCAGCCCAGAAATTACAGCCACTGCTCCTTATCCAAGAGTGAAAACTCAACGGTTGCCTTTGCTCAAATGAAGTCACAGACTTGTGATTTCCTGTTCTTCACATCTATTTGCTTTACGAGATGTCGAAAAAGGGGAAAAGGTAGGTACTGAATGTTACCTGCCCTCCAAAGCCTTCACCTGCTTCATCCATAAAAAGCCTGGCTGTGGTTTATGATCCAGTAATAAACAGCTGAGCAGGCTGGGTGTGCATGCTACCTAACCTACTAGTTAGGTTTTGTTTTCTACTCTAGTCTCAAGTAGAAAACAAAAAAAGATCACTATAAACGCCTTGAAAAGTCTTTGTCTCATGCAATCTTGAAGCTTCCAGCTCATGATGTTTATAAACGTGTAAACAGCTACTGGGAACCTGCTGTACCACCCAGGGAGCCCAGCTCGGTGCCCTGTGACGACCTGGAAGGCTGGGACGGGGGATGGGAGGGAGGCTCAACAGAGAGGGGATGTGTGTATACATGTGGCTGACTCACTGTGTTGTACAGCAGAAACCAACATGACATTGCAAAGCAATTATACTTCCGTACAAAAATAAATAAAAGATCAAACCACAGATAAATAAATAAAAGTGAGTAACCCCTGGCGGCTCAGATGGTAAAGAATCTGCCTACAAATCCAAGAGATGTGGGTTCGATCCCTGGGTCGAGAAGATCCCCTGGAGAAGGAAATGGCAGCCCACTACATCATTCCTGCCTGGATAATTCCACAGACAGAGGAGACATGGCTTAGTGAGCAAATAACAACAATCTAAGAAAAAACAGAAAAGAAGAGTAAGCCCTCTGGACTGACCCCTTTCATGGACAAGGACTTGAAACAGGGCATCGAGGTAATCAAGGGAAGCTTCGCTGCTCAGCCACACCTCCATCACAGGTCCACGGGCCTCCACCACTGGTTCAAGATCACAGGAAAAAGGATGGATGTGAAATCCTTTCACTCTTTTGAAAAGAAAAACAGCTGACCCGCCCTACCCAAGTAAAGCACCACCCAGAGGAAAGCCCAGAACCAGTGTTTCGGGGGGTAGTGGGGGGCGGTGCAGAATAGGGGTGCTAACAGGTTTGACTTCATAATGCTCTGCTACTTCAATCCATCAAGAAATCTATTAAAGATTCTGCCACAACCCAGATCGAAACCATGTAGTTTTGCTCTGGGCCACTTTCCTGCCCAAATGCAGCTGCTGTGAGGACGGTCCAAGGAGGCGGTGACGGCTGCCAAAGATGAATGTCAATTAAAGAAAAGGACACACGCAGCATGAAAAGCGGCCCAAGTGAGCAAGTCTGGCTGAGAAACACAGCAACAGAAAATTAATACGGTTGCTCCGTCTAAAGAGAAAACGTTACATGATAAACACCGCACCTTCTCACAGTGCTCACTTCTCTGTTACGTGCTTTTGTCACCTAGGCAATTGCTCATCCAACGGTTGACATAAAAATAAAAGCAATTATTAAGAAATCAAATCCTATTAGAAAAGCCAAAACAGGAAGCCACTGCTGCAATTCACGTTCTAACAGCATTTCTGATTATCAATTTTTGATAGTCTGACATGCATGGCTAACATATGTTGTTTTTTTCAGAAAACTCTGTCCTTATGAATAAATGTGACTTAATATCCTTAAAATGGTATGCAACTGTTTAAAACATCAGACTTAAAAAATGCCAAGTTCATGCCACGATTAGATTCAGAAAATAGCTTCCATTAGGTGGAATGAAAAGTGAAGGAAGGGAGGTAGGGTTAGAAGGGAGAAATTCACGTTCAAATGTGTTCATACACACACGCACATCACTCCACACGCCACTAACCACGCTGCAGGAAAAGAGATTAATTAGATCATTTCTGGAAAGTGCTCTGAATTCTTTGGAAGAGGTGCAATATAAATAGAAGGTATCCGTTTTCTTATTACTCTAAAAGGCATTTCCATTCACTTCCAGATGAAGTATAACTAATATCCAGTTTGCTTTAACAATGAAAATGAATCAAATCAGAAGTCTCTTTAGAACTTCTATTAAGCAAACACCAAGTCCCTATTCACCAACTCCAATGCTTATATGATTACCACTTTTTAAACAAGTGCCTCAAGTCATGATTTCTTGCCAAACTAAATTATTATAAATTTAATTACAGGCATAGAGGTATTGCTCACTTATGAAAATCACACCCTCCTCACCAAGACTATCAGGCACATTTATTGATGACCTAACCCAAGTAATACAGAGAAGCGTGGAACACAGTGCCTGACCTCAAGAAGCTTGCAACTGAAGGGAGATGACACAGGAGCTGTAGAAAGTAATGAACAGATGCCTCCATTAAAAGTCTGGAGTCCAGAAGGGGGAGCTCTTATGCCCGACAAGGAAAGCAGGTGGTGGTTGGTGGCAAGTCACTCAGTTGTCCGTCTCTTTGCGACTCTATGGAGTATAGGCCCCAGGCTCCTCTGTCCTTGGGATTCTCCAAGCAAGAACACTGGAGTGGGTTGCCATGCCCTCCTCCAGGGAATCTTCCCAACCCAGAGATGGAACCTGTGTCTCTTATGTCTCCCGCGTGGGCAGGCAGGTTCTTTGCCACTAGCGCCACCTGGAAAGCACAAGGAAAGCAGAGCCCAACAGAAAGAAGGAAGACTTCCTCTTCTAGACTGGCAAGAGCTCAGCCGATGAGAGACTGTCACAGCCCAGCCAACCAAAAGCCAGTACACTAACCTGTCCTTAAAAGAGGCACCCTGGACTTCGTGGTGGCACACGGATAAGAAGCCTCCTGCCAACACAGGGGACACAGGCTGGATCCTTGCTCCAGGAAGAGCCCACGCAGCTTGCAGCAACCAAGGCCAAGCGCCACATCTACTGAGCCTGTGCCCGAGCGCCTGCGTTCCACAAGAGAAGCCACCTCAACGAGAAGCCCATGCACCCCAATAACAAGCAGCCCCAGCTCACCGCAACCGAAGACCCAGTGCAGCCAAAACCGACCAATCAAAAAACTCTTTGCTGATCCCAAATAAACTCATTTTTACTAGAGAAATAACTGGCAGCCTATTAATTTTAGGTCAAGAACTAAAACAGAAAAACTACCCACCACCATCATCTCTGACCAGCGCTGTGGCTGGGGCTGGGTGCCAGGCGCTCTCCGAAGAATCTTCCTGAAAGTCCAGACCTTCCTTCAAAAAGCTCTAAACCGATTTCTAAAATGTTTCTGCACTCCAGGGAAGCTGCACTCGAAGCAGAGTGCACTCTGCTGGCTCTTGAGCACGCTGTCACCTACCCCTGGGACGCAGAGTCACCACTGCCACCTTGGATGACTCTACCGTAAGAGAACTCAGTCTGTGCCTTTGGTTGGAGTGTGTGGAGGTGGTGTAGAGGCTGCTTTCATCCTAAGCCAAGGTGCCATCAAAGTGCTTAGATTTGTTGAAATTATTCTGCCTCTTTCAAAATCAGCAGGTTGTCACTTATCCCTGATACCTGGGCCTGGCTCCTCACAGCTCCTATTCCACTTCTAATTTGCTTTTTCCTAATCTCCTGTGGGCTGGCAAACTCAGAAATCCTTCTTAAGATTAGTGTGCACTGAGGGATCTCTCGCTTAAGTTTCTGACACATTTCAAATCCTTTCTTGCCTTTCTCTGCCTTCTGACCTGTGCTCAAAGGCCCCCCATTTGAGTGCTCAGCTATTTCCTAGGTAGCTATCAAACTCACCTGTCTCAGTCTCACCTCTCCACTCACAAACGCCTGATTTAAAAGAACAGTTAAGTATGAAAATGGAGAAAATGAGGAGCAGTGCTGGGTGGCGGCAGAGGGGGAGGACCCTCCATCTAAACAATGGAAACTTCACCTAGTTTTTGCTACTGATCCATACAAAATGAGACACAAGGGGCCAATACCCGCACATCTCACGGTGATACGCTTGTAAGATAAACAGAATCTGCCACAAAGAAGTGCAAATGAAAATTAAATGCAAGTTGGCTTCAAGTGGCAAAAATAATCGAAAATTTCTCAACTCCAGGATTGGGAAGAAACTAGAGCGTACGGTTTAAGCTTTAATAAGAATACTATGAGTCCCACAGACACTCCAGCTACCATTCACCTGCAAAAGCCATGAACATCCCAAGCGTGACACCTCCATTCATCCAAGAGATATATCAAAATGAAGAAAGGGCAACCAGTGGTCAAATGCACTGATGAGAAGCAATAAAGATCAGAAAAAGCACTGGGTTTAATCTAAATATAGCCTAGATACAGGGAGAAAGTGGACCTTGAAAAGACAGTATAATAATAAATCAATAATCTGAAATTAAAATCCCAAGTCATGGAAACTTTTAAAACAAACATTCTCCTAAATATCTATTATGACAATGAAGAAAATAAAACTTTAATGAAAAACCTATACAAAAATATAACATTACATAGCAATACATAGAGGATACAGCCAAATTTATACCCAAACGTAAATGTATAGCCTTACATGATTTCATTTTTCTACAAAAAACAAAATAATCAAAAGTTTTTAAATATCAAAAAAAGAGAATAAGGAAATAAGACATAAGAAGAAATTAATACTTTGAAAACAAAGATAAACACAAGACTTGAAGGTACATATAGAGGAATAAAAGAAAGGCAAAGCCTAATACAACTAACAATAGAGGGAAAATATAAATACGCAAAATTAACAAAGAGAAAGATGAAGAATCTGCATCTTTTGGGTAGTTTTCCAACCTTTTTCTTCTTTAACTCACTTAGACTAAGGAATTCAAAGCTTATGAAACTCACTGGTTCCTCCTTCCATGGAAAAATTAAAAAATAGGAAAGAAGTAAAATCATGTCACCTCTGCTTAAAATAAACAGGCCCATTTTATCCAAAGGCCTGTACCTATAAAGGTACAGGCCTTTATAGGTAAGGCCTATACCTAAAAAGATTTAACAAACATAAAAAGATAATTTAACAAACATAATAAAGTATATTGATCATAGTGAACCCAATCTTAAAGAAATTTATCATTTATATATTTTTAAAAACCCAAAGAATATCAATGATTGAAAACCAGTACCCGACTCAAGCCACACTGAAGACCCTGACTAACAACAGAGCTCTTCCTAAAAATTACAGACCTCACAGGAATACTGACCAATAATTTCCAATTCATCCACATAAGGATCAAGTTTTAGTGACCTAATAAGTTACTAACAAGGAACTGTTAGGTATAAAAACAAAAACTGACAGAATTGTCTACCCAGACAACTGTGATCCCAGAGAACTGTGAACCATATGACCAGAATAATTAGAAAGACATGGATTCTTTAGTAAGTTTCTGGCCTCCTAGAACAAAGTGGGGTATCTGAGAATTACTGTCCAAAAGAAGAAGACTCAAACTGGACGTTTTCTAAGGAGGGAACCTTCCAGAAGATACTGAGCACGGCTACTTGCGGGGATCCGTATCCAGATTTCAGCACGTGCGTGTCTCTAACACGGGTTTGCCTGAGAAAGTGCCCGCTGTACACCCCTCCATGACTCCCCTCTTCTGTCCCACCTCCTTATCACAACTGTTCTTCCCATTCACACCAGTAAGACACACCTGGTACCCATCCTGACTTCTCTACAGTGCACTCAGGATGCCAAGCAAGAGACGTTTTCCGTATTTGGTTTAAATCTAAGGGTCTGCAATCAGGCCAACTCTCTCACCTTTCTCTCTGGCACATATTTCTGCTCTGGGCAAATTTGATGACAGACTCTGGGTATTCAGTCCTGTGTGGGGATGCTCTGGATTCAGATATGCCAGAGGGTCTTGACAACAAGGCAAGCAGATGGCAGGCACATGTTGAAGACAGTCTATTTCAAGGTGGCAAAGGCACTCTCCCCACCTCTCCCCTCTAACTACCTTAGACCTGGGAAATGGAAGCGATGGAGATGACAGAGAAATAGATACTAACATACCTGTTTGAGCTGAAGAATGAAGGCAGATGGTTTTAAACTAAAAGCCTACATTTTCTCACTGGAATGACAATAATTCTATAGCTCCGTGGTTTTTACTACACACACACATGCATACACACAGACAAAACTACATTTATAGAAATGCATTCTCAGCCTTCCCAGTGTACATGGAATTTTAAAAGTGTCTTTTAAAGTGAAAACACAACAGGTGTCATTGACAGACATCTGACACGTCGGGGTAAAGTCTTTTTGGTAAACTTCCCAGAAACTGAGAAGGCGAAAGTTTCCAGCAACTGAGTAACAAACGACTTGCGGACGTTGTGGGGTCTCAAATCCTTAACCTTCAGCAAACTGGAAGGAGGACTGGGTCTCAGCTGGTCACCACAGAGAGTGTTAGAGACTTTTGTAAGAGATCATCACGTGACTTTTCGCTCATCTCCGAAAACCACTCTGAAGAATGAAAGGCCGTGGCTGAAGCAGCCCTCCTTCCACGGCCATCAAGTCATATAATAAGTGAAAAGATCCATCAAGGGGAAATCTGTGCCCCGCGACGATGTCCCTGTTTTATTAAATACGTTTTATTAAATGGCATGTCTCTGAAAGCACTTCTAATGTTTAATAGTCAGTTATCAAAATGCACACTTCTGAACTTCCCTGGTGGTCCAATGGTTAAGAGCCTGCCTGCCAATGCCGGGGACACAGTGCAGTCCCCGGTCTGGGATGCCTCCACGTGCTGTGGAGCAACTAAGCCCGTGAGCCACAGCTACTGAGCCAGCGCTCGAGAGCCCACGCTCCACAGCGAGAGAGGCCGCCACAGAGGGGAGCCCTCGGGCCACAGCGGAGACCAGCCCCCACCCGCCACAATCAGAGAAAGCACCAAAACCCAGAACAGAAAACAAATAAATCATACATCTTTAAAACAAGAAAGAACACCTACCAAACTTTTAGAAGTGTATGCCTCTAAAGTATGTACCACAAATAAGTATGATGGCATTCACTCTGGAAGAAATTTTCTTAACGATCACAGCCTCATGGTTATAGCAAACAGTCTTAATTACATTTAAATTTATTTGCATGATTTTATTACAAGGCATTATGATAAGATGATCAAAGAAAAACACCCAAGCACAAAAAAAACATATTAAACTAGGGAAAACTTCTATAGGGCAAACTGGATACACAAGTTTAAGGAGAAAAGAGAACGGTGCAAAATTTCTGACAGTAAATACATTTCATTTATTTTTGCATGAACGGTGGTAGATTTTGAATCCCTATGGTTTTACATTTTACTGGATTCATGTAAAGGAGTGATTTTCTTTTAAAATGTCAGTATTTGAAATCCATCAAAAATGACACCTTGTGCAAATATTAAATACATAACAAAACATAGATACCAACTTACAAATGTTCAAGGAATGCAGAGCTCTGAAAATTTCTTGGGTGGGTGTGCAAGTGCAGAGTCAGAAGGCCCCTGTCCTCTGCTTCCCAGCATGGCCACAGCTTATGACAGGCGTGCCTGCCAGGCTCCAGTGGCTCCTCTCTGGTGCCCTGCTCCCTGCTGGTAGGTTCTTCAAATAAACTGGTCTCTGAAATCCTTTGTTTACTCTCATACCTGTTTTCCAACTGCCTGCCACAATGGCAAACAACAGTCATGCAAAAAGTGCTGATTTTCAAAATGGTATCAAATTATATTTGCCAAAGGTCTGAGAGCACTTCCTTACTCTTTGAGAACTTGTTCCAGCTGAATATTTATCAGACACAGGAGAGCAGATGGGCTGAACTTCAGACTAGATGAAGAGAAGCCAGGAGATGAGTTCTTCGCCACCATGAGTTCCAGGACTAACCTTTGATAAACCCTCATGCCCGTGTCCATCCATTTAAAAATAAATGTGGATGAAACCAGGACTCTGATCCTGCTGCAAAAGAAGCCTAAGAAAATGAATACTTTCCTGGAGAAGCATTTGCAGCTCCAAGAAGAAAGAAATGCTCAACAATGGGACAAGAAACGATTTTCAGCAATCATTTATTCTAAGGTATTCTCTGCCCCGAGATAAAACCAGAACCAACCGATTCCACGCAGAGCTGCAGGCTGCACTCGTATTTAACCACCATGAGTGGAAAGTCTAGAGGTTCAGAATAGAAACGATTCTTACAGCTCCACAGCCCCTCTCGTCATGGGAAGCGGTCAGACCCCACCCCATCCCTCAGCCTCTGCCATCCTCCTGTGAGGCCTTCCACACACCTCATAAGTGTGGGTGGCTATTCCAGTGAGCCCCTGCACTATTTATTTTAAATCATTTTAAAATGTGTTAATTTAAAACATGTGCCCACCTATCTGTACATACACATTCATTCCTATCCAGGGCACACACATGTATACAAAGTCTCTACATGAATTATTTTAACTAATTCAGCATCCAAAGGTGAAAGAAAAAGATCACTTACAGTGTCCAACATGTCCACGTTTTCACTGCAGAACATTTATTTTACTCCATCACATACTCAGCCAAGGCAGGGCAAAGCAGGAGTCTTAGTGAGGAGACAATGAGATCATTCCTCCTATACTTCTCTTTCCTCCTTCCCTTACACTTCAGAAATGTGTGAGAAAATCAGAATGATGGAAGTTCAGTGGCTTTGGAAACCAAGTCTGTTTTGTCCACGTTGTGAAACAGATGATACAACAGGGACCCAGACGTAGAGCATGAGGTCTCACTACCACACAACTCAAGTGTGGAGGGCAGGCAGGCAACACAGCAGTTTAAGTGAAGTTTGTTTAGTTTATACTGATAAAATTGTTTTTTCCAGCTTTATTGAGATATTACTGACATATATGTAGGTTTAATGAGTACAATGTGATGACTTGACACCCACACTTATTGCAAAACAATTACCCAATAAAGTTAGTTAACACCTCTATCACCGCAGAGTCACTCTCGTGTGTGTGTGTGTATGGTGATGATGCTCAAGATCCATTACTCTCTTAACAACCCGCAAGTATGTGATACTGTATTAACTCCAGTCACCATGCTGTACATGAGATCCTACACTGAGTCACCTTATAACTGGAAGCCTGCACCCTTTGACCAGCATCTCCCCATTTCCCCCACCCTTCCCCCAGCTCCTGTAACCACCGTTTTACTCTCAATTTCTACGAGTTCAGCACTTTTAGATTCCACATGTGGGACCATACAGTGTTTGCCGTTCTCTGTCTCACTGACTTCACTCCGCATAACGCCCTCACGGTCCATCCTCTTATGCAAAAGGCAGGTTTCCTTCTTTTTAATGGCTGGAGAATATTCCATTATGTAGATATCTATCTCACATCTTCTTTATCCATTCATCCATAAATGGACACTTAGATTACTTTCATGTCTTGGCTCTTTAAATGCTGCTGCAGTGATGTGGGTGCAGATATCTCTTCCAGAGAGTGATTTTATTTCCTGCAGATATATTCCCAGAAGTGGAACTGCTGGATCATATGGTAGTTTTATTTTCAGTTTTTGAGGAACCTTCATACTGCTTACCTTAGTGGCTACACCAATTTGCACTCGCATCCACAGTGTAAAATGGGTCTCTTTTCTCCACATCCTCGCCAACACTTGTTATGTCTTTGATAAGAGCCATTCTGACAGGTATGAGGTAGTAATCTAACTGTGGTTTTGATTTGTATTTCCCTCATGATTAGCGATGTTGAGCTTCTTTTCTTGTACCTGTTGGTATCTGTATGTCTTCTTTGGGAAAAAAACATCTATTCAGGTCCTCTGTCCATTTTTTCATCATTTGTTTTTAACCCCTATCAGATAGCCGGTTTGCAATTATTTTCTCCCATCGGTAGGCTGCCTTTTCATAAAAACTTCTAGACACTGGAGAAGCATTTGCAGCTCCAAACGCTGGTCTTCGCACTGAATTTTTGGAAATAATACACCAAAAGCGCAAGCAATAGAAGCAAAAATAAACAAGTGGGACACCTTAAACTGTCAGTGTTTAAACTTAAGGTGTCTCACTTGTTTATTTTTGCTTCTATTGCTTGTGCTTTTGGTGTATTATTTCCAAAACTTCAGGGCCAAGACCAATGTCTACAAGTTTTTTCCCTATGTTTTCCTATAATAGTATTACAGTAACAATCTTACATTTAAGACTTTAATTTCAAGTCTATTTTCGTGAGTGGTAAAAGATGGCATCTAATTTTATTCTTTAATGTCCGGTTTCCCTAGCACCACTTTTATTGAAGACACCATCTTTTCCCATTCAATATTCTTGGCTCCCTCGTCAAACATTAGTTGATCAAATATACATGAGCTTAGTTCTGAGCTCTCAATTCTGTTCCATTGGTCTGTATGTCTGTTTATATGCCAGGGTCATAGTGTTTGACTACTATAGTTTTGTAACAAAAATACAAATTATCACAATGGCCAAAACATGACTAAGATGAGGGCCTGAATGAGAATCTCATTCTGGGATTAATTTCAAAAAAAAAAAAGACGCTAACTTCTGGTTTCTAGTTCACCATGCAGGGAGTTTAGAAGCCCTAACAGCCTAACAATAAGTAAAAAACTGGGGGGAGGGGGAGGACCTGAAAAGCCAACAGCTTTTCTTAGACCCATCAGAGAAGTGAGGGCACAGGGCAAACTGCTATCCTCACAACTGGAGAGACAGACACAGACGACCACATCTCACTGGAGCAGAAACCCAGGCTATGAAGACCTAACTGGTAATCTGACAACACGGTGGAGGCTCAGAGTGGACAGCTCTGCTGGTTAAAAGCTCCAGGAAGCCTCAGCCNACACTGGAACAGTCTATCAGCACACAGTTCTGAGTGCCTGCTTTGCAGCAAGAGCTCAACTAAGGGCTAGAACTAGAAGCACATCCGAGTGTTCTGGTGAGGACACCTGTTGTAACTACAAGTCAGACGTGATTAACCAAATACCAGGGGCCTGAAGAAGACGCACAGGGAAGAGAGGACGCCTCGGGAACACTGCTTGGTGGAAGGGCACTGGACAATCAGATTATTATTTTCTGGCCTAAACTCAGACACTGACTCCCTGGGTTCAGGTGCCAGACGCCCCAACCGTGGCACAAGAAGGGTAGAAGAAGATCGGCTCTCGGGCCCCGTCCATTTCAAATATTCTACGCCATTAATTCAATGTGAAATGAGAGAAACGGGCAAGAAATTTCAATATACTACTTAGACACTTCAAAAGACACACTGATGGCTCAGATAATGAAACTAAACTGGAAACGTCTCCAGAATGTACACTGAGAATTTAAATGAGCTCTGAATATGTTTCCTGAAGCAATGATGAAACTGTGAGAGCTTTAAAGGGGGGCAACTGAGTTCCCCATGGCCTGACACACGCTCCTTCTCCAGCTTGGGACCCCATCCCCCTGCCCCCCTGCCCCCAGCCCACTCAGTTTCCCTGGAAGCCCCAGTACCCCAGGGTAATGGCTTCATCTGAGCCCTGGACATTAAGAAGCCTGTATCTCTGCACCCAGGACTCTCAACAGCTACTTAATTCTACACTGCCTTCAAGGGCAACTCCTCTCTGAACCCTTTCTGATCATCTTCCAGAAGGCTTGACCTGTTGACCAAGGCCTCCTGTGCCTCCACCAATCCTAAGACTCATTTCCAGCTGGCCGGCTCACTCGTCAGCTGTGTGACAAGTTTCTTATCAACTCCAGTCTCCATCTCCTGAAACAGAGCCATCAGCATTCACATGGCAGGACTGTTACAAGATTGCAACCATTACTACTACCTGCAGAGCGCTTTGAACAGGGTCCCGCAAGTGCTTGTGGTCACAACAGCCTTCTGCTTTCCCATTCTTCCGCCTGGGCAAAACCCCAGTTTTGTTAGAGATGGCAGGGTTCCCAGCTGAAGACATTATTCCCAGCCTTCCCTGCAGGCAGAAGGGGCCACGTGGCACAGCTCCCCAGCAAGACAGAAGCAGGGCTGAAGAGAGGGATAAATTCTGCAAAGATACACCCTGCTGCCATTCCCAGGCCTCGTAACTAAACCTCACGTGATTATGTAGTTGCAGAAACTGTCTCAAAGCCACTGAGAGAAAGACCAGTGGAATTTCACAGAACTTGGTTCTGGACAAACCACTGAACCCCCAGCAGCAGCAGCCCAGCTCTGTCATCCTCATCCAGGGAGGGGAAAACCAACAACCCTCCACTAGCTTAAGGCACCTTTTCTCTGCACTGAGGGTACCGTTATCTGCAGTCAAATGCCTCCCTGATACTGTTAACTCTTATTAACCTAGAACGTGTAACAATTTTTCTCATGATTTGTCTGAAGTTTGGTCTCCCCAACAGATGGAAAGTGTCTTACTCATGTTCACATGATCCATCTCGCCAAGCAGGTGCTCAAAATTGTTCCTTGATGGACAAAAAGACAACAAAGCCGTTCACAGTTTGTCCCTAGACTCTTCTAAGAGAAGACTCTAAGAGAAAAAAAAAAAATTCGTCTTTGTCCCTCCCTTGTTAAACTGGAGATACTGTAGATTATTTAGCATTTATAAATTGCCCACAGAGTGCCTGAAGCTAAGGTTCTTCACCTAACCAGCCCTGAGACATTATTGCCAAGCACCGCTTTCAATGCCTTCGCAATTGCTCAGTCACTTAGTCGTGTTCGACTTTTTGCGACACCCATGGACTGCAGCCCACCAGGCTCCTCTCCACGGGATTCCCCTGGCAAGAATACTGGAGTGGGTTGCCATTTCCTCCGCCAGGGGATCTTCCCAACCCAGGGATCGAACCTGCGTCCCCTACACTGCAAGTGGACTCTTTCTTAACTGAGCCACCAGGGAAGCCCGCCTTCACGAGCAACTCATTGAATCCTCACGACAAGTACAGTTACCTCTCTTTCACAGATGAGGAAGCTGAAGCACCGAGAGGTTAAGCTGCCCAAGGTCACAGAGCCAGCAACTGGCAAGGCTGAGACTGCATTCCATCAACTGAACTCAAGTGTTCAGTCCTTAACTCTCAATCTCCCCTGCCTCTCAGGCACCGAGGATGGCTGTCTCCTTCCTCCTGTTTCTACAAAAACGAGGAACGAGCTGGGAGAAAATTCACTCTGATTATCTATCAAACTTCTTGGCTTCACAAACCAGGAGAAACCAAAGAGGGAAAAGCTGCAGCCACCATCCCAAGAGTCAAGGTTACTTTGCTGAAGTAAATATGGTCAGACAGACTACTGGGGAGAAAGAGGCAAGGGGTTCTACGTTTTAATTCTCTGAAGAACTTCTGGAGCTGAAAAAGATTAATTAATTGAAAAAGGAAAACTAAGGGCTGAAAATGAGGAAAATGTGAGGTACAAGAAGAAAAGTCCTTTAAAGGGCAAATATAAGCAAATGAGTAAATAAATACAAATAAATGACAACTAAAGCTTTCTCATGCAAGGTAGTCAAAATGACTACCTAGTACCCAGATTTAAAAAATATATCTTTTACCTATAAGATAGTATCCACAGATTTGAGGCAACTTTGGAAAAACTATTTTAAAAATTGAGAAAATAACCTCCAAATATGTGAGGGTTCATATTTACATCTTTCAGGATCAATTCCAAAGGAGGCTGCAAAAAGACATTCCTTCTACTAAACTCTTCACAATTTACCTCGCTTAGACTCGATCCAGAAACCAGTAAATAGGCGCTAGTCCACTTAGCAATACCTGCCGAGTCCTTTCACTACCAGGAAAGACCCTGGAATTAAAGACGGGAGGAGAGCTGGTTCTTCCTATCTCTAGCGACATCTAGTGCTGAGAAACTGAAATACACTGTGGAGCACACTATTCCTTCCAATTACTCTAACGATAACCGCCTACTATAAAATCAGAGTATGTATAATTCAAAAATATATCGCTTTTTCCATAACTGGAACTGCTGACTTTCAACTGTCTTCTAACTCCCAATTTAAAGTATCTCATAAGATTAACCCATTGAGAAGATACAATTGTTTGAGGGGAAGAAATCACTCTGTTCTCCAATTTTTTTGTTTTAAATGCAAACATAACTTTATTTACCAACAGCAGACTGGGAAGTTAGGAGATTTTGCAGACATTAAAAGACTCCTCTTGAAATTAACCAAAAAGCACTCTGGCTTAATTTAACAATAATATAATACAAGCCATTTATTTAAAACCAACTTCAAAAATCTCTGAAGGAGAATAATTTAAATGCAGATGAAGCCCATTATAGGATGGCTTGCTGATTTAAATATGCCATGGGCTAAATCTTGTCTTCAGATTTTACATATTAAAATTATTCTAAAAGATGTGGGCCAGCCATAGTCTCTTTATCAAAGTAAAGCACCACTTTGGAATTAAGAATCTAGGCATTTGGAAACCATTTAAAAAGATAAGTAAGATATAATTAAGAAGCACTGGATTAGGAGGAAAAAACCCAGTCTAGCCCTACTTCTAAGTCTAGAACATCAAAACTCATTTAATTTCTCGTGGCTTCAACTTCCTCATTAAAATAAAAAGTTTTTCTTTTGTGGGATGAGGGAAGAGTTTCACCTAAATTCTTTCTTGGGTTGTTTGTGCCATGTTTGTGCTCTATGAACAAGATGATCTTTACAATCTAGGAGGCTTTTTTAAAATTAGTTAAATCACAGGCAATGATACAGCACTTTAAGAAATTCAGGACAAACTCAGACTCAACAAAGGAGATTTGAAGTGAAATCACTATGGAGTATATAAAGGTATCTCCCTGGTAGCTCAGCGGCAAAGACTCCACTTGTCAATGCAGGAGACACGGGTTCGATACCTGGGTTGGAAAGATTCCCCTGGAGAAGGAAACAGCAACCCACTTCAGTATTCTTGCCTGGAGAATGCCGTGACAGAAGAGCCCGGCGGGCTACAGGCCATGGGGTGGCAAAGAGTCGGACACAAGTTAGCAAGTACACACCGACAACAACCTGAGCTTCATCAAAAACGTATTAAACTGCATTCACTCCTCCTCCCCAACATTTGCTGTTTTCTGGAGAGACAAGACGGCAGAGAAGAAGCACGTGTGCTCATCTTCTCCTGCAAGAACTTCAAACTTACAACTCGCTGCTGAACAACCATCGACAGGAGAATGTTGGATCCCACCAAAAAAGATACTCCACATCCGAGGGCAAAGGAGAAGCCTCAGCAAGATGGTAGGAGGGGCGAAATCTGGTTTAGAATCTAACTCCATACCCGCCAGAGACTCTTGGAGGGCTCAAACAAAACCTTCTGCACACCAGGACCCAGAGAACCCACGGAGACTGAGTATTCACCAAGGCCTGGTATATTCTAAACCACAAGGAACGCTGAACCCTTTAATTAAGATTTTCATAATTCATGTAACTCAAGCGGGCTTTGTCACTAAACCAGGATATTCACAAACATTCTGGTCAAGTGAAGTTTTGCCACCAGAAAAACTAAGGTCTTTCTTTAGCGTCCAGGGAATGTTTATTGAAAAGGCTAAAAAAAGGATGAGGATGCAACTGATTTAAAATCTGTCTGGAGTTTCCGACTACAATTATGTTTATTACTCTAACCCTGCAGAAAGAAAGTTCACCTAGCTAAAAGTAACAGTTCTATCTTAGAAGAGCTGATAAGTGACCTGTGGGGGTGGAGAGACCAGAAGGAGGGGCAGTCAAACTCCACAAAGACAGGGAAATCTGGTGAGTTGCATCTGGAAGAACTCCACCCCCCCGGCAAGATTCAGGTGGGTTCCAGGTCACTGCACTGGTACCCCCCAAGGATCTCAGGAAGGAGCGCCCCTCAATTTGTGACAAGCTGCTGTCTGAACGAGTGACAGCTCTCCAGGATTGTGGGGGACGGGGGGGTGGTGGGAGGCAATGAAGAGCTAGTTTATGGACAAACAAGGTGAGGGGAGCTGGAGAAGGCTGGAGCAGTGCCCGGCGACAGAGGACAGAAAACGCCAGGACCATGGACTTGACAACAAGCTCTAAGGCAAAGGCATTTGAGAAATGAAGCTAATGAAAAATGATGGCAAGTTTGTTTTTTAATACCATCATCAGGAAATTCAAAACGGAACCACCACGTGATACCACTGCACACTAATGAAAATGACCCCAAAAGATTCAAAAGATAGAAAACAGCAGATGTTGGGGAGGAGGTGAGACAACCGGCCCTCTCACACATGGCAGGCGGGAGTGTAAACGGTACAACAACTTTGGAAAACTATTTTTACTACCTACTAAAGCGGAGCAGACACCTGCTCTACAACCCAGCAATTCTTCTCCTAGGCGGACACCCAAGAGAAATGTGTACACTCGTTCACGGCACGGACAAGAAGGTTCACAGCAGCGCTACTCCTAACAGCCCAAATCAGGGAACAGCCCAAATTCACAGAGATAATGGATAATCTGCGATATAGCCACGTTACACATTATATATATTATACAACAATGAAAAGAAACGCAACAGTGCTAAAAGGAGGTGGATCTCACAAACATAATGCGGAGCAAATAAAGCCAGTTACCAAAAAAACCCCAAAACTATGTTCTGTACGGTTCCTTACATATACAGTTTAAAAGCAGGACAAACTGTGTTTTTATCTTTTTAATTAATTTTAACTGGAGGATAATTACTTTACATTATGATGCATGATGGTTTCTGCGATACCTCAACATGAATCGGCCACAGGTACACACATGTCCCCCCCATTCCTGAAGCCCCCTCCCAGCTCCCTCCTCAGCCTATCCCTCCCCTCCAGGTTGTCCCAGAGCACAGGCTTTGGGTGTCCTGCTTCATGCATGGAACTTGCTCTGGTCACCTATTTTACATATGATAATAGACATGTTTCAACACTCTTCTCTCAAATCAAGCCAGACGTCTTTCTTGCGGGGAGTGATGACTAGAAGGGGGCATGGTTGGGACACGCAGGGGCTGAGCACGTCCTGCTTCTTCACCCAGACACGGGCTACACGGGTGCCTTCAGTCTGTGCAATCCACCAGGCAGGACACTCACCATCTGCGCATCGTGCATACACAGGTGACACGTAAATGCCCAGACTGAAAAGAGCCCCCAGGGCACGTTCACAAAGCAGGAGTGGTCCAAAACAAAGAATTCCCACAGCAAGTGGAGCGAAACAAAACCACCTGCGACCCCTCAAGACAGAGAAACGGGGTCCCATACCCAAGGCAGGCAACCCACAGCGAAAATTCCATGCAGCCTCCTGAGAAAGAACCCACATCCTTCTCAAACCGAGGGAATCCTGAGAGCTCACCTCACCACCCATGACTGAAAAAACACTGAGACAGAGACAGAATAATTTGCTCAAAGTCCGAGAACTAGTTAAGGATAAATCCAAGTGCAAAAGCTGGGTCACCTCAATTAAGACAACTAATCATAAAACGGTCAAGATATTTCAAAAGAATGAATTGAGCAACCACCCTGAATGGGTAAGAACTCAAGAAAGAACACAGCTGTTGTCCATTTCATTCAAGTGAGATAAGCAGTGAAAGGTGACAGGTGCACACAATATCCAGAGACAGAAGGGGAGCTCAAAGAGAGGGGAGGGGAAGACAGTCCTGCAGAGCCTGGGGACACAGCACCCTGGCTGTGGGTGAAACACGGCAAGACTACCACTGAACCCCCACACTTCCCTTCCTCCTACGCAGCACTTAAAAAGACGACACTCTACACGTCTGGACTACTCTTCCTTGCAAAGAGCACATTTCAGATCTCCCTTTTATAAACAAACCACCACTGCAGTGAAGAGTAATAGTTGTATAAAAGCAAGTCTCCCTACAAAGGGAGACAAGAACACCCAGCTGGTTGAATATAGTTCAAAGAAGCATCTGAAAGATGCTCAGAGAAGTCATTAACATAAGAACAAATGCAAATAACACATCAGGAGAAAAAAAAAATGATACCCAGAGAAATAATCTTGACTGTTTTATAGAAAAAGACTAGAAAAGAGCCAAGGCAGAAGAAATGACTACGCCCAACGGTGGCAGAAATAAAAAACATCAGAGTCCTGATTAAAGAAAGAGCATTACAAAACACAGAAAGGAACCTGAGCCATTGTTTCAGAGAAAGCGAATCTTGTCTTGACACTTATGGAGATAACAGAGCAGATGCTGCTGAACAGTGGCCGTCACCTGTGCTGGTTTTTAAAACACCGATAAATAACCAAATTCACAGCAAATGAAGTATCCCTTTTTCAGACAACTTTTTTCCATCAATCTTTAAAACATAAGAAAGCAAAAAAGACAAAGGTCAGAGAAAGACACACATACACAAAAGGCAATAAATTAGAACATGGGAATAAAAACCTCAGTTTGGAACAGTTAAGAACTAGACAGCAGAATGGTGTCACGAGCCAACTTTGAGACAGGGTTCAAATTCTGACCTCATCGATTCCTTCCTTAACTGAGTACCCTCTGCACCTCAGTTTCCTTGTCTGTAAAGTGAGAAAATAAATACTCTTCCACTTTGCACAAGGTTGCTGAGCAGAGCAGAACAAATTAATACAAACAATATTTAAAGTCGTGCATCTATGTGGCCATCACACATTCGAGATGCAGCTAACGACTCAGTGGTTTAAATTTTAAACTATGCTCAGCTGAGCGACTGGAAAACTTTTAAATATGTTTGGAACACAGTCTGCAATGAGAATCTACTTTTCAACTGTAAATTTCATAAAATCAAAATACAGATCACGTGCATCCAATGTAAATTTCACACTGAGTTGAGAGGTACTATAAATGCAAAGTACTACAAATTTACATCATGTTAAAAACTTATTTTAAAAATTATATTCCTCATTAATAATTTTTATATTGATTATATGACAAGTGGTAAGTTTTTTATATAATGGGTTAAATAAGATGTACTGTTAAAATTAATTTCAGCTGTTTCTTTTTAAATGTGGCTATTAGAAAATTTCAACTCCCATATGTGGCTTGCATTACACTTCTACTAAACAGTGCTGGCTTAGAACAATGCCTGGCACACAGTGAGAGTGCAGTAAATATTATCCACTATTATCCCTATTAATATTATCATTATTAATATTCAATGCAAGGCAATTTAAGAGAGTCCAAAAACAATTTAAAGGTGTCTCTACGTTCTGGACCTCGGAGTTGAGCAAAGGAAAACCAGACATACCACAATATTATAGCTTTATAGAAAACAAATCATCAAATATCTAGCTGTGGGAAAAGAGGACTTGCAGGAAAATGAAAAAAATCCACAAAGAATGCATCAACTCACTGAAGACCTTCAAAATTATCATTCTAAAAATCTACAGAAATTAGAATTTGTGCTACTCACCCAGTTAGATTATATTCAGATGACAACAGAAAAAAGCAAATATTACATGGGAACCCACACAAACTAAAGGCAAACATATGTTGCTGGTGGATCGGGGGTGGGGAGATGCTCCTGCCGGGTCCAGACCTGACCCACTGGGGCAGGCGGTCCTCTGCTCTGTAGCCCAGACCACGCTGAGAGCCACCTGGATACAGATAAGGGACCTTGGATCGGAGGCACTCTGATCATCAATACTGACCAGATGTATACATAGCCAAATTCTTACCAGGTTTGGAAGCCAGAAAAGGGTGGGGGGACGCTGAATGCACACACCCAACAAAACACGTTCCTGTGTGCTCCTAGAAGCACTATTCATAACAACCAAAACACTGGAGATAACCACCCAAATGGAGCTAACCAACAGGAGAATGAATCAAGAGGGCACTAATAAAGCAGAAACTACTGCTAAACAAAGCATGGGTGAATCTTAAAGACAACAGCCTGCGTGAAAGAAGACAGAAGCAAACACAGAACATGCTGCAGGAAGCTCAGGGACAGCCAGCACTCCCCTACCTAAGAGCTGTCTGAACACCTCTGGAATCTGAGGACAAGACGTGACTGACCAGGAGGGACAAGAGGGAGCCCCTGGGAGCAGGAAAGAGTCTGCATCTTTGACCTGGGTGCGGGTTAGAGGGAGACATACACACAGATGACAGCTCAGGAGCTGGACACTTCAGACATGCGCTTTTTATAAGTTCACCAAGGCGCACATTTCAAATGTACATACTTTGTGTATGTTGAACCTCAATTAAAAAATAAATTCAAATGCCTGTGTGAGGTTTTTAAAAAAGGTCCTGTAAACAGACCACCTTATTTAATGACAAATAATCTACTCAGTTGAAATGTCTTTTCAAATGCCATCACCCAACATCTCCAAACACTTGCATGAGTGTGCAATTTGGCGACTATAAACCCCTGCAAGAAGTTACATGGGCCACTTTCTTCTGGGAGCCTTTGCCCATATGATAAACATTTCAAGATGTGCTTTCCAGGCCTGTGCATCCCAACTCCTGTGAGGCTCCAGGGTACTGTTTAAAAAAAAGGGATTTGGGGGTATCATCCCCCACAACTCTCATTCCATGACACTGCAGAGCCCAGAAAATGGTCTTTTAAAAAGGTCCCCCAGAGATTCTGAGCTGAAAACACTTCCCTATAGGAAATCAACTGGTATGAAGAGCGGAATAACTGGTACTTACATTGCTTTGGATAAGAAACTGGGCTTGGTGACTGAAACAGCATCATAGCAACTTCTGTGGTTTCATTTCAGTCCCTTAATCATCTGGAAATGCCAGTGTAATTTTTACTTTAATAGAAGGACAGGAAAGCCTAAATAGAATACAACTGATACAGAATAGATTCGATCTAGAAGAAAATGAGCATCTTTGGTGATGTTCATGTTGCTCGTCTTCCAAGGAGAAATCACAGCTGTTAGGAAATCACTCCTCTCATGTATGACCCCCAGACGACTTCTCGGGAAGGCTGTTCTTAGCTGGTAAAGCCAATGTTATTAATATAAAGTATTATAAAAGATAGTACAAATCTATAACCATCTCCCCCCTTGCAAGTATCAGAATATCCTGGTAATAAATATTCATACACAACCTAGGTCCATATTTGTTTTTCAATATCTGCCCACGGCTAATGATCCTGTCTTACAGACATATACTTTCTAAAACCAGCACTTCTGCTAAGAGACTTGGAACTCTAGCGCCTGGAGTTTGGAGAAATGATGGTCATCCTTAAATGATGCAAAGGCAAACTCAACCCAGCTGCTTAGGAACAGTAAACTCCTAAAACCTGCCACTGTGCTCCAGATGGAAGGCAGTGCCAACTCGCCACTCATAGCAACAGCTGCTAGGCAGGCTGGGCTGGGAAACATCAAGGTAAAGGGGTCGACGGGAAATGAAGCCAAATTTAAAACCACATGCAAAAACCCAAGAAGAGAACAGGCACTCATTTAGAGCTCTTTTTAAGATCACATAATCAATCTACAAAAGGAAGGGAAATGTGCTTAAACACATGGAATTCACTGTGTGCCACCCTTCAAGTCTAACACCAGAGAAGACTGACTTCTCCTGCGTGGAATGTTCCCACGAGGGTACAGATACCGGGGGCCATTCACACAGTCTCCCGGCTGGACACGGGACTTCTGAATCAGAAAGGAAGTGACTGAAAATATTTTCTCTGAAGTTCAGACTGCTCCAGTCCCTGGGTCAGGAAGATCCCCTGGAGAAGGGGATGGCTACTCACTCCAGTATTCTTGCCTTGAGAATTCCATGGACAGAGGAGCGTGGCAGGCTACAGTCCACTGGGTCACAGAGAATCAAACATGACTGAGCGACTGACACTTTCACTTTTCAAGAACTAAAAGAACACGTCTCTACATCTTCTGTTTGCCCTGAATATATTTCACAATGTATATTTCACAGTATAAGCGAGCAGTCTCTGCGTCTCCAGTGGAAAGCATGGATGGCATCACCAGGATCCACCCACAGCACCTGCTGCTCCAACAGTGCACAGCAGCTACCGTGACCTCACCCCAGCTCAAAGGCAGGCCCTGGCTCACCTCGACCAAGCCACGTAACCCATTCTCTTTATCAGAGAGACTGGCAGAGATACTCTGGGCCTAAGCCAGTCAGCACAAGGCCCCAGGGATTGGTTCACAAATACATCAGTCAGTCAGTGCAAACCTCAGAACTCTGAACCCAGACTCTCTGAATTTAGATGGTGTGGTGGATAAATACAAAGCTATCGCTGCCGCTCTCACCTGGCCATTCTGAGAGCCTAAAGATGAAAAAATTACACCAAAAAGGCATAACCAAGTCCCAGAGAAGCAGAGCCGGTGCCCTGATCAAACCAAGCCTAAACCCCACCCTACCACCTGACCACTACTCTTCTACCTTATAAGCCAGTCTGGAACTGGGTTTTCTGTTATTTGAAATTAACAAACAAACATAAAACACTACATAATAAAATGCCTTATAAGTAATGCCCCACTGTAGCTGCATAAAACTATACTTTTTAAAAGTTTGCGTATACATAATTTCTGGGTTTTCTGGCCGATGAGAAGACATATATTATTGTCAAGCCAGTTTTACATATGAAAAGATGGATTAGGAGAAAATAAAACAAGTAAGAAAAAAATGGTGAACGATATGTGAAATCTGAAGGAAAAGAAAAAAAAAAACCTGAGCTCACAGATTAGCGGTTTGGTGGCTACCAGTGGTGGCTCAGACAGTCAAGAATCTGCCTCCAATGCAGGAGACCTGGGTTCAGTCCCTGGATTGGGAAGATCCCTTGGAGGAGGACATAGCAACCCACTCCAGTATTCTTGCCTGGAGAATGTCACAGACACAGGAGCCTGGCGGGCTACAGTCCACAGGGTCGCAGAGTCAAACGCGACTGGATGACTTTCACTTTCACACTTTTTTACACAGGGTGGTAATGTGAAGTGGAATAAGTGAATGTGGTCAAAAGGCACAGACTTTCAGCTATAAGATGACTAAGTCCTGGGGATGCAATGTACAGTTAATAAAACCTCTGGCATGTTTGAAAGTTGCTAAGAGATCTTAAAGGTTCTCATTACGTGAAAAGAAAAAAAAAGTAATGATGCTGAAGAAGGTCAACTATATTTACTGTGGTGATCACTTCTCGAAATACACAAACACTGAACTGTTATGTTGTACACTTGAAACTAATACAATGTTAGATGTCAGTAATACCTCAATAAGAAAAATAAAGGAAAATCTGGCTAACATTGCTGTAATGCTTACTATGCTATGTGTTGGACTCACCTTATAGGACAGGTAGTATTACTGTCTGCATCTTACAGAGAGATTCTGAGACACAGAAAGGTCAAGAGGCCAAGGTTAGGGTACGCACAGACACAGGCTTCAGGCCAGGCAGGAGGAGGACCACCTCCTCGCTCCTCTGCAAACTCACAACTCTGAGGACTCCTCCAAGAGGAGTTAAGTGTGTTTCTGGGTGACATGAACAATAAACTGATTGTACCGTGAAATGGTCACTGTTTAAGCTTTCCTGCCAACAAAACCAAGTTCCTACAGTTCAGCACCTCCAGGGAGTTCAGGTGCACATAAACCATTACTTCCATATGACCAAGGCAATCCTTTCCTCCCTGGCTGCAGCTGTAAATATGCAGTAAGAGCCCGTCAGCGTGCATGCCTCACTGCAAAACATCAGAAGGAAAATCCCCTATGTATTCAAAATTATTTATCACGTGGTTCCAACATTTAACAGGGCACATTTGACTTATTTCCGAGCCTTCTGTTCCAAGAAACATTATTCAAAAGTAAGAACCAACATACACTTGCAATACCTTTATTTATGAGCAGCTCCTCCAAGATGAAGACTGCCACAGAAAATAAGGTAGCCTTGGCATTAACAGCATCAGAGCTGGTCCTGGGAACAGCTCGCTGAGCCTCTGACTCTGCCACATTCTCAGTCAACCTCCAGGCGCAAAGGCACCAACAGTCATCTCCTCTATTAATCATCAAACCCCAGTTTCAGAGCTCAATGAACTTGATTACTTCGCCTTTTATATTAAAAAAAAAAAAAAAACAGGTGCAAGAGCAGAACTTTAGAAAGCAGAGAACACAATAGTCTGATGGAAATTAACAACCAGAGAAGTCAACAAACTGGCAACTGCGTACCATTAATATATAAAGAGCAGTGATGTCTTTTTCCGCTTGCTTCAGACTGAGAGCCAGCCAGCAAGGCAGTATGTGTGAATGCACCACAAAAAGACAAGGGGCTTTGCACCAGGGGTTCTGACAGTTAACTTCTGTCCAGACACAGACTCATTCGCATTAGTCTGCACACTGAAGTAGGAAGACAATTTCTCTCATAAAGTTGGAAACAGTATGTGTGACAGTCTAAGGTCAGAATTTTGAACCATCAAATCCCCAGATGGTTGCTAATAAGGAGGGTGACGCATGGCTGAAAGAGTTGTCTCCTCTTTCATCCGAAAGCTGAGCAAAATCAATGCCTGTAAACAGAATTCTATCCTAGAGCTACCCCCAGGTTCAGTTCTTATACCAAGAAGAGGTCAAGTTTAACTGATACGAATGGAGACACCGGCCACAGAAGATGTCACCTCTCCACTGGTTTGTCTGTAAGTTATCTAGAAACCAGGATATCCAGGGCCCTGGGTGGCAAGAATTCAGAGGTCCATGACCTGGCTGGGGTCAAGCCTGCCGAGCACCAGCCCCAGGAATCTGCGCTCCCTCCAAATCCATTACCCTCCCCAGCACATGTCTCCTCTGTGAAATGGAAAACCGCAGGAAAAAATTCTTTGATAGGTTTCTGTAATCTTCCAGAGACAAAAGTTCAGCTGATAGATTCTATCATAAAATGGAAATAAGTTGGTTTAAAGTATGCCTCTCCAAGAAATTTGAACTCAGAAAATCTAAAGCCAGTCAAGGATTCCAATTTCATTTTACTCTATTTCTTATTACTTAAAACATTCTGAAAGAACAACAACAAAAAAAAATTTCTCCGTCAATGTGTGAGATAATTCCTGCTTCTTCAGAGACGGAATCTTAAGACACTGGCACAAGTTAAGCTGAAATCACATGTGTTAGGATCACATCATCATGTACATTCAAGTATGTACTACCCTCCAATTCAATTCAACATTATCCTAAGAAAAACCTCCAAATAATGCCTAGGGGAAAAAAAAAAGACACTTTAATTCAACAAATCGCCCGCTTTTCAAGGACAAGCCTCTGCAGGGACAGCCTCTGCACGTGAGCAACCTGCTTCCTCCCCACACCCTGTGCCAAACCAGTCAGATGGCCCTCATAGGGCCATGAAAACGCAGAAGCTGGTCACGCGCTAGAATAATCCAAGGATATGCCTGCAGTAAGGAAGGGACCCTGTTTGCTGAGAACTAGGCAGAATAACCCCTGCTGGGGGATTCGACAGAACACACCCTCCGGGCTGTGGGCATCCGCACAGCAGCCCGGCCCTGGACAGACCTGCACAGACACAGCCACGGGCCCTTCTGCCAGGCCAGCTGCCCGACGCCCGAGAGCTGCCCACGTGGCCCACACTGGCTGCGACTTATTCTAGAGCGCAGAGCTCAACACATTATTTGGAAGTCAGATAAAAAACTACCTCTGAAAGTTTCGTTTTAATCATTTAGAAAACGCTAGAACAGAGAAACGAAAATGCATCCTGAGCAGACAAACTAAAAAGGTGCATACTGGGTGGGGTTGGGGGGAGAGGGNGGGGGGAGAGGGGGTGGGGGTGAGGGGTCAACGGAAGGAGGGATTCCGCGTGACTTGAAAAAATTCATCAGCAGTAAGACGTACAAAGCCAGGCCAGAAGGGCAGGGTATCAAGTTGTCCCATTACAAACCATCCCAAATACAAAGCAGCCAGTGCCACGCGGAAGCCTTGGAAAGAGGGGCTGACACGGAGGCCTTGGGAACGCACCGACCCCAGGCCCGGTAGAAGCCAACTCATCACGACATTAACTTCCAAGAGCCAACAGTTATAGCGGCTAAAGACAGATTCAGCCAGAGTGAAAAATGCACTGCGGCAGCCGGAGATTCTGAGCAGCTGGCAGTGCCCAGCATCAGACAGACATGCCAGGTGTTCACATCCCTGGGGACTTTAAGACAGGGAACGGGCTACCCTGCTGATGGCAGAGCTGGGCAGCTGGCGGAGCTGGTGAGGCCCCCCACAAGCTGACAAGGCCAGGAAACCAGCACCACCCCAGGAGGAGGGGCAGGTGAAGACGAGATTCTGGAAGTCAGGGCTGTATCGCCAGGTGGTACCGTGCCAGCGATTCTTCAAGGAAATGGCATGAGAGAGGTCTGGTTCCTCCCTCCAACCCCTCACAGCAAACCCACCGGGCACAGGGCAGCCCACTCGGTAGCTCCCCACGATACAGGTCAGAGCAGAAGGGAAAACCCGGACTGAGGGTAAGAGTCCAGGACGGCCTCACCTTTCCTTCTCCAGCTCTTCAGGTCCAATACACACACTTGGAGGTGCACACACATCAGCCGGCATCTTATTAATACACAGGTTCCAACTTCGGAGCCTGCAGTGAGACAGGGTGCCTGCACCTCCAACCAGCGCACGGACGATACTGATGCTGCTGGTCCAGCAACCATACACAGAGCAGCGAAACCTAACTGACCCAAAGGACAAACCGAACTGTAATCCACAGGAACGCGGCCACATTCCTTCCAAGGATGGGGAACACAGACGTGTGTGAGCCGTTCAACTGGTAGAGAGGAAAACAGGCTGGACTGCACAGGCAGGAAGGAGCTCCGGCGCGGGGCTGCTGCTGCCCAACACGGAGCGTTGCCTTCCCCACCAGCTCACCAGGCGTGTGCGGGTCACGGCTGTTACGAGCTGAAACGTGTCCCCCTAAAAGTTCAACTGCTAAACCCGAGCTCCAGTATCTCAGGATGTGGCTATTTCGGAGACAGACCCCTTAAAGAGATAATTATGTTAAAAAAGAAGCCATGGGGCTGAGCCCTAGTCCAATCTGACCAATGTCTTTACAAGAAAAGGAGATTAGGCCGCAGAGGGTGACCAGGGCCACAGGCACACAGAGAGAAGGCCACATGAAGCCCAGAGGGCAGGCAGTGCTCATAAGCCAAGGAGGGAGGGAGGCTTCAGGACAAGCCTACTCCAGCGAGACCTTGATCTTGGTCTTCTCGCCTCCAGGACTGCAAGCAAATAAATGTCTGCTGCTTAGGCCTCAAGTCTGTGATGTTCTGTTATGATAGTCCTAGCAAACTAATATGGAGAAGACGATGGCACCCCACTCCAGCACTCTTGCCTGGAAAATCCCATGGACGGAGGAGCCTGGTAGGTTGCAGTCCATGCGGTCGCAAAGACTCAGACATGACTGAGTGACTTCACTTTCACTTTTCACTTCCGTGCATTGGAGAAGGAAATGGCAACCCACTCCAGTGTTCTTGCCTGGAGAATCCCAGGGATGGGGGAGCCTGGTGGGCTGCTATCTATGGGGTCAGACAGAGTCGGACACAACTGAAGTGACTTAGCAGCAGCAGCAGCAAACTAATATAAAGATTTTGCTTTAGTTCCTTGATACTACTACTACCAGTAAGTTTTCACTGCATGCCTGCTCTGTGAGAAACAGTTGAGTTTCTAGGAGCTGGTACACAGAACGATAAGGACACAGTCTGAGCCCAGGTCCTGCTCCTGCTTAGAAGGAGAAACTAAGATTACCAAACTCCACTTATGATGAATGCTGTGAAAGGGACAGAACCAAAAGCCTTTACAGACGCCAGAGGGAGACAAAATCATTCCATCTGAAAAGTGGGAGAGAAGAGGGATCAGAAAGAGCTTCACGGTGGGTTCTGATGGGCAGGACCTGAGATGACAGAGCAGCACAGGCAAAGGCCGGGAGACCCCCAAACCCAACCCCCAGCGCAGACAGGGATCAGCGGAGCGTCTGGCCAGGCGCGGGGAGACCAGAAGCTAAAGGCAGATGCAACTGTGGAACTAGGAAGGAGCTCAGCCTCTGGGGACCAACAAGGGGGTCTAGACTTTAATTTCTAGAAATGAAGATTGATGAAAATGAGGAAGCTAGATTAACAGGCAAAAGAATGGATATACAGTGTGAACTGCAGAGAATGATAAAGCCTGCATTACTACCCACCTAAGAAATGTCTCTTCAAGGTCCACACACTTTACACTGTCATCAGCTACTTGCATCCCAAGCACTTTATCACCTCTTGCCTCATGACCTGGGTATAAGGAACAGGTTGCCATCCACCGTGACTTTCAAGCTGGGGGTGAGGGGACATGACCCTGTGGGTAAGTGTCACAACCCACGAGTGACTCGGGAAGAGAACTGAAGCCTGAGATGGACCTGGAAGGTCAAAGGCCCAGACTCGTGCAATTATCACCACGGTGTCACCAGCCCAGCTGCAAACACCCAGAATCTCATCAGAGCACCTTTCATCCCCTCTTCACCCCACTCAACACACCTGAGACTTCACTCATCTCCAGCAAGGAAAGCCCCAGACCAGATCACAAAGAAGGGGACAAAGTCACTCCTTGGTTTCTGAGCGTCTGAGAGCTCAGGAAAGAAGAAGCCACAAGGCTGGCACCTAGTGTGCCAGGGGGCACGGAAGTACCCTGTATCGCCCTTCAGTCCCCCAGACAGTCTCACTCTCAGTCTTCTCTCCAAAGGTCTCTCCTTGGATGTTCAGGATTCAGGGCTTGGAAGGGATGACACTGAGAAGTCGGCAAACTAAACAATCAGCGCTATGGTGAAGATGATCCTGGAATCTACTGCCTCACTGGGCTCATCTCTTCTGCTGCTACTGCTGCTGCTAAGTCGCTTCAGTTGTGTCCGACTCTGTGCGACCCCATAGACGGCAGCCTACCAGGCTCTGCCGTCCCCGGGATTCTCCAGGCAAGAACACTGGAGTGGGTTGCCATTTCCTTCTCCAATGCATGAAAGTGAAAAGTGAAAGTGAAGTCACTGAGTCGTGTCCAACTCCCAGCGACCCCATGGACTGCAGCCTACCAGGCTCCTCCGTCCAAGGGATTTTCCAGGCAAGAGTACTGGAGTGGGGTGCCATTGCCTTCTCCGGGGCTCATCTCTAGAAACAAGCAAATGCAGTGGAAAAACAAGGTCCCAGAATCGAAGATTTGTATTTTAACAGGGGCACACATCGATTAAACCACTGATCTCAAAGCAAGATTACACCTTTACACCCTTGCCACAGCCCCGTGAGTGAAATACACTTCTTCCCCCTTGACTTTCTGTTCAGACTCGCTTCCATCATGATATGAACAGACGCTTGAAATATGCTTGCAAGACCAGGTGTGCCTGTTTCTACATTGGCCATGACCACGGATCATGCCTAGGACAACCAGCCAGTCCCAGAGAGTGAGAGACAGACCTGGAACCCACCCGCAGCCTGAACCCAAACCCAGCCAGACCAGCCAAGCAGCCAATATGCACAGGCACAAGGGGCAAGGCATGTGGCTTTAAGCCACTGGGCTGGAGTGGGTTCTCCATAGCATGACTGGTATAAGAGCTGATGAAGGAACAGTCAGGAAGCAAGAATACCAGGAAGATTCACAAACTGAACAGACACAAACTCATCACAAAGCAATCTCTTTCCCCAACAGTTTCCAAAGAATGTTTTCAAAAGCATCTGAGTAGCCCTCTTCTTCACCTCAGCCCTCAGGCGCTGTCTTCCAATAAGAGATGAAGACAGCTCTTAAAATACCAAACGTGAGCAGAAAACAACTACGGGTTTAAAACACAGACACCAGCAGACAGATCTAAAAAAGGGCTTGCCGGGTCAAAAGAAGGGAAAAATCTGAAACATCATGAGCCCTTCTCATAACTTTCAATACTGAGCACATAACACCTCGCTAGTCTTTTCATCTCAAAAGTTAATAAAAGATAAAAATAGTGAGATTTATGAAAAACAAGAGCTGGAATTGGAAGAGGATTTATTTAGCTTCAGGGTCCAGAATAACATTAGGAGAAAAAAGCATCAGAAAAGGGTCAGGGGTTCACCATGGTGCCTCAGTGTGGACAGCTCTGCAGGGATATTATGAAACCCCCCAGCACAGTGACAAGGAGCGACCCGGCAGAAAGGGTGGGCTGACATCTTCGCATTCACTGCGGCACTGCCTCCTGTGCTATCAGGCACAACGCACACCAATGGCTTTGCAAATAGCTAATGACTTGATTTCTGTTTTCCTTACGTGCAGCAGATTTTACTCCTCTCTCTCAGGCTAATTTGCTGAGGAAAGTATACATTATGCCATGAACGGTCCAATGATTGGGCTTCTTAACACTGGGGCTGCAGCCCCACACCTCAAAGCGGGCGCGACAGAGACGATGAAGAACAGTTTCATCTCTGCCCGTGCTTATTCCCACCCAACTCTTTAGAAATGCAACTGAAGTCTTTGCTCAGTTTTCCTGCATGAAAACCTCTCGACAAAACAAACACTGAGAAAGTACCTTAAAATAACATGACGCTATCATCATCATCGGGAGCAAAGAAAAGAAATTCTGGATGCGGAAGCCTTGCTTACTGCAGCCCTTTTCAGAGCTGCAAAGCATGTCTCTGGGACCACCACGACCCACGGCCACTGAGGACTGCAGCTCAACTCTGCTCGCGAGCAATCAGCATTGTAGCCCTCAGAGCAGGCCAGGCTGCCTACGTGGTACAAGGAAGCTTCCATAAGACGATGCAGACCCCACTCTCAGAGCGAGTAACTCAGTGGCTATCCCAGGCCTTCAAAAGCTCCCCCTCAACCCTGTGCAATGGTCACCAGGTGCTCCCGCCTCACGTGAAGTCAGGGTTCTGCAAAGACACACAGCTAAAACTCACCATCCTCACCAACATTCAAGGGAGGCCTCAGGCCTCTGGGAAAGTTTTACCTCCACAGATCTTAAAAGAAAAAAACAGGATTCAGTACTCATCTCTGAATCGCCTTCCCCCATGTTTAAGGACAGACAGATGCTATGAAAGCGTGAAATTCCAGGCTGAACCTCAAATCTGACATGGCTAATCCTCCACAGATGACACAAGTTTCCTACCAACTCAGCAAAAAAAAAAAAAAGAGGGGGACCACAAAGAAACGTGTATTTTGAAGCATAAAGTATGAAACATGGAGGCTATTACTGACCTCTTTTCACCATGAATCTTGCCAAAGATGCAGCCCATCACTGCCTAGCCTTTAAGACACACAGGAAAAAAATATTCCAGTAGGAAATTACTGGTTGGGAAACTTCTGAAGTCTAGCACGAGACACACAGACTCTACACTATTGCCAAGGAAAGTGTTTATTTTTTGTAATTCATTTATTTTAACTGGAGGATAACTACTTTACAATATTGTGATGGTTTCTGCCATACATCACCATCAACATGAACCGGCCACAGGCATACATGTGTCCCCTCCCTCCTGAACCCTGTTCCTACCTCCCTTTCCAGCCTAAGGCTCCAGGCTGTCACGGAGCACCAGCTCTGGGTGCCTTGCATCACCCATCAAACTCCCACTGGCTACCCATTTTACATTTTTTTAAACATACTGCTTCTATATTGGGTTTAACAAAAAGCAGAAAGACAAAGTGGGAGCTCTTGAATATTAAATGGAATTTAACATATGTTGAGTCAAAAATGGAAAAAACTCCACAAGTAAGAGTAAACACCTTAAGTGTAGCACCGTCTCTAAACACACAGCTTTAATGACTAATAGCCCCCTTTTCTGTTTCTTTAAAATCAAACCCGAGTCCCAACCTAAGCAAAGCACACAACTGCCACATTTGGCAGAGAAAGAAAAGAGTTCACCTACTGAAGCAAGCACAGTAAGACCGTGACACCTTTTTACAGTCCTTACTTTCAAAATATTTTGGGTTTCGTTCCACTTATTTGTCCATTCCTTGGTCAATTCTTGAACCTAAAAGAAAAAAAAAANAAAAAAAAACATACGTCATTGCTCTATAAAAAAATTACTGTGATTTTCTTCTAGAAAGTTTTCAAACTTTTATAGATTATAGAAGAACGTACTATACTTTTTTAAATTAGATAGCAATGCCGCAAAGTACCATTACCAAATATAAATCAAACTAGCTGATCTCACCCTACAACCTACATTACAGCAAAGGAAAGAACAGAAAAAAAATCTGTCAAGCTGCCTAGAGCTTTACAGCAGTCTTTTTCAAGGTGCACTTAAATAAAAGCTGCTTCCTTGGATATTAACCAAAATTACAAGTTCAAAGATGCCACCATCCCATTACATGGGTTAATTTTTCCTGATTATACTTTAGGTCCTACGAAATGGTGATTTACTTTACTTTCTCATTAGATGTGATGATTAATCACCTTGGAAACTGCCATTTTCTTTTAGGAGATAATCTGCTTTCGTAAATTAATAAGGTTTATAAATATCATTTTATATTTTTTTAAAGGTGGCTCTTTAATTGACTCTTAGTAAAGGTAAAAATATCTTTTTGATAATAAGAAGCTTCTTTCCAGTCTACAGTAACTTCAGGAAGAAAACATCCCCCACTGTCGAACACGGCACAGTTGGAAATAGCTTCTCAGTTAATGAAAATACTCTGCTAGTTCCATACAACTTTTTAAATGACCTGAGTGAGTGAGTCATTAAGAAGTAAAAGTGATACCTGACTGAGAGGTAGAAAAAAAGAATGGAAAATTCTGTCAAAAGGAATATACTTCGGATTAAAAGAGAGTGACCTCCGCGGGGCTAGGGGGAGTGCGGGGCACACACCCTCCCAAGCCTCTTCCCTTCCGCCCTTCAGTGTTCCTGCCACCTCCCCATCCAGCAGCAGACGCCATCCCAGTTCACCTGACTGGTCTCCCTACCAGCAAGCTACCCTGTTCAACAAGGTCGAAGTGGAAGCACAGAATACACTGGATTACGTGCTCAGTGCTAAGAGGAAGATGCTCTCCACAGGCCATTAAGCATCATAAAAGGAAAGGACGTGAGTCAGCAACCTTCAGGAAAGGCTGTGTTCGTTCCTGACACAAAAGGAGGGACTGGAGTGATGGTTTATCCGAGAGCAAAACCAAAACACCTCTCACTCACCTTGTTCTTTCAATGGCTAGACACTTTACTCCTCAATTTATCGAAAACACCCCGGACAAGGAAATGGCAACCCACCCCAGCATTCTTGCCTGGAGAATCCCCTGGACAGAGGAGCCCGGTGGGCTGCTGTCCTTGGGGTCGAAAAGTTCGACACGGCTGAGCAACTGAACATTACTGCAAACAACTACAGGAGTTCTAAGGTAGCATTTTTTTTAAATAAAATATCTTCCTTAAAATGATACAAATAATCTTATTTACAAAACAGAAAGAGACTTAGAGAAGGAGAATGAAGTTATGGTTGTAGGCCGGGGCGAGTGAGGAGGGTGGATAGTTAGGGAACTTGGGAAGGACAGGTACACACTGCTACATTTAAAATGGGTAACCAACAAGGACCTGCTGAACAGCACAGGGGGCCTCTGCTCAGTGTTATGTGGCAGCCTGGACGGGAGGGGAGTCTGGGGGAGAACGGATACATGTATATGGATGGCTGAATCCCTTCACTGTTCTCCTGAAACTGTCACAACATTGTTTGTTAATCAGCTACACCCCAATACAAAACAAAAGGTTTTAAAAATATATCTTCTTTAACTGGGCTCCCCTGGTAGCTCGGCTGGTAAAGAATATGCCTGCAACGCAGGAGACCCCAGTTCAATTCCTGGGTTGGGACGATCCCCTGGAGAAGTAGCCTACCCACTCCAGTACTCTTGGGCTTCCCTGGAGGCTCAGGCTGTAAAAAATCTGCCTGCAGCGTGGGAGACCTGGGTTTGATCCCTGGGTTGGAAGGATCCCCTGGAGGAGGGCATGGCAACCCACTCCAGCATTCTTGCCTAGAGAATCCCCACGGACAGAGGAGCCTGGCGTGCTACAGTCCATGGGGTCACACAGAGTCAGACACAACTGAGTGACTAAGCACACACACACACACCTTCTTTAACTAGTTAATAATGTCAAATCTATCATCTTCTTAGTAAGAGAAGAAACAGAACTGAGCCTCTCTAACTTCTGTTTTTGCTCACTGGTACTTGTCAGGCAAGGCTGTCCTGCCCGGCCCCCTGGACCAGCCACACCCACAGGCTCTCCTTTCATCACTCAAGTGATGCCAGTCCCATGGGTCAAAGGGCTTTTTGTGTTGGAAAAGCTTTCAGAGAGGGAATATTCCTACACCTTCTCTCCCTACAGACGTAGAAGAGACTGGGGTGATGAATTTACTAATTTATAATAATCAGTTAACAGATTCTCACTGGCAATTTATCTGAGAATCACCAAGTATTTAAAAAGCATGCTTTGGGATTTTACCAACAGGTAAGTTCTCCCTGAAGAAACGTAAGCCAATGAATCCTTTTCCAATTCAATCAAATAATTCCAGCTTTTGAAGAACTGTAAGTATGCCTTGGGTTTCTTTTACCACTGAATTTAAACCAAGTAATCTTCATTTTTAAAATTCAGCAAAAAAAAAAAAAAAGGCAAAGTCTGATAGCACCTCTCACAATATAACCAGATGATAAGATTTACAGCCAAGTGGATGGCAAACAATTTTAAAGGGCCAGCAAAAGAAGAGATAAAAATTTAGAAAATGTTGTTAACAAGAGTCATGTCTGTCCCCACATGTATAACAATTCAAATTAAAATGTTTATTAGCTTCTATTAACTTGCTAGGTATTCCTGAAAACTATCAGTAAGAAATAATTTAAGACTATATTCAGACACATCAAGGGTTTCCCTGGTGGCTCAGATGGTAAAGACTCTGCCTGCAGTGCAGAAGACCCGGATTCAATCCCTAGGTCAGGAAGAGCCCCTAAGAAAGAACGGCAACCCACTCTAGTATTCTTGCCTGGAGAACTTCATGGACAGAGGAGCCAGCGGGATGGGAGAGTCCACAGGATAACAAAGAGATGGATATGACTGAGTGATGAACACACATAATCCAGACACATCCATCCAAGTCCTCAAAATTAAAATGCCAAGTACCGAAACACAAAATGTCAAGAGAAAAATAGGGATTAAGAAACTAATGTTTTCACTAATGCTATTATCAGCAAATTAATCAGCATAATTATCCAGGAAGTATCAACAAGTTCCTAGCTTCACTCTGATTTGTATCTTCAATATTGTGTATTCTTGAAAGAGCTTTACCAATGGAATCCTATTTTCTTTCTCAATCTGCTTTAACCATTTGGCACAGTGAACAAAATCCACTCTGAAAACATTATTAATACCTGTTTCTCTTTTCACAGGAGGTCTTTTTCTTTTAAAAAGAAAAAAAAAAAATATCGTATAGAAGTAGGTCACCCACGAAACCAGTTTTCAGAAAGCACCAGCACATGATACTGGCTTCAGCCCAGAACTCTCTCTCCCTCAACCTCAAATCCCACTTTGCTTAAGAGCCGCTAAGCACCTTCCCAGAGTAGTCAGTGATTCCCTAAGCGCTGCAATTCCCACTAATAAGTAAAAGGATGACCAAAAAACCCTGCGGTGAGGCTGTGGGGACCAGCATGTGAACACAGCCTCCTCTCCTGAAGGCGCAGCAGCCTCACCGCCTCGTGCAAGGGCCCAGTCTCAGCTGTATTCAACCCTTGACTACCAGACAAACCCCATCTATCAAGTCACAGAGGACACAGGAGATACATTGGAAGTCAGCGAGTGTGGGTCTTTAAAAACAGGGTGGGAGCATTAACTGTCATGAAGAGAGAAACTGAGTCTCAGACAGCAAGTCCTGGGCTGGCCAAAAAGTTTGTTTGCGTTCTCCTGTAACATCTTGTGGACAAACCTGAACAAACTTTCTGGCTAACCCAATACTAAAAAAGTATCCACTTAAAACAGTGAAACTTTAAAAAATAAATACATAAAATAGTGAAACTTATCATTAAAAAAAAAAAAAAAAAAAGTTAAGGTGTCACTTACTCTGGCTTCATTCTGCTGAAGTTTCTCCTCCATACTTAAGGCTGTGGGGGAGTCCAAGAGGGCAATCTGAAATGCAAACCACAGAAGGCAGAGGCAATGAGTGTGCACCGACCATCTAGAGGAAGGATCTGCCCTGACACTGTAAACCATCAAAAACTGCCACATAAACTATTAAACAGAGGTGAAAAGTATTTTCCCACACCTCCCTAAAAGTGTCAGTCACCATGAAATCTTTAATCTACAGGGTACATGCCTCGTAATATTCAAAAAAGCATAGCATCCTGGTAAAACTACATTTGCAACACGAATCAGCAAAGACAAGGAAAAAGACAAACATGTAACAGGCTGACATTTTATCAAAATCAAACACAGTCTAAATCCGTAGATCCTGAAAGACTCTTCCGTTTTGAATTTGCACCAAGTACAGGTTCAAAAAGAGGGGTTATTCAACCAGAGGTTTCTGAGATTTATCCACACTGACACATGCAAATGACCCTCCTTTATCACTACTGCTGGTCACACACTGTTACAGGAAGGCTGGGCCACAGTCTGTGTCCATTTCCTTATCTGTGTTGCAAAGATGGATGTGAGAGTGATAAACCCCAAAATCAGGTTCACCCTGGCAAGGCAGAGACGGGGGAGGGAAACACAGCCAGCCAGGGTGCAGAGGGAGCTTTGAATGCATTCGTAACTCGAAACCGTAGACGCAGGAACACAGGGCTCCGGACGAGGCTACCTGAAAGGAAAACGGAAGGGGGTCTCCCTCCCGCTCTACCTCTCCAGGCCGTGGGCAACCTGTCTCACCCATTCTGCTACATAATTGTGCAGTTATTCTGGTCATATGCAAGTGCGCTCGTGTTGCTTTTCAAACATAAACAGCATGAACGCTATTCTGAATATTGCCTTTTTCATCTCACAATCTATCTTGGGAAAAATTCAGTACAAATAAATCTATTTTATTCTTTGTAACAACTCCAGTTCCACCGTACAGCACTCCACTGTGCGGTTATTCTACAATTTATGTCCACAATTTCCTCTTAATGGACTGGGAGTTTTTTCTCATCTTCTGCTTTACCAGTGACGCTACAGTGACTTATCTTATGCCAGCTGCCTACAGGATGCATGGCAGTATCAACAGAATAAATTCCTAGAAGGGAATTTGTTAATCACCTATATGCACGACTTTTTTTCATTGTCTCTCCTCCACAGAGGCTTTCCCATTTCCTTGACTACCTGGTCTGCTTTTGCCCCTCTTCACAAACACTCCATCACCTAGTTTTACTCTGTGACCCTCCCTGAGATGTTGTCTACCTTGAAAGTTTACACATAGTGACACTTTTATTATCCAGCTATTATTCAAAGTTTATCTGCGACTTCAGCTACACAAATGAGAAACCCTTTCTCCTTCCATCCTCTATAACTCATTGCCTTCTTTGCTTCCTGGACTATTCCTGCCTATTTCTATGTTGTTCATTTTCTTGCTATCTTCAGAGACATTTAAGAGAGAAGAGTTAATGGACATTTTCTCTCTGCCAAACTCAAAGCAGAAGTCTGAAAAGATGCTTTAAATATAACAAAAGAGAACACATGAAAAGAGAAGATATCCAAACGCTTGACTTCATTAATCATCGCAGACACGGAAACTACAATCATTCTGTGACACCACAGTGCCCCATCAGAATGGCCTATAATGAAAAATAGATGACACCGGGTATTGGCAAGGACCTGACGCAACCAGAACTGGCACTTTCATATATTGATGGTGGAATATAAGTTGGCATAAAAACCTTTAAAAATTATTTTGCAGTTATCTGCTAAAACCAAACATTATGTACCCCTTCTGACACAAATTCCACTCTTAGGTATAAACTTAACAGAAATGAAGCTGGATGTTCACAAAAAGACACATACAAGACAGTCCACAGCAGCAGCAAAACGGCAAAGAGAAAATCTCCAAAGCCCATCAAACAGAACAGGTGAGCTGGCGCACACGCGTGTGATGGAGCGCAGGACAGCAATGCTCATACGGGGATCTGAACCCACACGCCCCACCGTGCAGGAACGTGACAAGGCCTCGGACGGAAGCTGGTCGCGCTCGTCCGGGCCAGCGCGCCCCGGGCCAGCCGCACCGCGTGGGGCCCCCAGGCTGTCCTCTGTCCCCACTGTCACTCTCCCCCTTGTCCCTCAACCCGCTGCCCGCACTGCCGCCTCCCCAGGCTGTGCCGCAGCCCAGCGCCCGTGCATGTCTGCAACTTTATGAAGTGGGTTTTCTGTAGGTCTATGTCTTACAATTCCATAAATTCGATCTTATATAAAAGCAAGAGCAAGAGTCTGTACTACATGATTACATTTATATAAAGAACAAAAAGAGGCAAAACTAAAAACTAACCCTGCCTGAAGAAGTCAGGATAGAGGGTACCCTTGAGGGGAGGGGCAGGCGGGTCTAGGAGGGGAACATGAAGAGAGTTTCTAGGGCACTGGGGAACATTCTGTTTCTTGATAGCATGCAGGTCAGATGGGTGAATACAGCTTGTGAATATTCACGGATACGTACAGTCAGAATGGGTATCATTCTTCAGTGGAGAGTTCACATGGATGTATATATACATATATACCACTACATATTTATCTGTCTATAATCTATGCAACAGAAGCAGATACGTGTCAGAATCTTTCGCTGTATTTAAACTGTGCTTTTGAAACTCTGATACACGTGGCATTTTGCGTTGGCAAATTATTAAACATAAAATTATTTAAAGCAGGGGCTTTTATCTGACTGTACTTCAACAACCCAGAAATGGAGCTCTGACTTGAACAGCATTTTCAATGAACCACAGCAGCCATCTGGAATAGGATACTGTGGGAAAACAAGAATGTCACCAAAAAATTGTATACAGATATTTTTCTAATGAGCACTTAAGAACCCCTGTTCATTTTATTGAGCATCACAAATTTAATTAATTTTGGATAAGTCGGTATTGTCTCACAACAATTTATAGCTTCACGGTGCAATAAATTACTTTAAATTGGACTTGTTTTTATTGTAATGTATTGTTTATCAGAGTTCTTCACAGTATCCTAAAATAGACAACAATCTATTCCATCCTCACCCCCAAAACTAAAATAATCCTTTAATGACTGTGGTCGTCTTTGGCCATGAAAGAAAAAGGCAACCGAAGATCACAAAGGATAAGGCAACTGGCATACACGACACTTCTGAGACATTCCTCAGACAGAATCTGCAAACGTTTGAATGAAGTTTTTCTGTTGGTGTGATAAGGCTCCTTTCAAGGACTTCCTCAGTTTAACATTTAACAGGCTGATCTTTCTTTTCCTTCATTCTCATGACTTACTCAATGTTAACTACAAGAATGTTCCAAGTCCTTCCCTTCACACGCAGTAGTCTGGGTAACTCTATCCAATCGCCTTTATATGTTTACCTCAGGCAAATATCTTTAAAACATGGAAAAAAGATCCCATTAACACAGTATATAAATGACAATGACAGCTGTGGCCGGCGTCATCAGTGATTCGAGCCTGGTAACATCATGAGCTGCTGGACTCGTCATGCTGAGGCTTCCGCACACACACAGGGACGTTCCATCAGTAAGCACAGCTAGGACCTCCCTGGTGGACCCGGGGTTAAGGCTCTGAGCTGCCAACGCAGGGTGCAAGGGTTTGATCCCTGGTCAAGGTACTAATCCCACATGCGAAGCAGCACAGCCGAAAGATTAAAAAAAAAAAAAAAAAGAGTACAATTATGTGGAGCTATTTTTAGGTGCAGAGATCAGCTCCCAGCCCAATCCAGTCCCCCAGTTTAGAGGACAGCAACTCTGGGGGCTTTCGGGATGCTGGAAACTCTGTGAGGCTCTTGGCCTGTTGAGTCTCATGAATCAAACTGCTCATAGGATGCCAAGGGCTCCCCATGTTCCTGGAGGGAAAGCTGCTCTGAAGACAGCTCTGTGCATTTGAAGAAAAGCTGGGTTCTTTTTTTTTTTTTTCAATGATACACTTCAGACATACATCCATGGGTTAGGAAAATGTATGTTGTTTTGTTGGGAGGTGTTTTTCTTGGCCANAAAAAAAAAAAAAAAAGAGTACAATTATGTGGAGCTACTTTTAGGTGCAGAGATCAGCTCCCAGCCCAATCCAGTCCCCCAGTTTAGAGGACAGCAACTCTGGGGGCTTTCGGGATGCTGGAAACTCTGTGAGGCTCTTGGCCTGTTGAGTCTCATGAATCAAACTGCTCATAGGATGCCAAGGGCTCCCCATGTTCCTGGAGGGAAAGCTGCTCTGAAGACAGCTCTGTGCATTTGAAGAAAAGCTGGGTTCTTTTTTTTTTTTTCAATGATACACTTCAGACATACATCCATGGGTTAGGAAAATGTATGTTGTTTTGTTGGGAGGTGTTTTTCTTGGCCACGTCATGCAGCGTGTAGGATCTTAGTTCCCCAACCAGGGACCGAACCCAAGCCCCCTGTTTTGGAAGCACAGTCTCAATTGCTCAACCACCAGGTAAGTCGTTCTTTATTTCTAACTCCACTTTAATTCGAGTGCTTTAAAAAGTGATCCTGACTTTCTTTCATGAGTGTGTCTAAACCAACCAGCACGGATCACACTGTGATCACAGAACGTAGCTTGGTGCACGCACCATGCGGAGGACTACAGTGAAAAGGACAAGGCTCCTTCACAAAAACCCCAAAGGATCCTGAAGGGAGGCTGTTTCCGCCATCACGTGGGGGCCCAGGCACATCACCTCAGCCAGGCCACGGGGATGTCTCAGGACCCCGCGTCACTGTAACCACCGCTGTAAGGAGCAGTACCAAACAGAGACTCAGAAAGGGGCTCAAATGAGTCTCTCATTCTGTTAAAATACATCTTCAAGTCCTAAAACGCTTTGGTAGAATTTTAAACATTGCTCCAAGCACCTCAGTTTCCTTCCACTAATGGAGATTATGCTGCTAATCCTACTGCATGCTAAATTTCCATCCATAATTGATAACTATTAGGTAGTTAATCATCTCGGGTTTAGTGGATAAAATCTTAAGCACACAGCATACAATGAATTCGAAGGCCAACGGGAGGGTGATGCTAAGGAGAGACCGGGCTCACTCACTCAAAGCTTTACGTAGCACTTAGTTACTCAAGTCAATACGACTCCCGAGATGAGTGTCTCATTAAGATCTAGAAATAGATGCCATTACTCAAAGAAAATTACCCGTAAGTCTCAGAAAAGAGCCAACCTGATTCCCCTGGGCAAGCAGCGTCTTCAGCCTGGCTATTTCGGCTCGCAGTTCACGGATGAGCTTGACGTTGGCATCCTCATTAATGGTAGGCTTGTTGATGATGTTTTTGGCTCTATTTGCATAGCGAAGAGTACTTAGGGTTTCTCCATAATTGACATCAGCAGGTGAAATGGCTGTGAAGAATGAATTCAAAAAAATAATTTATCCAGCACTCTGTTTCATTTAACACAAAGTTGGTTTGTAATTTAAAAGTCAGATTAACCCCAGGTCGCTGGATAGACTAAATATTCATTACTGCAGTCATGAATATTACAAATTATCTGGGACTCATAGGAAAGGTGCTCACTATGCCAAATTAAATGCCATTTCACTCTTCTTAAGTTTAGAATCAGCCATCTAACCAAATCTAAAACAAGACTGCAAACACTCCATTGCAGCTTAGGGAGTTTCCTCTGTTGAACATATAAAGAGAGGATCTCAGGACTATTTACACTTCTCAAGATAAAGCAGAAATTTAAATCCTTTTAAAAGAGTTCTGGCAAAACCTACCACCTATGAAAACCCAGAGTGTGATAACTTTTGTAAAGAGCCTGTCGACCAGCTAATGCTCTTCCTCCCAAAGCTTTGGTGGATCACATCCCCACCTCGACCCCAACAAACTTGAGAGTGAAAGTGACTACACAATTGCATCTGGGGTGCACACCCCTGGGAAGAGCCCTGGCCTCCACAGGGACTGCATGGCTCGGGCAGGAGGAGACATGGAGACAAGAAACGGCGGGGGGCAGCTGGAAGGGACACTCTCAGCAGTTATCTCCCCCTTGCATATTTTCCCCTCTGTTCTGCTTCCTCCTGTTAATTAGTGAAAATACAGATGTATATTATTGTTATCCTATATATCACACTTTTTCCTCTCAATTCTTAATCTTAAATTCCTTATTTTCTGCTTTTAAATAGAAAAATAAAGTTGGGTTATTTCTAGTTTATGTCTAGAGTTGGCAGAGTTGGTAGTTTCTGTCCTATACTTTAAGTACAACTGAGGATCATCCTGCATGGATGTCAGTTTGCATAACCAAGAAAACGGCAAGTTAATGTAACCAGGAAGAGGGGGAAAGAGTCAATAATACCATACTGTAGACTGGATCACAGTAAGTACTTTTCTTCAAAACAGAAAACTATTTTATTTTTAATAAAGAGGTGCTACTTCCTAATGAAATACTTAAAATAGCCACAATCAATTCACATGAAACACTGTATGCTGAGAAGAAAAAAAGAAACAAAAATTCTTACTGGCTATCATGATAGTTTTAGAGTTTCCGCCGAGGCTGTCTTTCAACAACCAAGTCAAAACAGAATCCCTGTAAGGCACAAAAACTGGCTTCTTCTTTACAAGAGGGTTTGCCGCATCCTGAGATAAATCAGCTGCAGGAAGAAAGAAAAGGTGGGGGAAGGCAACAACAATTATTGAAGGTTTTTTGTTTTTTTTCTTCTTGAATTTGGCTTCAAAAAAACCTTGAAGCTATTACTCTAGTTTGTAACATGAGCATTAAACCTAAGCTCTTCATGCCACTACGCAGCACCGAGAACGAGAGGAGGCAGGAGACAGGTGTGAATCTACCTAAGGCAGAAATGACGTTTCCCAGCGTCACGAGGGACTTGTTGATGTTGCCCCCTTCCTTCAGCCGGACCCCAGTGGCACCAGTGGCGTCCGCCCGCTCGCTGCCAGCAAGATCGACCAAGTGGATCTTACTCACGGTTTCTGATGGCATTTCAGAATCAAATTTTGCCTATGGTAAAATAAAAATGCAAAATGGAAGAGGTATAAAGAATGCCAATATTTATATAACATTGTATGTTTGTTTTTCTTCCGTGTCATTCATATTTATTAATCTTTTCTCCCCAACTAGATTATCATTTCTTAACAGAAACAGAATCTTTTACATCCTCATTGATAACTAGCATTGGACTGACAACATATTTAGCAATCAAATTATTTTTGGTTGACTTTTTTTTTTAACTTTTTTATTTTATATCAGAATATAGTCAATTAATAATGTTGTAATAATCTCAGGTGCACATCAGAGCAACTCAGCCATACATACCCATGGCTCCATTCTCCCCCAAACTCCCCTCCCATCCAGGCTGCCACATATGTTTCTGTGTTTATAACACAAGTTCAAGGGCTTCCCTCACAGCTCAGTTGGTAAAGCATCTGCCTACAATGCAGGAGACCTGGATTTGATCCCTGGGTCAGGAAGATCCTCTGGAGAAGAAAATGGCAACCCACTCCAGTATTCTTGCCTGGAGAATCCCACGGACAGAGGGGCTTGGCAGGCTACTGTCCATGGGGTCACAAGAGTCAGACACGACTTAGCAACTAAACCACCAATACAAGTTCTAATTATTTCCCACTCCTCACTGTGATCTCTCAGGGTACATTTTTTCTTAATTTTGTTGTTTCATTGGGCTTCTTCCTGATCACAATAATTATACTGGATACAATAGAAGCCGACCATATGTGAGTGAGTCTTAAACTTTCTGAAGAACCATGAATTCCATTATCCAAATCACTCAGTCATTCAACAAGGGCTGAGTCTGACCCAGGCAGAGAAGGAAGCTAAGCCCTGAGGGGCACTCACTCCATAAAGAAAAATATAAGTAAACAAATAATTAGTTTTGCTCTCACCTAAAATCTCGAACAAGACAAGCATAATGGCTTTCCAAAATATGATAAACAGACAATTATGTGAAAGATCATCCAACCGTTATTTGATGTTAAAATACAATTTGTTTAACAATTATAAAAGAGCGAAAATCTTAAATACCATATTCTTTGATTCTGAATTTTACCAAAATCTTACTTTCCCAAGACTTTTAACCTATATTTTACAGTCTGAACCAAAAATGCCAAGAAGTTACTGCATTTTGCTACAAAAGCAAGCCTCTTAGGAACTAGGGATGGCCACATCCTAATCCACATTAACCAGAGAATAGGAGAAAAACCAGCAAACGTAATAAAAGATACATTTCTGGAGAATTTATCAGGAGTTGTTCCCATTGACCTTGGAGAATTTTTTCATCTTCTTTGCTCTCTGATCCCCCTCATGAATTATGCTAAGTCTTTCTACCTGACATGGTCAATGGTTAACACAGGCCAGACTCCCCCAAACTCCTAATATGTGCTGAGCGCTGAGAGGACCCGACACTTTCAGGCTCATTGGTTTCACTGGCTTCGGTGTTAACATTATTTCCCCTGAGTCATTTCCACGTGTGTTCTAAAAGCTCTCCACCTCCAGATCAGAACATTAATACTTAAAAACATCCCTTGTCCTTTAATATCATTTTAATAATCACAATTAGCACTGTGGGGTGAGTTCCAGGGAGCCACAGAGGACCACCCACCTTAGACCACTCAAGGTGATCAGTTCCTCACCTTGGCCTCCAGCTGCTCTGTCTGGCAACCCATTATCTACCACAGAGCTTGCAACAGTGAAAACTCTGGCTTAATTAAACACAGAGCACCTTTTTTTTTTTCATGTGGAGAACAGGGCAGAAGCCTGCTAAATATGTCTTAGGAGTCTTCATCAGGCTACATTTCAAATGAGCGTGTTTGTAACTGCAGAGAAACCATCACACAGCTCATGTTCAGGTCTAAAGAACAAGAAAACAGCAGTGGGGCGCCTCTGAGGTGCCTGGCTCAGCACAGACCAGTCGGCAGCCGGCGCTAATGAGCGTGTGATACGCTCGTGGGCAGGGCGACGGACCTCACCTGCGTGAACTTGATGGTGAAGATGGCATGAGACCGGCTGCTGACATCATTCATCCCAGTGGCGGCGGTGGTCCGGTTGATGTTTCCTGCGTCCATAAGCTCTTCGACATCACCATAATTCTGCACTAAATGTTTGGATAAATCTGAAAAAAAAGAGGGGAGGTGAAGAAATCTCCCCAATAGATAGTAGAGGGAAGAAGAGAGGTACTTCTACAAAATAATACATGACTTTACAAATCTGTGGGCTTCCCAAATGGCACAGTGGTAAAAATCCGTTTGCCAGTGCAGGAGACGAGGGTTCAATTCCTGGGTGGGGAAGATCCCCTGGAGAAGGAAATGGCAACAATACTCCACAATTCTTGCCTGGGAAATTTCATGGACAGAAGGGCCTGGCGGGCTACAGTCCATGGGGTCACAAAGAGTTGGACACAACTGAGCGCACACGCATCTGCTCCTGTGCAAACCTGCGGTGGTTTCCAATGCAGACTCAGGAGCTGACTGCCTCGGGTCCAGCCCCTGCTCGCTGGCTGACCAGTGGATTCACATGGCTATGAAGAAGTCATTTAACCTCATTGAGCCTCGGTCACCCCTCTCGATATTGCATACGGTATTCAGGATAACCGTGAGATATTGCCATCAACATCAGTAGCCCTAATCACACTCAGGGAAAATGGAAACACTACCTCCAGGCAAAACACGACCACATTCTTTAAAACCCTTTTAAAGAAACTTTTCATTCATCTTTTTGAGAAACATTCATATGCTTTTATAGTCAAAAAGTACACTGTTCAAGGGTCTTTCCCCTCCACCATCTGATAACCTACCCCACACTTTCCTGTCAGGCAACCCAACATTCTTACTTTTTCCAAAACTTTCTAGAAATAAGCCATATGTATACAGGCCATTCAGTTCAGTTCATTCGCTCAGTCGTGTCCGACTCCTTGCGACCCCATGAATCACAGCATGCCAGGCCTCCCTGTCCATCACCAACTCCCGGAGTTCACTCAGACTCACGTCCATCGAGTCGGTGATGCCATCCAGCCATCTCATCCTCTGTCGTCCCCCTTCTCCTCCTGCCCCCAATCCCTCCCAGCATCAGGGTCTTTTCCAATAAGTCAACTCTTCGCATGAGGTGGCCAGGCCATTACGTAAATATTAAACCATCTTTTCCCCCCTTTTACACATGGTAGCATACCATACACATTGTTTTGCATCTTGCTTTTCTCCATGTAAAATATACTGAAGAATTCTGTGTATCAAAGTGATCCCTCATTCATTTCTATGGCTGCAGAGCACTAGACTGCACTGGCACTAGACTGTATGTATGTACCATAACCAATTTAATAGTCTCCTATTGAGATGACAGACAGTGTTGACAGTTTGCTTTCAATACAAGCAATGCTGCTACAAATATCTTATACACAAGTTTTTATGAATATGTGAATAACTCTGCAGAACAAATTCTTTTTTCAGATATTATACATTTATTTAAAACTTAGTTCTCACCTTGAGTATGCAAAATACAAACTCCACAAAATGTTCATTTTTGTACTTTGTAGTTTACAAATATACAAAATAGAAGTTTGCTTAAATTTATATTACATATTTATTAAGGCAAGGAACTATATCGAAAAAATCACTTGTTCTGCTTAAGGCATACTTGGGAATAAACCACTGTACAAATTATTGCACATCTGAAACCACAATGCATAACAGACTATACAAAAGATTAAACTAAACCAGATGTATTTACTGGAGTTAGGTCATAAATGTAGATCAGAAAACAAAAACAGATTCTCCTTGTCAAAGCAAGCAGCAGTTTGAGAACTTTGGCCTCATTTGGTACCTTTAGAACCAAGACTAACCAAGAACCATCGTTCAGGCTATTAAACACCATTTTCTGTACCTGGATTTCTTCCTCTTCTTCTAGGATCATCATAATGGCTTTTAGAAGGCAAACAGAATACAATGTGATCTTCATGTTTATATTGCATCAAGACAATTCAAGGGGTTCTGGTCTTCCCTCCCCACAACTTTCAGATCTAATTTATACCCTGATATCCACAACTTCCAGTCACCCCCTTGACGTGTTGTTAAGTCCAGAAATATATATTCAAGTCGGCTTTAGAACTGGAATGCTAGAAGACCCAGTCACAGATCCATCTGCTTTTGAGTTTGTCTTTTGGCTTCCTGGGTCTCTTGATTTTCCATTCACAAGTTTACTCCTTGGGAACTTGACCATGAGTGTACTGCTTGCTAGCTGGGTTCCTCCCCTCACAAGGAAGACAGTGTAAAAGGCAAAACACGCTGAATTCTCTTCTGGCAGTGTGGGTCACATCCACTGTTTGGGGATTTAAAGGTGCCTCTTCATGTGTAAGGCGAGGTCGTCCAACCTCAAGAATGCCCGGTCCCACTTCTGACACTGCCTGGTGTGTCTGCCATAGCGCCTGGTCAGCTCATCTGAGTGGGCAGACTTCCACCCCCGGCCACCCCGGTCACAGTGGTAAGGTTTCACACCTGTGTGGGGTTCGCAGGTGTGCCTTGAGATGAGAACTCTCCGTGCAGGTTTAGCCTGCATAATCACAAGTGAGAGAGGCCGTCCTTTTCCGGGGCCATGGCCTTCTCCTCCTCTTTGGCTTGGGCTCCCCTGGCATGCAGGAACCGGCTGGCACGCCCTTGGTCATGGCGCAGTGGGACCTGCGTCTGCATCTGGTCGGGCAGAAAGGGAGGGTGGGGTGGTTGGGGCCCCCGGTGGGGATGGAAGCCCGGGGCGGGGAGCGGCAGGGCAGGATGACAGTCTGGGCTGCTCAGCAGCTCCTCGGCACCCAGGGTCGGGGTAGCCCTGCCGGGGAGCTGCCGTCCCAGGGGAAAGTCGTGCGCAGGCAGCCGGTGGCCAGTGCTGAGAGGAGGTCCAGTGCCCAAGCGGGCCTCGAGGGGCCGACCGACGGTGCACGAGGAGACGGCCTCCCGCCTGATCTTCGCGCACATGCGCAGTGGCCTGCCGCTGTAGGGCCTACCACCACCGAGCGGCTGCCAGCCGGGCTGCCTGTGCGAACGCAGATGACCAAGGGCCGCCGTACTCGCTGCCAGGGGCACTCAGGCGAACCTGCCCGTCAGTCCACCACGTGGCGGCTGCGGCGGAACGCACACCGGGTCCAATTCAGGCCGCAGAAGCTTGGCCACAAAGCCGCCAGAGGGGCTCACGTCACTGATGTTGCCGGGCTGAAGGGAGCCGTCAGAGGGGGTGCAGACTCCCGGCTGCAGAGGCGGCTGCCCTGGGTCACCCCCGGCCCGGATCGATCGCTGAGGCTGCAGGTGGAGGGCGCGCTGGCGGGGCCGCCGCTCCACGGGGAGAGCGAGGACGAGGCTGATGTTTACCAGGACGCCATGGCGGCCACGAGCTCCTGATGCGACAGCGAGCTGGAGAGGATAAGGTCCAGGTCCAGGAGATCACCGAACTCCCTCGCCTCCCTCCAGAGCAGGAGGGCCGGGCTGCGGCTTGCAAACTCCACCACTCTCCAGGTCGGTGGTTGCGGTCGCCGCCACCAGGTCATGGGGGCAGCGGGGAAGCACCGGGGAAGCCGCATCATGTGCGGGAGCTCCTCCTCCCAGTGGTTATTCGGGCACCTCATCACCCGGCCAGAGGCGAACGTGGGGAGGGACGTGAGCGGCCACATCAGACTCGCCAGGTGGCTCATTAACGTGGGGGCCCAAAAGGTCCTCGGGAGTCCGAAGGGGTAGGAGTATCCGAACCCCAAAGTCAACGAAGAGGAAGAAAATTTAGAAACGAAGCCAAAACCAAACCGCAAATTGCCCGACATCCTTCTTCTTTGGATTAAACACAAAAGAGAGATCCTTTAAAATAAAAATTGCTTTGTAAACAAAAGTTCTTTAAAAAGTTGTAAACTCATAAAAATGGACAATCAGCAAAGTGCATTGAGCGGGCCAGTGGCCAGGCTGCACTCTCTGCAACTCAGCAGCGTCCCCCACCGCTGTTGGTCACCATGGGTGCAGAGGCTGTGGCCGGGTGGTGTGTGGCCAGCACGGTTGTTCCAGTGGTCATGTATGGATGTGAGAGTTGGCCTATAAAGAGGGCTGAGCGCAGAAGAATTGATGCTTTTGAACTGTGGTGTTTGAGAAGACTCTTGAGAGTCCCTCGGACTGCAAGAAGATCCAACCTGTCCATCCTAAGGGAAATCAGTCCTGGGTGGTCTTTGGAAGGACTGATGTTAAAGCTAAAACAAAGTATTTTGGCCACCTGATGCGAAGAGCTGACTCATTTGAAAAGACCCTGATGAAAGACTGAAGGCAGGAAAAGGGGACAACAGAGGGTGAGATGGTTGGATGGCATCACCAACTCAATGGATATGAGTTTGGGTAGACTCTGGGAGTTGGTGATGGACAGGGAGGCCTGGTGTGCTGCAGTCCATGGGGTCGCAAAGAGTTGGACACAACTAAGGGACTGAACTGAACTGAAATTCTTAAGAGGTGGAATTTCTAGACTGAAGCATATACAAAATGTTGGTGGATATTGCAAAACTGTCCTCCATAGAAGGCAATTTACACACAACAGTAACAATGCATAAGACTGCCTGTCTCCCAGCACTGTCCCATCAGGTTCCTTACAGCTGCTGGGGACAGGTAACAGAAACCATCCCAAAGAATTTTTATTCTGCTTTCCTCTGATTATTAGTGAGGTCACTCTTTCTTTCCTTCATTTAAAAATCACGCGTATTTCCAGGTGGCCAACAGACAAATGAAAAGATGCTCAACATTATTACATAAGTGCAAATCAAAACTACAGGGTACTCCCCCACCCCTGGTCAGAATGGCCATCATTTTAAAAGTCTGCAGATAAATGCTGGAGAGGATATGGAGAAAAGGGAACCCTTCTACACTGCTGGTGGCAATGTAAGTTGGTGCAGCCACTGTGGAAACAGTATAAAGGTTCATCAGAAAAAAGGTTCATCAGAAAACTGTAAGTAGAATTACGTATGATCCAGCAATTCCATCCCTAGACGTACAGCCAGACAAGATACAGGCACCGCTGTGTTTACAGCAGCACTATTTACAATAGCTGAGACATGGAAACAACCTGGACATCCATCAACAGATGAAGGGGTAAATCAAGGTGTGAGATACATACATATATATACACGTGTGTGTATGCCCATCGTTAAAAAAGCGATTAATGCCATCTCCAGCAACATGGATCCAACTAGAGATTATCATCCTAACTGAATTAAGTCAGAAAAAGACAAATACCATATGATATCACTTCTAAGTGGAATCTAAAATATGGCACAGATGAACCTATCTATTAAATAGAAACAGAACCATAGACATGGACCAAGGACTGGTGGTTGCCAAGGGTGAGGGGGTTGTGGGAGGAATGGAGTTGGAGGCTGAGGTCAGCAGATGTAAGCTATTATGTATAGAAGGGATAAACAACAAGGTCCTGCTGTATAGCACAAAGGACTATATTCAATACCCTATCATCAACCATAACGGAAAAGAGTATTTTTAAAATGTATGTATATATGTGTATATATATACACATATATATATACACACACATACGTATAAATGTATAACTGAATCACTGCTGTATAGCAGGAATTAGCACAACATTGTAAATTAATTTTTTTAAATACTGATTCAAAATCTTCAATATTTCTGTGGACAACCTAGTCACATCCTTTGTTCATTTTTTCCTTGGTAGTGGAGCTGTCCGTAATTTACAGGAGCTCCTAATATATTAGGAAAACAAGTCCTTTGTCTGAAACTTGAATTGAAAACATCCTCTCTGCCTTGTAAGTTGTTTCTTCACTTTGCGTATGGTGTTTCTACCAAGTATAAAGTTCAATTTTTGTTTTGTTTCAGCATTTCAAATTTAACAGTTTTATTTCATAGCTTCTGGATTTTAAGTAAAAAATTTTAAAAGCCCTCCCTTCTCTAAATTTCCAGAAAAAAAATATCCAGGGTTTCTTGCAATCATTATGTCACTTTTTATATTTAAATCTTTGCTCCATCTGCCATTTACTTTAATATAAAAACTGAGCTCTGGTACCAATTTTTTTTTTTTTTCCTCCCAGACAACTTAATAACCCATATTCCCCCAGTGTTTGAATAGCAGATTTAGTAGAAACTAAATCTCCATTAAGTATTGACAGTAGATTCTGGATTTTTACCCTGCTTGATTAACCTGTCTCTCCACAAACCCAGCTCTATAGGATGTCTTAACATTTGATAAGACAGTTAAAGGGAAAAGGCAGTTAGGCTAAAAACTGTTAACGATAGTATTTATCCCACACTCCATGGAACAAATACATAGTTACTCACCTTGCCGTGGGCATGAAACACAAAAGTTCAATCGAAAATTTACTAAAATGCAGATGGGGTGCTATTAGCACACCTGGTTTTCCAGGTGAAAAAGACAACAGAAGTGGAAACATCTTTGAATCCATGACCAGCTCTCAGCCTTGCCTCCAGTGAAACACGCAGGAAGGGGACCACCACAATAGGAGAGCCTATCTGTGTGCGATTCCTAGTCTCCGGCCTCACCCCAGCTGCCACGCACAGAGGAGTGTGCAGAGCTGACTATCCTAAGGACAGTCTTCCATCCAGCCTGTTTTTAAAATAGTTTGCAGGAGCCAGTCCTTTACCCATCACTCCTTGGGACAATCCTCCCAATGGACCATGACCCAACGAACGTATCCCAACACAAAGGCCGAGAACACAGCACGGGAACTTCCGAAGGTGAGAGGTCTCAGAATCACAGTCGTGTTACCGTTAAGATGAGTAAAAACACACCCCTGAAATGCAACGCCGTTTAAAGAGGCTATAGAGTTGCTTATCTTGCCTGAGAACTTTGGAAAATAAGTTTCTAGAGTTCTTAAAGGCAGACTCGATCTATTGGCAAGCCCCGCAAAATCAGCAGATGGCCAGTAAGGCAGAAGCACATTAAATGAATAGAGCGCATGGCGTGTTAAGTTGCCTCAGTCATGGGTAGAGTCGGACTCTACAGACTCTACAGACGGCAGCCCACCAGGCTCCTCTGTCCGTGGAATCCTCCAGGCAAGAATGCTGGAGTGGGTTGCCGTGCCCTCTTCCAAGGAATCTTCCCAACCCAGGGATCAAACCCCACATCTCTTGTGTCTCCTGCATTGGCAGATGGTTTCTTTACCACTAGCACCACCTGGACAGCTCCAGCGTTCAGTGGCAGCACGTGTAATTTTTACAATTAAACTCCAAAATTAAATTTTTTAAATGTCACCATTATCCTTCCTTTTTTTTTTCTCTGAAACTATTATTCTTAATAACAATTCCCAAGAAGAACAGAGCTGTGAAAACATTCAATCTTACCTTCCACATAAGGCCCCTCTTTTGGATGCTCACGGACTCTTAGATTGAAGGTTTTGGATGACTTCCGCCTAAGTAGATCTCTCACACGTTCATTATAAATTTCTAAGTAGCTAAAAATGTCAAACAGAGTTGAATTCAGTAAAATTACTTCCGGCACTAATAACAGCAGCAGCAGCAGCATTCATTTACGGGAGGTAACTATGCATCAGGTACAGCACTTTACGGGGATTATCTCCTTTAATCCCTACAATAGCTCAAAGGTAGGTACTATCTTCCTCGTCTTACACACTAAGCAGTAGAGACTTGGGGTGATTTAAACAGCCTGTCCAAGGCCTCACAGCCTCCGAGAGCTCAGGCGGCCAGGAGAATACCCTGATTTCCATATCTGCCCCGAAACCAGTGACCAAACTGCCTCTCCACACAGGTTTAAATTTGGGGGGGTGGGGGGGTGCGGGAAACACCTCAACCGCCGATTTATTTAAAGCTCAGAATGATAGTGATCCAACCAACAAAAAGAGTAACACAAACCTTATTCAAATAAAAGAATAAGGCAAGTGGGTACACACTGAAAGGTCAAAAGCTCACTGCATTTGAGATGAGCATCAAACATTAGTTTCAGACCAGGCTGGGTTACCTCCACTAACCTCCAAAGCCCTCATCCACATGGTACCCAAGGAGGTCACTGAACACATCTGTGCTTTGAGCTTGACTTCCAACCAGCACAGCACAGGATGGGGAAAGGCAGACTCTCCTCTCACGGATGCAAAGGTCCATTCCTCATGCCTTCAATCAAGCTCACACACACTCCCTCGGGCCACAAGCCCTACCTGACTTCAGTTCGAAAAGACGCCTCATCCCATCTGGTGGTTTCGTTTATCTGACTGAAGAGCCCTTCGCAGATCCGGGGTATTAAGCCAGAATCGCCCTGCAGTGGGAAAGAGGGGTGCCTCAGCTGCAACTTGAAATAAAAGCACCTGATGACTGCATCTGCAATGGGCTGGGGTGGACTGAGACTCCCTACAGGCCCACCCCAGGGACCTGGGCTCGCCACTCACCCCTTCCAGGGCTGCTTCCTATCCTCTGAAATAAGAGGATTGAGCCTTCTAATTTCTACATGCTGGGGCCATAGTAATAGACAGTTGTCAGCTATCAATCAGCTAAATCGTGGCTTGCAAATGTAAGATGTATTCTCTAGCTCTCAAACCAGAGAGTCTACTGCTGTAAAACAAATGTTAAAAAATGTGATCTGGTCAAAGGACAAAAAAAGCTGAAATACATACTGGGCAGAAACCTTAGGAAGTCCTCAAAGAAGCTATCTGTCCTACAAAGGAGCTGACGACCACATTGAAACATACAGACTGTGATGCACTAATTCCTATCCTGGCCTTCCTCGACAGAAAGGTTTCCATACATCACATTGCTTATGTGACGTGGGTATAATTATAGCATTCATGTTTCAGTCAGCAATGACAACCTGACGAGTTTCAGAATGGTACCAAAGATAAGGAAAAATGCTCCTGTTAGGGGGCCAAACTCTGAGGTTTCAATGTTTTCTCTGAAATCTCTCTCTACTTGCACCTTCTCACATTCCCCCCACCCCCACCCCAAAAAAGATATATATATATATACACACACACATTTATATATATATACTTTGGCCACCTCATGCAAAGAGTTGACTCATTGGAAAAGACTCTGATGCTGGGAGGGATTGGGGGCAGGAGGAGAAGGGGACGACAGAGGATGAGATGGCTGGATGGCAACACTGACTCGATGGACGTGAGTCTGAGTGAACTCCAGGAGTTGGTAATGGACAGGGAGGCCTGGTGTGCTGCAGTTCATGGGGTCGCAAAGAGTCAGATACGACTGAGCGACTGAACTGAACTGATATATCTTCACAAGGTTTAGGAGAACTTTTTTCCTTTACACCATTAAATCAGTACCAATTCTTGTAAAAGAAAAATTGGCCCTTTCACCACATTTTTTGTTCTTACTTTAAAAATCAAATAAAAAAAGAATACTCAATGGTACTCAATTTTAAGGTCAGAGAAAAACAGCTGTAACTTGTGAGTGCTTTATAAATGCTGAACTTACATAAACTAGCTAAGAGGAAATCAACAAGAAAAAAAAAAAAAAATTTTTTGGCCACACATGGCATGTGGTATCCTAGTTCCCTGACCAGGCATCACACCCATGCCCACTAGAGTGGAAGCTCGGAGTCTTAACCCCTGGACCACTGGGGAAGTCCCGTAAATTTCATTTTTAGAGAAAGCTTTTTTCCCAAAGCACAGCAGGAAAGAAGGAAGGGTGGAGTTACGGTGAAAGGAAATGTGAAGCTCTTGAAATCATCTGTTCTTCTCCTATTTTTCCCTGCTTCTCAGGACTGAGGACTCACAGCACTGCCTTTACTCCTACTGCAAAGAAGACACCTGGATTTACGGAGCCAGGATGCATGGCTGAAAGGCTTTCATCCAGAAAGACCTATACTCCTTTAATGCATTACTTCTCCCACAAACCACCGAACCTGCAGCATTTGGGCCACCTCTGAGCCTGCCGGCAGGAAGCCCAGCCAAGTTCTGCTAGGTCTCGACTCTCAGAGTCAGTGAACAGTTTTCCAAACCATGACATGAGAAAAGTAAAACACGCTAGCACCGTCCAGGTCTGGAGAAAACACAGAACGGGATAAGGTTCTGCAATCACTCCCAGCTTCTCCTCTGCCATCTATTTTGGGGCAAGTATAATTTTAACATCCTTAATTTATATAGCATGACTACTAAATTCTACACACTATGTTTATAACTGTGTAGACTCTATATAACCCATGTAATTCTAACACTTTTCATGTATTCACTGGATTTATGCAGTACCCTTCCACCAAGGAGATTCTTTTTTTACATTTTTCTTGGGCAAAAATGTTTTGAATAATTTTAAAAAGAAGAGTTCAATAATTTTATTCAAACTGTTGGGTTGGCAGAAAAGAAGAATAAATTACTTGAGAGCCCAGCACACATTTTTGATAAGATTATAAAGCCTTTAAAATCGGAAAATGAACTGAGACTCCCATCCATTATTCATGCTTATAAACTTAAAACTATTTCTAATTTTAAAATCTCTGAGGAAATTTCATCCCACTTATTTTCTGAGTTTTATCTTACTATTAAAGAATGATGAAAACACGAAAAGCACGTTTAGTACCAACCACGTAGACAAAAGGGACACTCTCATCAGTCCAAAGAGAAAATGAGAAATTTGCTTCCCACACAGTGTAAGCAACGTACAGAGTCTCCCATCATAGTGTATGACTTTCCTGATCCGGTCTGCCCATATGCAAAGACACAAGCATTATAACCTTCGAACGCAGACTTCACGACATCTGTGCCAAGGGTTTTGAAAACCTGGAAGCAAAAAAACCAAAAAAACAGATATAATTACCATGGATTTTAACAGAAGCCCCTTCAGTGCTGACAGTATTCTTAAATCCTACTTTCATAGGATTATACCATGTAAAGAAATCACTGAAGAGCTGTTAACAACAGAGTCTGTGTACTCCAGTTTTTAATCAGAAAGAAACTTCTTAACAAAGCAAAAAGCAATCTCATCCTTTTTCCCACTTAACAAAAGATTCCTAAAATATAAAAAGGCAAGCAAGGCAAAGTGAAAACCGTGTACAGAAGCAGCGACGATTTTAAAGCATGATGATTTACCATCTCAGGAGTAAATAAACTTATAAAGTGATTCATTCTACACCAGAGCTTCCAGAAACGAAATATTCAAAACCTGAGAGTCACGGCAGCTGGAAGTTACGGCTCAAACCACGCCAAATCAACACCATCGTTTTCAGGATACAGCTGCTCATCAGTCAGTATCCAGAGGCTCTCACGAGCTGAGTGACACGTGGGTGCAGGTGAGGCTGGGACGATGGGCGATGGGCTCCATTGAGGCAGAGTCCAGGCAATTTCCCCTCTTTGGATAACTTCCCAGGAAGATGAGCTTTGTGGGGCCTGGGACGGTGCCCACAGTCCTGAGTCTGTGTCCACTGCACCCCACAACTGCAGTGGGACGCTCCGGGGAATGGAAGGGAGTGAAGGACAAATGTTTGACCTACATGATCAACGGGGATGAAGCAAACCGAGATGCCTGGTCATCCTACTTACCCCAGCGAGGGAGGGGACCAGCCAAAGCTTTCTAACCCCCACCTGCCTTCCAGGTTGCCTCCTGGCCTCTCGGACCAGGATACCAAGGGCACAAAGAACACTTCCCTCCTTCAAAAACAAGTCACATCAGCAGCTGAAGAGACAGCAGAGAGCGGGGGTGCGATCAGGTTCTCAGAGCAGGAAGAGGTGTGGGATGCACCCAGGCCGGGGCAGGATCCGCATCAGCCCCTCAGGAGAGTGGAACACAGCCTCCCCGTGGGCATCTGGGCCCTCCGGGCAGACCCCACCCCAGACGGCCTGATGACCACCAGCCGCCTGCTCCCCCCTCCCCGGGTAAGCGTCCCGCTGCCAACACGGGCCTTCAGCCAGGACGCCTCCGGCCCCAGCGTCCCACCCTCCTGTTCAGGCTTCGTCTCCTCAGTCAGAGGTGTCCAGCCTACGCCTTCGGCCAAGCCATCTCCACAGAGGACCTCTCGTTAGCCTCCTTCACTCTAACTTAAGCTTCATCCACTTCCGCTTTAGGAGCTGGCATTTTCTGGTCTTTTTCCCACAGTCGGACGACTAACCACCTTCAACTGTATTCACGACGCCCCCTTGGGGCAAGCAGGGGAAGAGGCGAGAAGGCGGGCCCAAGGCGGCCGCGGGCTGGATCCGCGCCACCTCCCCAGCCCCGGGCCGCACGCCGCTCAGCATCAGCCTGGAGGCCCGGGCCCACGTGGAAGGCCTTCCCTCGCCCCCTCCGCACACATCCACACACACACCTCCGTGAAGAAGCAGACCCAGGAATCCCGCAGGGTCTCTGGGCTCCAGACTAACCATCTGAGAGGCTGGTTTTCACCACCATACACAGAATGGGAAGAAAATCGTAAATATTTATTTACTTCTTCCTGATTGGACAAAAAAACAAATGACAGATTATCATTTTTAACACTTCACAGGGTGCCAGTGGGAAGGAAGAACAGCCTTCCAAAAGCTTCCCGAAGAATAAAGGAACGATCTCTCATACTTTTGTCTGGGGCTAAAACAAAGTCGCGGAAAATACCGTATTTAAACCAAACCCAGGAACTTCCCTGGTGGTCCAGTGGCTAAGACTCCATGCTTCCCCTGAAGGGGGCCTGGGTTCCATTCCTGGGCAGGGAACTCAGATCCCACATGCCGCAGGGTGTGGCCAAAATAACAACAGTAATAAAAAACAAACCCCAAAGTTTTCAAGATGGAATTCTTCCCTTGGGTTAAAATCCACACCCGCCACTTTACTCTTCATTTATTCTCTAGAAATCTACTCAGCTGGCATTCTATCTGACTCAGGGGGCTGGGGGTAGGGCAGGGGCTGGTGGACAGGACCCTACAACTGGCACAGAAAACGCAGGCCCCAAGGGGCCGAGATGCAGGCCTGGCTCCGTCTCAGCTTCAAGTCGGCTAGGGACCCAGAGAATCAGCAGGACAGTGCCCACACCTCGGGGCCCCTGTCAGAGAAACGGGCTCCCCGTGGCTGTTCCCACCAAGGACTTGTCAACCAACTGAGGTGGGGAAGGAGGGGCTGCTGGATGGGCTGACGGACTGCCCTCCTGGCCAGGGACCCAGAGACCCGTCACGCTTGTCTGAGAGGCTGTAAAGCTGATTCCAGAGCAAAGGGAGACACGGCGGGGCCTCACTGGAGGGCAACTGCCCACAGGGGGGCACCTTGCAAACAAAAGACTCTCTGTCCAGCTGTCAAGGGGGAGATTTTAGGTCTCAAGTTTCTCTGGGGTCAAATCAAGGAACAGGCAAGGGTGAGAGCAGAGCCTCCCTTTGGAGCTGCAAGAACCATTAAGAAAATCAGACCTGACTTAAATCGTCTTTAATCAAGATGAGTATGGACTTTTAACTGCTCACTGATTTTTTTTTCTAAATTTAAAATTAATTTGGAAGGAAGAAATATTAACCGTCATCTTACTTGGAATTTGTTTCACATTATGGGAAACTTGACTTATACTACAGTAACGGGCATGATATACTGTCTCAAGATGCCTTTACATTTTAATCATTTTTAAAGAGAAGAAAAAGACAAAGGGTGACCTCACGCACGCTACGCTAGTGATCTTCCCCGTTTATAGCAGGTGTGTGACCTGTCAGCTCAGCTCCCAGGCAGGATCTGCCAGCGTGAAAACGTGAGCCCCACAACCCCAGCTAATAAAATCAGAGGTGAGGGAAACTGCCTTTTGAACAAAGTAGAAAATGGGTGTTTTCCCCAAAATGCCAAACTTATAGAAAAAGAGATTAGATTTGTAGTTACAAAGGTGGGAAGTAGGGAGACAGAGAACTGGAAGAAGTTGGACAAGAGGTACAATGCTGCAGTTATTAGAGAAATAAATTAAGGATGAAAAATAAAAGTGATGACTACAGTTAACACTGCCGTACAGTATACAGTAAAGTTGTTAAGAGAGTAGATCTTATGAGTTGTCATCAAAAGGAGAATTTTTTTTTTCTTTACCTTCTATCTATGTGAGAAGACAGATGTCAGCTGAACCTACTGCGGTCATCATTTCACAAGATATATAAAGCAAACCACCATGCTGTATACCTTAAACTTAGATGGTAATGTATGTCAATTACTTCTCAGTAAAACTGGGGGGAAAAATGCAAAAAATAGGTATTTTTCGTATCTCTGCTGGTTCTATTAACATGTGGTTCTACCAGAAAGCAGCATTCACTCACATATCTCAAAGGTTTTATCAGTTTTGAAGTGAGTATAAATAACCTGAGACTGTTCAGAGTCAAGGAACCCAAACATCTGAAGCTCAGACCGGAAGCTGGGAAGTGTACTCCTGAGTTGAGATCTCTTCATAGGCTCACTATTTTTAACTCTGGGCAGGTATTTTTGCCTCCTGTTACAGCTTCCCTGACCTTAACTCTCACTGAATCCAGGAACTGTCACCTGTTCCCATAAATGGACCACCAACCGCAGACGAGCCTTCTTGTTTAGCAAACACATGCTGAGCACCTCCAGGGGGCCAGGCCCTGCTGTCCACGCTGCCACTCCATGCCTGGGCTTTCCCTCAGCACAGCCCCTGTCCCTAGGGGCCTCCAACCCAGGGTCCATGCGGGGAAAGCCAGCCACTAGCCGTGTAAGTCAGGAGGGAAGCCTCTGCGGTACTTCCTTCATCCTCTGGTGAAGACGCTCTAAGGAGGGGGAAGGAACCAGCTTTCCTCACACCGGTCACCTCATCCCCATCCCTACACGAAAGCCCAAGTCCAGATTCCACTAGCTGTAACATTCTGTTCTTCACCAGACTCCTAGCTACCAACATCGATAAGTCCACTAATCTCAGGACCAAAGTCATCTTCATTCCCTCGCTGGCCCACTTACTCACTCAACTGGGCGGCCCTGCCCACCTGCCACTGAGGACACACCAACCCTTTCTCCCATACCCTTCAGGCCTTCCAGTGGCATCTCCTCTGCCCTATACAGCAGCCCTAGGATTTCTACGCTGCCCAATCTGGCTTCCCCCATGGCTCAGACGGTAAAGCGTCTGCCCGCAACACGGGCGACCCGGGTTCGATCCCTGGGTTGGGAAGATCCCCCTGGAGAAGGAAATGGCAACCCACTCTAGTATTCTTGCCTGGAGAATCCCATGGACAGAGGAGCCTGGTAGGTTACAGTCCATGGGGTTGCAAAGTGTTGAACACGACTGAGCGACTTCACTTTCTTTCAATTCAGTGGATTAGATCTACGGACTTGATTTAACCTGAGTCTCTCTGACAAGAAAATTGGAGCTACCATTGACCTCGTTTGGTTCCTGAGGGGCTGAAACAGGCAGCGGCCATGAGCACCCAGCAGCGTTTCTGAGTCCGGGGCACATTCCTGGAACACTAGTCCCCGCTTCCTCTCCCCGCGCCTCCCTCGTGCCAGGCACCTCCCCTCCGCTCACAGCCCCCACTCCTTCTGCCGCTGTCCTGTCTACGCTTCCCTGATGGTGAATCGACATTTTCCAGATACAATCCCTCCAGGCCCTTCCTTGGAACAACTTCTCCAAGTTTCACAGCCCACCTTAACTCTAACCCAACACTTACATCGCCTCAGAAGGCCGTCTCCACGGAACATTTCTAAACCAACTACATTTCTCAGATTAAGGAGTATGCACGTCATCTGGGGCTCTTCTAAAAATGCAGTTTGGTTCAGCAGGAATAGTCCCTGGGATTCTGCACTTCTAACACCTCCTCAGGCAATGCTGAGATTCCAGCACGTGGACACACCAGCTGACAACAAACTAGACGATGAGACCACTTCAAGATGCTGCCACATGAGTAGGACAGCCAGGCTGGGAATTCTACTAGGCTGGCTGGAATACATTCTTAAGTAAATGCGGTTATGTTATACATCATTTTAATGCACATTTCTCGCTTTATGTTTTTGCTAATGATTTATTACTTGCTGTATATTTTATATTTATTTTAGACTATGGAAATGATGTTAGACAAAAAGCAAATTCGAGTGATTTCCTTACTCAAGTTCAAAATGGGTCGAAAGGACCAGCGACAACTCACAACATGAGTAACACATCTGGCCCAGGAACTGCTAACGGACGTACAGTGCGGTGTTGGTTCAAGAAGTTCTGCAAAGGAGTGCCTTCAAGATGAGAAGTGCAATGGCCAGCCATTGGAAGTTGACAGTGAAACTGACAGCCCGCATCAAAGCTGATCCTCTTACAACTACATGAGAAGTTGCCAAAGAACTCCACATCAACCACTCTACGGTCATTCAGCATTTACAGCAACTCAGAAAGGTGAAAATGGCAACCCACTCCAGTGTTCTTGCCTGGAGAATCCCAGGGATGGGGGAGCCTGGTGGGCTGCCGTCTCTGGGGTCACAGAGTCGGTCACAACTGAAGCGACTTAGCAGCAGCAGCAGAAAGGTGAAAAAGCTCAGTGAGCAGGTGCCTCATGAGCTGACCACAAAAATATCGTTCTTCTGAAGTATCGTCTTCTCTTATTCTATGCAACAACAATGAACTATTTCTCAATTAGATGGGGACGTGCAACAAAAAGTGGATTTTATACAGCAACCAGCTCAGTGGTTGGACCGTGAAGCTCCGAAGTACTTCCCAAAGCCAAACTCATACCAAGAAAGGCGTGGTCACTGTTCAGTGGTCTGCTGCCGGTCTGATCCACTACAGCTTTCTGAATCCCAGCAAAACCATTACAACTGAGAAGTATGCTCAGCAAATAGATGAGAGGAACTGAAAACTGCCACCCCTGCATTCAACACTGGGCAACAGAACAGGCCCAGTTCTTTTCCAGGGCCGTGCCTGACCACATGTCACATAACCATCACTCCAAAAGGTAAACAATTACGCTACAAAGCTCTGCCTCGTCCACCACATTCACCTGACCTCTCACCAACTTACTACCACTTCTTTGAGCATCTCAATGACTTTTTTGCAGGGAAAATGCTTCCACAACCAGCAGGAGGCGAAAATGCTTTCCAAGAGTTTGTTGAATCCTGAGCCACAGATTTTTAAGCTACAGGAATAAAAAAACTTATTTCTTGTTGGCAAAAATGTGTTGATTGTAATAGTTCTTATTTTGATTAATAAAAATGCGTTTGAGCCTCGTTACCATGATTTAAAATTCATGGTCCAAAACAGCAATTACTTTGCACCACCCTTAATACCCTCAGTTTAACACCTCGAAAGAAGCTGTTAGCAAGCCAGGAAGAAGCCCAGAGATGCAACCAGTTTCTCCCACAATACTGTGCTTCCCCAGAACCCCACTTTGCTCTAACACCCTGCTTGTCCCACCCAAGGAAAGACACTAGTCCTGGTCACGTGACACGGCATCACGTGATGGTCCCCTGGAGGGCCTCCAGGTCTGTTCTCCGCCAAAGTCAGGTCTACATTTCAGATCACAAAAGTCCACGGCACAGGTTTCCAGACAAACCCCATCTTCATCCTATGTTCCAGAAAGATTCTGGGCAAAACGATCTTTCTTTCTAGAATCCTTCTTTCTGGAACCTACAGTGGTGCACCCAAGAAGGGGAAATGTGACTTGGGTTTGAAGTCTACATCCTAAAGCTCTGCATCTGGGTAGGACTCAAGGTCAAATGCGTCATCTGCCAGCTTAGCGGCACACACGGGCAGACCTCAAAGACACTGCGATCCGGTTCAGATCACCACAGCAAAGCAACGACTGCAATAAACCAAGGCTCACAAATGTTTTGGTCCCATGTGCAAATAAAAGTTATGTTTATATTGTATTGTAGTCTATTAAGTGTGTAGTAGCATTATGTCTAAAAAAAAGGAATATACATACTTTAATTAAAAATATTTTCTTACTAGAAAATACTATCCATCATCTGAGCCTTCAACAAGTCATTATCTTGTTACAAAAGTAATATGACAGATCACTGGTCAAATATAATAATGGAAAAAGTTTGAAATATTGCGAGAATTACCAAAACGTGACACGGAGATACCAAGTGAACAAATGCTGTTGGAAAAACGACACAAACTCACTTGACACAAGGTTGCCACAGCCTTCAATTTATAAAAAAAGAGTATCTACAAAGTGTAATAAAGCAAAGCACAGTAAAATAAAGTATGTCTATAAACGTCCCCCTCAAAATGCTTTATTTGCAAAGCTCCTTTAAAACTGTAGTCACTGCCATGTTTTGAAACAAAAATTACGATCATGATCAGAAGAGGAAAAAAAATCTCCACTTTTTGGGGATGGAATTTATCTCAGGCCTAAGAGAAATGGTGCTATGTAACAACCAAAAAGCTAAGTCAGCAAAGACTAATTTTATATAAATCATTTTCAGAAAAAAAAAATTAGCAGGACGTTTTAAAGAGTTTTAGGGTAGGCATGTTTTTCTCAACATGAAAATAAACCAAAATAGAGATTTTTGAAAACATCATACCATTTCTTGAGAAACATAATCTGGACTTTCTGTATCAGCAGAATAAAAAGAAAAGTCGTAGGTGAAGGTCTTGGTCCGTTCTCTTCCTGAGTCCCCAGTCCCTCCTTCTGGTATCTAGAGAGAGAAGATTGTGATAATAACAGTGCAACCAGAAAAACCATAATAATGTAAAGAACACTGTTAGCTGACAAGCAATCCACCCAATTCAAGGGGAAAAAAAAACACAATTGTGTAAAAAGTTCACAACGATCACCAACGTGCATTATTTATACCCTGACTCAAATCCATTTAATTCCTCCTGACCACCTTCTCAATGAAGAAGAAGAAAGCAAACATAACTCCTCCCAGCCTCTCATTCAGGCGCTCTACAATATGACCCAAGGCTAACGTTTCTGGACTTTTCATCACAATTACCTTATATGAGCCTGACATTCCGGCCAAAGCTAGAGTCTGCACAACTCCAGGGGGTGCTGTTCACACAGATGACAACGTGAGAACAGATGTGTGATCTACTGGCCCCACTGAAAACTCCAAGTCAGATGCCTCCTCTTCCATAAGGCTTCCCTTGGCACTCCATCCAGAAGTAATTTCTCCCACCTCTGAGAGATGAGCCTCTCCCAGGACATATCATATTATAAGTCTATTGCATATGTTTGCATGCATCTGATCTATCTTGCTTTATACCAAAACTGAACAAAAGAATCATGTTTAAACATCTTCATATGCCACCAATGCCTCACACAGCTCCCTAGATATGTGCTAAATAAATTTAATCAGAATTATATTTGCCAACATAATTCAGATACTACACTGTGTCCCCTTTCCATCACAGGGGACTGGAATGCAAAAGTAGGAGTCAAGAGACATCTGGAGTAACAGGCAAGTTTGGCCTTGTAGTGAAAAAAACAAAAAAGGAAGCAGGGGAAAGGCAAACAGTTTTACCAAGAGAACGCACAGGTCACAGCAACCCCTCTTCTAGCACAAGAGAAGACTCTACACGTGGATATCGCCAGATGGTCAACACTGAAATCAGACTGATTATAGTCTTTGCAGGCAAAGATGGAGAAGCTCCGTACAATCAGCAAAAACAAGACTGGGAGCTGACTGCTCCTCAGATCATGAACTCCTTTTTGCCAAATCCAGACTTAAACTGAAGAAAGTAGGGAAAACCATTAACCCATTCAGGTATATATGATTATACAGTGGAAGTGACAAATAGATTCAAGGGATTAGATCCGATAGACAGAGTGCCTAAAGAACCATATAGAGGTTCATAACACAGTACAGGAGGTGGTGATCAAAACCATCCCCAAGAAAAAGGAATGCAAAAAGGCAAAATGTCTGTCTGAGGAGGCCTTACAAATAGCTGAGAAGAGAACCGAAAGGCAAAGGAGAAAAGGAAAGATACATCCATTGGAATGCAGAGTCCCAAAGAAGGTAAGGAGAGATAAGAAAGCCTTCTTAAGTGAACAATGCAAAGAAATAGAGGAAAACAATACAATGGGAAATGCTAGCGATCTCTTCAAGAAAATTAGAGATACCAAGGGAACACTTCATGCAAAAGTGAGAACAATAAAGAACAGAAACGGTACAGACCTAACAGAAGCAGAAGATATTAAGAGGTGGCAAGAATACACAGAAGAATCATACAAAAATGTCTTCATGACCTAAATAACCATGACAGTGTGGTCACTCACCTCGAGTCAGTCATCCTGGAATGTGGAGTCAAGTGGGCCTTAAGAATCATTACTTCGAACAAAGCTAGTGGAGATGATGAAATTCTAGCTGAGTTATTTTAAATCCTAAAAGATGATGCTATTGAAGCGCTGTACTCAGTATGCTAGCAAATTCGGAAAACTCAGCAGTGGCCACAGGACTAGAAAAAATCAGTTTTCACTCCAACCCCAAAGAAAGGCAATGCCAAAGAATGATCAAACTACTGCACAATTGAAGTCACTTCACACGCTAGCAAGGCAATGCTCAAAATCCTTCAAGCTAGGCTTCAACAGTACCTGAACCGAGAATTTCCAGATAAACAAGCTGGGTTTAGAAAGGCAAAGGAACCAGAGATCAAATTGCCAACATCTGTTGGATCAGAGACAAAGCAAGGGAATTCCAGAAAAACACCTATTTTTTGCTTCATTGACTACACTAAAGCTGTTGACTGTGTGGATCATTAACAAACTGGATAATTCTTGGACAACCTTACTCAACTCCTGAGAAATCTGTATGCAGGTCAAAAAGAAACAATTAGAACCTTAAATGGAACAACAAATTGGTTCAAAACTGGGAAAGGAGTACGTTAAGGCTGTATACTGTCATCCTATTTATTTAACTTATATGCAGAGTACATCATGTGAAATGCCAGGCTGGATGAAGCACAAGCTGGAATTAAGATTGCCAGGAGAAATATCAGTAACCTCAGATATGCAGATGACACCACCCTTATGGCAGAAACAGAAGAGAAACTAAAGAGCCTCTTGATGAAGGTGAAAGAGGAGAGTGAAAAAACTGGTTTAAAACTCAGCAGTCAAAAAAGCGAAGATCATGGCATTCAGTCCCAACATTACATGGCAAATAGATGGGGGGAAAATATAAACAGAGACAGACTTTGTTTTCTTGGGCTCCAAAATCACTACAGATAGTGACTGCAGCCATGAAATCAAAAGATGCTTGCTCCTTGGAAGAAAAGCTATGACAAACCTAGACAGTGTATTAAAAGCAGAGACACCACTTTGCTGAAAAAGGTCTATCTAGTCAAAGCTATGGTTTTTCCAGTATCCATGTACAGATGTGAGGGCTGGACCATAAAGAAGGTTGAGTGCCAAGGAATTGATATTTTTGAACTGTGGTGCTGGAGAAGACTCTTGAGATTCCCTTGCACAGCAAGAAGATTAAATCAGTTAATCCTAAAGGAAATCAGTCCTGAATATCCATTGGAAGGACTGATGCTGAAGCTCCAATACTTTGGTCACCTGATGCAAACAGCCAACTAACTCATTGGAAAAGACCCTGATGCTGGGAAAGATTGAGGGCAGGAGAAGGAGGTGACAAAGGATAGGATAGTTGGACGGTATCATTGATTTAACGGACATGAATGTGAACAAACTCCAGGAGATGGTGAAGGACAGGGAATCCTGGCATGCTGCAGTCCATGGGATCACAGAGTCGGACATGACTGAGTGACTCAACAACACTATATGTACTTTAAGCTGTAAAAAAAGACAAAAATTTAAGGTTCTTATTATTAAGATGTTCAAAATTTGCACCTATTGTGGTTGTATCAAAACTCAAAAACCAACAGAGTAATCAAGGAGAACGAGATTCCATAACACACGAAGAAAGGATATTCATCCAAAGCCTGGCTCTCCCCACTAGTTCCGGTAAATACAGTATTAGAATGACTGGACTTTGTCTGCAGCCCTGTGAGTACATAAAGACACAGGAAGCAGAGCAAAGCGAAGGAAACTCACAGCAGAGAAAGGGTGAGCTACGCGAGAAGATGTGGGTGGTCAGAGGAGGGGAAGCCAGGTGCAGCTGGGCAGAGCCAGGAGGAACAAGAAGTGCAGGTCAGCAGAACAAGAAAGACATTCCACTGCAGAGGCCGCAGGCGAGGGGCACTGGCGCCTCGGAGGAGGCCTCTGGAATCCCCAGGGCACGGCCTGTTTGAAGATGGGCACATCACTGGCTTCCATCACTGGGGATCAGGTTGCATGATTTTGAAACTGGATTACAAAGTGTCCAGTCCCCTGAGCCATGAATTAACAGAAATCCAACCAGAGGGTGATCTGCACTTGGCCGCGGGGCGGCAGGCCTCTGAAACCCAACCCCGTGAGCTGATGACAAACCCCGGAGGAGGAGGGGGCTGGGTCCTTAGGGGCGTGATTCCTTTATTACTGATTTTACACACTTGTTTCCCCATAAGTGGAAAGTATTCAGGATGTTTTAAATACAAAAGAATTTGCCATCTTAGAAAATTCGGGGATTTCTTTTCTTTTTTTTTTCTTTTTTTTTTCAGAAAAAAATTTCAGTTATTTTCATTTTTTCATCTCCTGAGTGTTGAATAGTAATACCAGCTCCTCCTGCATGGTTTACAAAGTTACTTTCAGTGAAAATGAAAACAGGGACTTCCCTGGTGGCCCAGGGGCTAAGATTCCACACTCCCAATGCAGGGGGCCTGGGTTCCATCCCTGGTCAGGGAACTACCTCCCACATTGTACAATGAAGATCAAAGACCCTGTGTGCCACATCTGGGACCTGGCAGAGCTGAATAAATAAATAAAAATAAATATTTTTTAAAAAATGAAAACAAATCTAGTGTCAAAGCTTATAATAATCCACAATGAGCTAATTTCCAGGCTGAAAATCCACAATAGGATACAGGACAAAAATGCCTGGTCTCACCTCCCCCAGCTGTGGCCTGGCTCTGCAGCTAAGGTCAACAAAACCAGAGACAGGACAGGTAACAGATAATCACTTGTCACCCATTTGCTTCATGGCCAAGCCCAAGCCAAGTTCAAGCTGACATCGTTAACTGAACTGAGAGAAGAAAGCTGTGAAAACAGATGTGTCGTATTCACCCACAAACCATTTAACACTGAAACAAAGCAGGTAACTCACAGAACTGGAGCCAGGCCAGGTCACTACTTGCCTTTAAGTTTGTGATGGTCGTTTTGCCCTTCTCCATTTGAATAATAAATTTGGCTTCCAAGTCCTTTTCCCTGCAACACAGGTAAGTCAGTATTGGTTAGGAAGGACAGAAAAGGATGTTTCTACAATGTTTGTTGTGTTTATTTTTATGTATGGCGATCTGTTTTTATTCAGCACGTGAGGCACAATCTCTAACTCCTCCTCCCAAATCCTTAGGAACATAAACACGAGGACACACAAAACAGGCCATTATCAAAACCTTAAGACTGAAAATGCTGTATTACTCAAACCCTGGGAGCACTTCTACATGGGAGCCAACAGGAGTATAAATGCAAAGACAGAGACAGCCAATGGCACTCTGACTCTAGGTAAGAGGGCCCCGCCCACCTGGGACGGAGGACAGGCACCTGCGCTCCATCCAGGATGAGGACGGAGAAGAAAGAGGGGTGTGAGCTCACAGCCAGGACGCTCCCAGAGACGGCCAGGCCACCCCCGCCCCCACCTTCTTTCTACCTCCATCCAAAAACTGGCATTCCCAGAAAACACTCGAACAGTAAGTTAAGAGAACTCCTAAAATAAACAAGCCCACGCCCACACAATGGGGGAAATGGTAATGGGGAGAGGAAGGTCTCTAGGTACTGCTATGGATAGAGGCCAGGGGACACTGAGTGGGAAATTCAAAGTGGAGAAAAGTATACATAGGCTACCACCACTTGTATTTAAAGATAAAAAGGATAACCTATTTATCTTTCAAAAGGTCACCTAGGGAGAAAGAAGAGACGGAGAACGAAGCTAGACTTCTACAAAAACATCTTGATCTGTAGATCGTGTTTAGAATGATGAACATAATCTACACAAAAATAAAATAATTTTATTAAATAACCTAAAACCCAAAAGTAAGCTGAAGTAAATCAATCTGTGCGCTGCAGTGAGAAAAGATCTCATGCTAGATTCCTTGGGCAGGAGGAATCTAGGCTAAGGGGAAAAAGAACTATTAATACAAAGCAATCGTCAAGTTTTTTTTAGGCATCATATTTTGGTGATAAAATAAGTGTATTTATCCCAGCATTTCTGTCTGTGTATTGAGGGATAATACGTAATTATGTTGCTGCCCCTGATAGCCAAAGATTTTGGTTTGAAAGGAGATACAAACATCAGATTTGTTAAAAAAAAAGAAACTGTAACACCAAAATGGAGTCACTTAAGCTAAGCCCCACCAAGACCTAATACCTAACTTAAGGCAGCTTCAGCCTCTCCCAAGAGTAAGTCTTGAACCAGTCCATCTGGAAATTCCTGGTCTAAGGCAACCTGCCTGGTAAGAACTCCTGCAGTCCCCCAGGGAAGCTGACTTTGCCTGATATAATTCACTTTATTTTTTTTTCACTTCTTTGTCACAGCCTCCCGCTACCCATAAAAGCCTTCCATTTTGTACAGCTCCTGGCAGGGCCTTTCTACTTGCCAGGTGGGGATGCTGCCAGATTCATGAATCATTGAATAAAACCAATAAGATCTTCAAATTGACTTGGTTGAATGTTTTTAAACAGATTGATGACGCAAGGTAAAAACTCCTTAGTCCTAAATCTAAACGGGAAATCTAAGATAAACTTCATCTGAAATTGAAAAGAAGTACTCCCCAGCTTTGTCCTCGGAAAAGTCCTAGAGTCTTATGGCCAAAGTGAAAGTGAAAGTGAAGTACTCGGTCGTGTCCAACTCTCTGCGACCCCATGGACTGTAGCCTACCAGGCTCCTCAGTCCATGGGATTTTCCAGGCAGGAATACTGGAGTGGGGTGCCATTTCCTTCTCCAGGGGATCTTCCCAACCCAGGGATTAAACCCAGGTCTCCCTCAGTGTAGGCAGACGCTTTACCATCTGAGCTACCAGGGCCAAAGTAGTATCTAAAGACCATTTTCCACTAAGGTATGCCAGGGCTCACTGGAGAAGATTCAGTTCAAATGTTCAGGCAGAACTCAGAGATACTGTGGGTTCCTTCCAGACCATGGCAGTAAAGCGAGTATCACAACACAGCAAGCCACATTAACTTTGCTATTCCCCAGAGGGTGTCAAAGTTATGTTTAAAATGTGCAATAGCATTTTGTCTAAAAAAAAAAAAAAAAAAAAAGGTACATACCTTAATTTAGAATTTCTTTATTACTAAAAACTTCTAGCGATTATCTGAGCCTTTGACAAACGGTCTTCTCTTTGTTGGCGGAGGGTCTTGCCTCAGTGCTGATGGCTGCTGACTGAGGCAGCTATGGCAGTTTCTTAATATATGACAACAATGAAGTGTTCCTCACTGATTAACTCTTCCCTTCTCGGTAGCACGCAATGCTATTTGATAGTACTTAAACCACAGACTCAAAATTGGACCCAATCCTCTCAAACACTGCTTTATCAACCAAATTTATGTAATATTCTAAATCCATTGTTGTCACTTCAACAGTCTTCACGGCATCTTCACCAGGAGTAGATTCCATCTCAAGGAACCACCTTCCCTGCTCATCTGTAAGAAGCAACTCCTCACCCATCAGAGTTCTTTCACGAGGTGTAGCAACTCAGTCACATCTTCGGGCTCCACTTCTAAGTCAGTTCTCTTCCTATTTCTACCACCTCTGCAATTACTTCCTCCACTGAAGCCTTGAACTCCTCAAAATCATCCAAGAGGGGTGGAATCAACTTCTTCCAAACACCTGCTAATGCTGGTGCTGTGACTTCTTCCCACGAATCATGAATGTTCTTAATGGCATCGAAGAACGTCGAATCCTTTCCAGAAGGTTTTCAATTTACTTTGCGCAGATCCGTTAAAGGAATCACTGTCTGTAGCAACTACAGCCTTATGAAATGTATTTAAAGAATAAAACTTGAACGTGGAAGTTACTCCTTGATCCATGGGCTGCAGAATGGATACTGTGTTAGCAGGCGTGAAAACATTAATCTCCATCACATGGGTGACCAGGGGCATTGTCAATGAAGAGTAACATTTTGAAAGGAGTCTTTTTTTTTTTTGAGAAGGTCTCAACAGTGGGCTTAAAATATTTAGTAAACTATGTCGTAAAGAGATGTGCTACCATCCAGGTTTTGTTGTCCCATTTACAGGGCACAGGCAGAGCAGGGTCTTACAATTTGTTGGAGTGGTCAGTGAGTATCGGTTTTAAAGTTACCAACTGCATTAGCCAATGGCAGTCCTAAACGACATCTTCTTCCGATCGAAAGCTGCCGTGTCTACATTGATTATCTGCTGTTTAGTGCAGCCACCTTCATTAATGATCTTAACTAGATCTTCTGCATCAGCATCATTTGCTGCTTCACTTTGCACTTGGACGTCATGGAGACGGCTTCTTTCCTTAAACTTCATGATCCAACTTCTGCTGCCTTCAAGCTTTTCTCCCAAAGCTTCCTCACCTCTCCTTGCCTTCACAGCATGGAAGAGAGTTAAGGCCTTGCACTGGATTAAGGGAATGTTGTAGCTAGTTAGATCTTCTATCCAGACCACTCAAACTTTCTCTACATCAGCAATAAAGCTGTTTCACTTTCTTATTCATGTGTTCACTGGAACAGCAATTTTAATTTTCTCAAGAACTTTTCCTTTGCATTCACAGGTAGGTTAAATATTTGGCACAAGAGGCCTAGCTTTCAGCCTATCTTGACTTGCCTTCCCCACTAAGAGTAATCATTCTGAGCTTTTGATTTGAGATGAGACATGCACCTCTTCCTTTCACTTGAACACTCACAGGCCATAGCAGGATAATTAAGTGGCCACTTTCAAAATGACTGTGTCTCAGGGAAGAAAGAAGCCCAGACATCATGTCATTTCCCTACCTGGATTGTTCAATAACGACGATAACCTGCAAGGAATTTAAAGATGGAAGCAGAACCTATAGATTAAAAAAGATTTTAGAGACTTATCCATTGACTGGATCTCAATTCATATAGAAAAATATTTTTAGAAATTACATGACATGAGGGAAATATTAACTCTGACTAGATATGTGATTACACTAAGGAATTATTAAGTGTAATAAAGCTATCATGCTGAGTCTTACAAGGTCTTGACCTTTCAGAGAGAGACACTGAAATATTTCAAATGAAATGATGTCTGGGACTTATTTTCAGATAATCTAGTAGGGGGTGGAACTGGGAAGGGGTAGCACCCTGACCACCTCAGGGTGAACACCAGCCAGAACTATTAAGCCCGAAGACTGTGCTGCGGTAAACACCATCCAAGAGCTACAGTGGGTCCCCGTGGCCTGATTCAGCTTCTCCAGGCCAGTCTGGGGAAGTCCAGGGTTGGGCGAACAGAACACTGGCTCAGAGACAAATAAACGAACCCCGCTCACCTGTGTGGAGCTTCCACTCCACCCTCCAGGTCTCTGGGCAGCTCCACTGTGAACCCAAAAGTGAGAACTGCCTCGGGAAACCCCGTGCTCACGGAGCTCAAAAACACACACTTATCTTCGCAGCATTCACCTTCCAAAGCACATTCTGCCCATTGAGAAAGCCAGGAGGATTCCTTTTGTTAATGACATCCCTCCCATTTCCACCTGGGCCATTTCTTAGTCATTCACCAATCTACTGTGTCTAGCTCTTGCACTTTAAAACCACTAATATTGTCAACAAATACCTGCCAGGAACACAGAAATCACCCAGGGATCTGAGGACTAGTCCTTGACAGGCGCTCATATCACCAGCCAATTCTTACTCATAAAACAGGAAGAAAGAAACTTCTCTGACGGTCTGCTGGTTAAGACTCCATGCTCCCAACACAGGGGCTCGGATTTGATCCCTAGTCGGGAAACAAGATGCCACACGCCACCAGGCATGGCCAAAAAAAAAAGAACAGACCTCACACTATACACAAAAATTAGAGATGGATCATAGCTCTAAATGCGAAAGATCAAAACAATAAAGGAAAAAATATTTAAATAAAGTAAAATGAAATTGCAGGTCACATGGCACCCACCACTCTCACCGGTGGGAAGCCAGAGGGGAAGGAGCCCCAGGCTCGAAGCCACGCGTCTTTGAGAGCCATTAAGTTTAAAGGGCTCTCCCCAGGATCATTGACTCCAACCCCATAGGAAGCCACGGCAGTACATGCCCAGTTTTAAATTAACATCCACTCTATAAAGACACCAAGGAAGATACTGACTGAACAAGCATCTTTTCTACCAGCCATGTCCGAATCAAAATTGAAGATGCTCCAATGAATTTAAAAAAAAAAAAAAAAAAAAAAAACTGAGGATACTCAGTGGGTTTCAGCAGGTTTATATAACCTTGAAACAGCAGGTGGTGGGCAGGATGGGATGGGGTTGGGAGGTGGCAGCCTCACTTTTTGGAGGGTCCAGAGTTTCCTTGGTTCCTCAAAGAGCTCTGTGCCCCAAAAGATAGAAACTCTAGCTCAGATCCTTCTTATTCAAGTGCAACCCAGGAGCCAGCAGCCCCCAGAGCTCATTAGCAATGAAGGATCTCGGATCCACCAAAGACCTGCTGAACAGAACCTTCTTGGGACAGGAGCCCTGAGGGACGCCGGTGACCACTGACACTGGGACGCCAGGCTGGGCGCTCTCTGAACATGACAAAGTCATAATCGGCCTCACAGTTACTCTCACAAGACAAACTCTACCAAGTAATCTGCTTCCTATGCTGGGAAACACGCTAACTTTGTACTTCGACCTTTAAGTCTTACTTGTAAAATCTCATGACAGAACTGGAGATAACCTCAGTCAGCTGACACTGTCTTGACTCTCTGTTCTGAGTTGTACGGTGGCTTCAAACCAAGAGCAATACATGTCTAACATCATCAGATCTCAGAAGTCATCTGAGTGTCCTGACCTCCAGGCTCCCACATCCTTAGTACCCGGCCAAGCTTCCAGCCCTCTCGATACCCATATGGTTTCCCAAAATCATTGTAAGGCTGCTGCCAATAGCTTGAAGTCATTTTAAGTCACAGCACAGGTCATTAAGATAAATAAGGAGAGCCGTCTGTTCCAGAAGGAAATTTCACAAATAACAATTTCCTAGATTGCTTCTTTCTTAAGCATAAAAAGTAAAATTGTAAGAAAAAGATGTATCTTTAATCTGAAAGTAATCCCTAAGAATAGTACTATAAATATGAAGACGCTAGCTAGCGATTTAGCCATAGACAGTGAATCTCAATCTAGTTACGGAAAATACGGGAAAGCCAATGTAATCTCTAGAAAGCGGTTATGATGGCTGGGGTGATTAAATGCTGAAACAAACCCCTGATGCCCTCATCCCTGGTGGATTCCAGGCAGCTCTCGGGCTTCCTAGGATTTCAGAGATGGAGGAAAGGAAGGCGGCGGCCCCTGGCTCCTTTCTCTCCACCCTGCTAACCCCACCGCTCCTCGTCCCCTGGAGACTGGCTTTTGCTCTGGCCTCTTCTGCACCCCCAGGGCTTCTAAGTACCGTGGGTGGCTTGAGGGTCCACATGACGCTCCCTCGGGCAGCCTTGCCTTCTCCCCTTCCCCCCAACCAACAGTCCCATCTGACCCACCACAAGGCTACCAACCTTGGTCACCTCTGCCACCGTACCAGGTCAGCCACCACCTCCTCCTCGAGTCTCTTTACCTCCAGCCTTTTCCTCCTCTCTTTCTGAACATGCAGGGCATCACGTGGTTCCCCAGCTTTATAGCAACTTCCATGGGCCACACGGTGAAGCCCAACTCCTGGCTATTCCCAAGGCCTTCCGACCCAACTCAGCCTAACCATCCACACTACTTCCCCCACCCCCCATCCCGGGCAGTGCTCGGCCTGCCCTCCGTATCTTCCTGAGGCTTCACTGAGCCTCTGCCCCAGCCCCTCGTGAGCTGGTCTCACACACTCCCCAACCCCGAGTGTGAACCTCACAGAAGGAAGGCCTGCATGTGACAGGTGTGCACACCTGCACCTGGCGTGATGGGTGCCCATAAGACAGCTGCTGTGACACACCAACTGACCCAAGACCAAAGCGCTGAATGGACACTCCCCGTACAGACTACTCTTCCCCAGGGCATTCCCCTCCGGAGGGCCATGCTCCCCGCTGGTCTCTCATCATTTCTCTTCTGGATTTCCCACTCAGGCCCTCGAGTGAGGCTTGTCCCAGGTCTAGTCTGAGCCCCCACCCTGTGAACCTTCAAAAAACCCCTTCATCCCACCCATACGGGCTTCAACCCTGCTCGTGTCATCTTTCCTGTCATCTAGAGGATCCCAGGGAAGCAAGAAGCCCACTTCCTCTGGACCCCACAAGCTGAGCCCCCTGCACAAGGGCAACACTCATAACCACAGCTCAGCGCTCTGTCTTCCAGTCCTTCAGCTAAAATCCATGTGACGCCAGGTTCGGGTCAATTTCCTCTGACATTTACGAAACATGGGAAATAAATCTTGATATTTTTCTCATATTGAGGAAAATAAATCATCCTGAAATATTATTTGAACATTGATTTGATAATAGGGCAAAATGAACTATGTCTCTCCCTGGCCACTTTGGTGAATTGGGTTTCTCAAGTGAAAAGTCAATTATGGTTCACTCATATAAATAAGTAATTTATTTGAAAGGTCTGGAAACTAGATCATAAGATGCTACAAATGAACCTACTGGAATAATCAGACTGAGTTACAGATCAATACTGGGGGAAGAGGGGAGAAGAGGAGAAAGGAAAAGATGCAAAATATCCAATCGGAGAAAGAGATGAAGTATATCAGCTGCTAGATATGAGAGCAGAGAAAACTTGTCAGAAAAAAAAAACTAATGTTAATCCAAGTATTTTTTAAATATTTTGAAATTATTCAGCAATTCAGACTGATTCCCCTTGTGCAGCTGATGGTGTTTGGTCATCCCATAACAGAACAGCGAGGGTGGGTGACGCCGAGATCCCCAAACTGCGTCACTAGCCTGGAAGAGTCCAAAGAGTGGCTCATTCAGCCTAGCTCTGAAGTGAGCTGGCATTCCCAAATTCACCTGAAGAGTTACATACTATGAACCAATACTTTAACTGCCTTCGTTTGGGGGGCAGGAGGACACTCAAGAGCCAAAATTTTAAACTGTTTTTAAAAAGAATGCATAAAGTGTAACCTTTAAAATTGTGAATCACTATATTATGATATCTCTTATATGTGGAATCTAAAAAAATTAAAAAACAGTAAAAATGAACTTATTTACAAAACAGAAATAGAATCACATATAGAAAACATGCAGATGTAGAAAACAATCTTACAGTTACCGGTAGGAAGGTGGGCGCGGGGATAAATCGGAAGGCTGGGAACGACATACACACTACTGTTAACATAAAAAGACCCTGTTGTAGGGGACGCCCCCAGCAGTCCAGTGGCTAAGACTCCACGCTCCCAGTGCAGGCGCCTGGGTTCAGTGCCTAGTCAGGAAACTGGATCCCACAGGCTGCACTGGATCCCACAGGCTGCAACTGAGTCTGCTAGCCAAAACTGAAAGACCTCACATGCCACAGTGAAGACTGAAGACCCCATGTGCTGCAACTAAGACCCGGCGCAGCCAAACAAGTAAATATTAAAACAAAAAAGAACCTATTGTATAGCACAGGGAACTCTCTTCAATAACCTGTAATGACCACTATGGAAAAAGAATCTTTTAAGAAGAGTGGATACATATGTAAGTGATCCACTCTGCTGTACAGCAGAAACTGACACATCATTAACCAAGCACACTACAAAAAAAAATTTTCGATCGTGAGTCACTATATTGCACAGGCTTCCCAGGTGGCTCACTGGTAAAGAATCTGCCTGCCAAGCAGGAGACTCGGGATCATTCCCTGGGTTGGAAAAAGCCCCTGGAGAAAGAAATGGCAACCCACTTCAGTATTCTTGCCTGGAGAATCCCACGAACAGAGGAGCCTGGTGGGCTACTGTCCACGGGGTGGCAAAGAGTCAGATATAACCTAGAGACTAAACAACATGTTGTGTACCTGTAACTTATATACTATTTTATTTCAACTGTACTTCAATTTAAATACAAGTATAAATTAATTGATACAACTAAATACAAAATAAAAAGAATGCATGACCTCCATGGGCACTACTATGGGAAGAAGTCCAAGGAAAACTGTTAAGTGGGGGAAAGAACTAAGCACGTAGATGACCTCCAGTTTGCAATCAAATAAGCAGATAAATATAAAGCAGAGGGAATATGCACATTGATGCTTCTAGATGCACAGCACACCGCTGAATATTTGCAAAGTGCGAAGCTGGTCGCCTCTGGAGAGTAAGTGGAAGCAAGACCTCAGGGTATGAGAAAATGAACTGAAATATTTCACTGTGGGAATTATTTCAGCATGATTTGATATTACTTTGATTAAAGTATATTTAGTTAATTAAAAGGCAAAAGACCCTGATGCTGGAGGGATTGAGGGCAGGAGGAGAAGGGGACGACAGAGGATGAGATGGTTGGATGGCATCACCGACTCAACGCACATGGGTTTGGATAAACTCCAGTTGGTGATGGACAGGGAGGCCTGGAATGCTGCGGTTCGTGGGAGTCACAAAGAGTCGGACACGACTGAACGACTGAAATGAACTGAACTGAAAAAAGGCAAAAAGTCTCTGACTTTAGGTACTGGGTGGCTCCTCAGCACCCTGGGGTGCATCCAGGTTCTCAAAGGGCTGGCTCACTGCCCCGGCTCTCCCGTCACAGGGGACACATCCCCCACCACCAGCACCCACCACCTCGATTTGCCTCTGCCACACCCCTACCCTCCGCATGTCCACCAGGCTCCACAAGGTCAATATTCAAAACCAAGCGAGATCCCGCCTTTGCAGGAAGCAGTCCTGCTCTCCAAATGCTCAATGAGCTGTTCACTCCTCCTCCCCAACCAATGGTACTTTTTACCTTATTAGCGCACCAGACAAAACATGGGAAGCCCAAATAAACTTCAATCTCAGATAAACGGACGTTTTAATGTAACTGCATTCCAAATACTGCCTGAGACCTATTCAGATTCCGCGGGTCTTCCACTTAGACATAATTGTACTCACCTCCCTCCCCCAACCCAGAGAGGGAGCAACCTCAGTGCCCACTGCGGTAGCAGAGGCTCCATTAAGACATGTCGCCTCGCCCGCCCATGTCAAAGCTTGAAATCAAACTCAGGGCAGGCCACTCTCCTGCATCCCTCTCTCCCCGGGCTACTCCTCAGCCTTTCCAGCTGGTTCTGAGCATGCAAAGATCTTGCTGACTTCTCTTAGCTGCTGTTCATAAAAATCATAAAGCACTGGCTCAACTTTTGCGAAAAACCCAAGGGCTTTTCTCCTCAAAGACACACAGGAGTGGGTGTTCAGGCCATCACCCTGACGGCACCTGGGAACAGGCCTCGCCACACAGCGGTGAGTGGCATGTCAGCAGGGCCGTGACCCCCATCCCGGCGGGGAGCCTGCCCTGCTGGGCTCCCTGGGGGCTGTCCACGGCGAGCCAAGGGCAGCATCCCAGCCTCCAATGCTGGGAGCATCTCAGGCCAAGTGAGATCCTCTGCTGGGCCAGGCCCTCACTGCAGGACAGAGCCATCAGGCTGTGCCTCTTACAATCTCCCTGGCCGCAAGAGCGTGCAATAAAATTAAAAGATTGGGCAAGAGACAACTGTTCCAGGCTGGGATCCCAAAGGACCAGACTGTCTGAGGGAGCCTGGCAAGCAGGGTGTGCCCTTGGGGTCCGGCCCTGGGAGAGAAGGACAGGGGATCAGGACAGGCAGAGAAGGCAGTAAGCTGTGACCAGACCCAGGGCCAGTCCCAGCTGACCCATGGGCTGTTCTGGAGGTACAGCCAGGCACCAGGACCACCAGCTGCCTGGGAAAGGGGCCTAACCTCAAGCCCCCGAGGGGCTGATACAGAAGGCCACAGAGACAGCACCCGAGCGGCCAGGGAGCCCATGCTTCACAAAGGATGCTCTGCGCATCAAGGCACAGGGTCCACCACCCCGAGTCCTCTTAAACCGGACGGTGCTATTGAGTGGCAGCTTCAACCACCCCAAACCCCCAGCAGAGAGTGAGGAGCCAGGGCTGCAGGCCTTAAGGCAGGCCTTAAACCTGCTCAGACCTGCTTTCAGGCTGAGCACCGCAGAACTGATGCCTTCAAACTGTGGTGCTAGAGAAGACGCTTGACAGTTCCTTGGACTGAAAGGAGATCAAACCAGTCCATCCTAAAGGAAATCATTTCTGAATATTCATTGGAAGGACTGATGCTGATGCTGAAACTCCCATACTTTGGCCACCTGATTTGAAGAACTGATTCACTGGAAAAGACCCTGATGCTGGGAAAGATTGAAGTGGGGAGGAGAAGGGGACGACAGATGAGGTGGTTGGATGCCATCACCGACTCAATGGACATGAGTTTGAGTAAACTCCAGGAGACGGTAAAGGACAGGGAAGCCTGGAGTGCTGCAGCCCATGGGGTCATAAAGTCGGACACGACCGAGCAACTGAACCACCACCTGCTTTCAGCTTTCCATTGACGGAAGGACAGCCTAACCATCAGAAGTGTCTCAATACCCAGAAGGCTGCCCTGAGACATGCAGAATCATCAGAGAAGGTTTAGCTGGAGATCTAAATGACAGATACTTATCCAGGATGCTGGACGGGGAGATCCAGATATTCCTTCAGTCCACAAATATTCATGAGACCTTCAAATACCAAACAGCACTCTCAGCACAGGGATAAAGTGGTAAACAACACAGAGTATTGTCTGAAGTCTTCATTTTAGGGAGGGGGTTAGAAAAAAATAAATACCATTGTAGATACTGGTTAAGTGCTGGAAAGAAATGAAAGGGTGTCCTGGGCTAGGACTAGGGGCAGAGGCAGGGGGAGGCAAGTAGTCAGACAGGACCTCTCCACGGGGTGGCGTGGGAGCAAGGGCTGAATTGCAGTGAGGCAGACAGCTGCAAGGGCAGCCCATGTAAAAGGAACAGCAGGTGCAGAGACCCTGGGGCAGGACCCAGCCAGAGGCCTGGGGAAGAGAGGGAAGGTTGGTGGGACTACAGGAGGGGAGGCGGGGAGCAAGACAGGCCAAAAAGGGGACAGGGGCCAGATGACACCAGGAACTGATGTGGGACAGGAAGCCTCAGACACAGGGAGAGGAAGAGAGCACAAGGAGACCAGTGAGGAGGCTAACACAAGCCACCCAGAGACACTGGACCAGGGGCAAGAGCAAAGATGTGTTCAAAAGGCAACACGGTCAAACCCAGGTTCATAAGCCCCACCGAGCAACAGAATCATCTCAAGAGCCCAACCCCGGCTTCCCAGGTGAGAATCTCCAGGATGGAGAGACCAGGTGTGGGTATTAACCTCCTGGGAGACACTGATGACCAAGCTGGTTTGGGAGCCGCTGCCCTCGTTGCCCAGTGATGCCCTCCTCAACCCAGAAAAACTGGAATCCTAAAGTGTGGGGAAGCCTCACTGCCTTCCAGCTCCTTCTCAGGCACCCTCTGCTCAGTGATGCCCTCCCTTCCTCTGAATCCCCAATTCCAGGACAAAAACCCAGGGCAGGGTTATGTCTTCTGAGGTATCACTGCTGCTTCTGGCCGGGGCTTCTCTTCTGAAGTCTAGAACATCACAGAACTGAGGAACACCGTTATCATGGGAAGAAAGAGCAGGTAGCAAGAAAGCGTGCAAACTTTGATGCAGTTTGCAGCAAAAAAACAAGCAGGGAAGAGAAAACAGCTTGTGCATACACCAAGTAACTATATTCTCAATTTCCCTAAAGAAGGTCATAGCTAGTAGCATTCTAAAAGCACAGGAGCAAGGTTAGTTCACTGCATATAATGGATGCCTTACTCTGGGAGTTACGCTTAATTGTGCCATGGAACCCTGGTTCCAGCTGAGAAAAGCTGGTTGAAAGCTCAAGAATTTCATACGAGACAAAACTCAAGCCTCAAGTCTTGAAGGACCAAATTGTGCTCGAGACTGAAGACACCAGTGACATTTTCTCAGGGAATTCTAGAGGCGACGCAGGGGGAGCACCTGAGATCAAGACGCTGACAGCTGGAGAGCTGAGGGGAGGCTTGTCACCACGTGGAGGCGACAAGAGGCGGCTGGCTCAGGAGAGAGGAGCCCAAGCCCACCCCTGGTCTCACCCACAAAGAACCCAAGGCCCCAGAGGTGGAGTGACCGGGCCGAAGTTGCTCCTCCAGAGTCAGCCTTGGGAAAGGTTAGAGGGATTCAGCCACAGAGGACCGCTGAGGACATGCCAGGACCCCAACCTGATTTCAGCGACGTTCTCAAGGTGGGAGCTCTCCAAGCTCGGCACCCACGGGACCCCAGTGGGCAGGTCAGCACGTTTAAAGAGGCCCACGGGAAGATTGGTCTCAACAGGTGCAAGTCACCAGCTGCATCAGGTGCTGGACGGAGCGGCACAAGTCGCCCATCCAGCCTCAGCTCCCACCCACGCCGGTCGCCCACGCTCCCTGCCATTCTAAGCTAGCCCTTCTTCCAAGACACACAAAGACCCTCACACCGGTCCCGCTGCCTGGAAGGTGCTTTCCTCCTCCATCCCACCTACCCTTCAAGATGCTTAACGAGCCTCCTCCTCCAGCAGGTTTTCCTAGAACGGACCTAGCCAACATCTTCTGTGTGAAGTCCTACCATCACTCACCACATCTGGGCAGTGACAGCCCACAACACACCATGGAAGCTGCCACTTTCTACCCACTTATGGCTGGGCCACTACACTTCATCTTCCCCACCGGTCTAGATGCTTCCAAAGGCAGAGGTTATGCCCTGGTTTTGATATCTACCCCGACACGACCTGCAGTGTCCTTATATACAGCAAGCACTTGGATGAATGGATGAAGAAAGAATGAGTAAGCAAATGAAATAAACGAAACAGCTGAGATGAAAGCAAGATACTTTTCTTAAATTTAAGCACTAAAGTGAAGGAAATGCTTTCGAGTTTATGACATGTTTTCAATCTTTAAATGCAGGTAAGTACACCCCCATAAACACCAGTTCAGCTGGCAGATGTCAACTCCAAAGCAGACAAGAAGCTCACCCTTGCTGCCGACCCAGAGCCGTCACTGTGACTCCCGAGAGTGGGCCACCGGGCCCTTCTCTCTCTTTTGAGTCACAGGAAAAGAGAAAAAGCAAGGATGTGCACGTGGCCAGACTTCTTCAGTGTGCCTCTCCAAACACACAACCAACCTATTCACTTTTTCTTTTACAGTGAAAGTTTAAAAGGGGTAGCATAATATAATAATGAGAATGTAAGAAGATCTATTAATACTTCTTTTGTTCTCCTGTGTTCAGACATTAAATTGACTGACGCACAAAGGGATCAGCTTAGTGCTACAGCCCCGCAAAATACCAAGTTCTGTCTGCCCAGCACCCACACCACCACTACAACACTCCTTCCAGATTTACCTCCATTTTAGAAAAATGTTCTCAGTGGCAGCTTTCGAGGGGAAAAAAAAAATACAATAGCTGGCCGGTAAAGAGAAGACTGATTCCTTTTACAACACTGCCAGCTAAGTATACCTGACAGACGGGTGTGCTACGAAATACTAAACTGAAGGGCTATTTCTTCAGGACTTCACTTGGCCTCAGAGTGGAATGAGATGCAACCGACGTCTCTCGCAGCGTTTCCACCAGGCCAGCCTCAGGTGTTGCCCAGCCGAGCGGGTTAATAGCAGGAGAGCACACACTTCGGTGAGCTGGGCACAAATTCTGACTCTGAGTAGCTGTGAGATGTCGGCACTTCATTTAACTTTGCTGAGCCTTTGTTTCCTCGCCTATAAAAGTACTGAGTTTCCCTCATGTATAATTTTTCGCTGAAAGATGTGACAGAGGAAAGCAGACCACAGAAGGCTCCACACCAGCAGAAAAAAATGCCCTTTCGTTTCCACCACAAATCGGAGACCCAAACATTTCTTCAACAAACATTCACGGTACCTCTCCTGTCCTCTGGGGACTGGCATTCATTTTAACAAAACCTTCCCAATCTTTTCCCAAAGTAAGTGGAAATGGAGGGAATCCAAAAAACAAATTTTGCCAAATTTTCTAGCCAGATCCCACACAATGAGCAACCACTATAGAGCTGATCTTCATAAATTTTGTTTATATAATATGTATCATTTGAAGCATGTAATGCTTATCACTTGATAAACAACACAATCCAAAGGCCATAGTTCATAAAAAAGATAGGAATGTGAGAAACAGGAACTTCCCTGTGGTCCAGTGGCCAAGAATCCAAGATCCCAATGCAGGGGGTCCGGGTTCAACCCCTGGTCAGGGAACTAGACCCCATATGCTGCAACTAAAAGTCCACACGCTGCCAGGAAGATTCGAGATGCCACGCGCTGCAACTATGACCCAGTGCAGCCGAATAAATAATTTTCAAAAAACTATTTAAAATTAAAAAAGAACATCAGAAACACCAAAATTTACTTACATATCTATGATTAGGTCTGGTTATTCCTGACTGAGCACATGGACCGCACCATCTGAAGATACGCCATCCTTCCGGCACCGTGCCCAGCAGCCCCACCCCCGTCCCCGGGGCAAGAGTGCAATGCACACTCGTACACACAATTAATGGGAGCAACAGTTGCCAGAGGCAGAAGGAGGTCAGTGGACAAACACACTGGTCTCCCCTTCACAGGGCTCTCCAGGGATGCAGACATATGATCGAAGCTCCTGCCCGTGATCACCCCACGAGGATGAGAGCAAACAGGCTGTGGAAGACAAGCCAGCATACAGACTGGGTGAGTGTCCAGACCAAGGAGAGACTCGGCTGCGGTCAGCACGAGAAACGGTCAGCCCAGAAAGGAAGCACAATCATGAGGGAAAGAGACACTGAGGGGGCAGGGCACCAGAGGGTTTCACCTGGGAAACACAAGGGCGTCAACAGGAGGAGAGCACGGAGACCTCACTCGAGGCATCCGGTCCCCAGAGCAAAGTGCCGTCAATCCCTTCCCAGGGGGACTCCTGCCCTGTGAGCCCCCCTGCACCCCACCTGCACCCCACACTCATTAAATCCAACTCTCTGGGGTGGAAGTCTCAATCCAGGTGGAGGCCAGTGTCTCAAGCTCCTGGCTCCTCCAGTCTCCCCACTCAGTTTTCCAGGGGCAAGGCAGGGCTCACCAATACTCATGCCACCACCAAAGCCCTAAAAAGAAAACAAACCATGACCCGTAACTGGGAGAAACAAGTGAGAGAAATGGAAAAAAAGCAAGCCCCAAAACCCCTGGGGCTAAGGAGAGAGCCCCGCCCCGCCCCATGCAAGTAGGCAGGTGCTCAGAGCTATTGCTGAGGCTCGGATCCAAACAGCCAGGCTGAGGCTCCACATCTGTGACCGACCAACGCTCTGGGGACCACTAGGCCTGTCCACCCATCCCCAAGCCTGCCTCCGAGGGGGCGCCACTTTCAGAGGGCAGACCCCAGGCCCTACGCGGAGGACCAAGCCTCGGAGGCACCCAGAGCCCACAGATGCTCCCTACAGACCCGCGTCTCCCAGGAGCTCCCGCCCCCATGTGCCCTCTCTCCTGATCTTCGCGGCCACCAGGAAGCACCAGCATCTCTAAGCGCTCGGTGAGATTCAGGGATGCTTGTGGCTCGACTGTGGGACTGGCAAACATGGACAACACTGACGTGCAGGCGAGTAGGAAGAGAAAGGTGCAAAGTGTATGAGTTCTAAATAAAATAAAGAAAGGAGGAAGAAGTTTAAACCTCCATTCTACACCAAAGGTTTTACAATGGCACCCGGGCTAAGGACTGACCTATGCTGCATTCTAAAACACCTATGCAGGCAGGTATAAATTAGGAGTTTGGGATTAACAGACACACAACTACACATGAAACAGATAAGCAAGGACCTACTGCGCAGTGCAGGGAACTACATTCAGTATCTTGTAATAGCCTATAATGGAAAAGAACTTGAAAAAGAACATAACTGAATCGCTGTGCTGTACACCTGAAATTAACACAACACTGTAAATCAACTACACTTCACTAAAACTATAAAAAATTATAAAAATAAATAGATAAAATACCTTTAATTTTGTGGGTGTTTTTTTTAATCCATGGCGTTGATGTGGGAGGCAATCCTGGCAAACGCCAGTAGGAGGGAAGGGAAATGAGACGGGGAAAGGACAGAGGTGTATTATCAAGCCAGTTACGCTGCAGACGATGGAGCTTAGTTTCACCTGGGGGCTCTGGAAATGGTGTGACATACAGACTTCAAAGTTACCCCATCAGAGGGTGAGGGAATGGGGGAATTTATACTGGTTGAGGGCTGGTTCCAGGGTGTTAATTACCCAGTGTTTCCCGCCTGTTTCACTTTGGTGCCCAAGACAGTCGTCAGGCAGGAAATGCAGGTGTTGGCAGCTGGCGTGTCATCACATGTTAAAAATCAGAAGGTTTAACATACAAACGTACAAATCTGCGTTTCAGACTTCTCTGGAAGCAGAAGGCCCTCTTGCATCCGCATCGACAGCAGGACAGTCTCCTCGCAGGGTCCTGCCAGCCGCCCCCTCACCTGGCTCCCCAGGCCTGGGGACTGAGCCCCCCACCCGGAAACCCACAGACATCACAGAAGGGGCTGTGCCTCTAACAGTAAAACCCTCGAGATGACCAACTGCCAGCAGAGTTAAAGGATCTGACCATGCCTTTTCAAACTTCCTGAACCTTCTGCTGGATTTCATGACCTCCTCCCACCCACGGTGCCGGGACAGGGCGACAGAGTCCTGGAAAAGCTGGCAGAGGCCCCGAAACTCATCAAGCTGACTTAACGATACATGATTTCACTCAGCCAGAAGCAAATAAGGCTTGATTCAGGAATTAAGGGTTTATTGAAGAACCCACCAGGAAGTAGCTCTCTCATTTCCTTTTGTCTTGTCAGAGTGGGCTGCACCCTTCCTGGTTATTCTTTCAGACTCCTGGATAGTATCTTCACCCCCGAGTGTCCTCAAGACACCTCAAGAAGAAACTGCCCTTCCCTGAGCTGTAACGCTGGTGCAGCATCCACAGGCTCCTAATTCAAGAACTCACCCCAGATTCCTTGAAACCAAATACCCTGCCACAGTTTACACACAGAAATCAGAGCACTCACCTCGTCATCAAGCCTGAAGGGCCTGAGGTCAGAAAGTCCTCTGATACCCCCGAGACAGCAAAACAGGACGGGCCTCTTTTCTGGGCTCTGCTGAGTGGAGAGTCCTGGCACAATAAAGCAGGCCCCTCCTACGGCCACACAGGGGGAAGGAGGTCTCAGGTTGCACCTGGCCAGGGCGTACACCTCTAGTCTGGACGTCATCTCAAAGGCGGAGATGAGCAGGTGGGGAGACAGCCCTCCTGCAAGGACTCACTGATAATACGGTGACCTCGGGTGAGCAGGGCCGCTTCTGCTGCACTCAAGTCCTCAGCTCACAAGTGTCGCCCTCCTGTTCTCTGAAGATTAATCAAGCTTTTCCATGTGGCCTCCACTCTGCTGCACCGTCCATGCTGCTTCTCAGCCCTCACGTTTCGTGGCTCTGCTGTTGGCCTTTTTAAGGGTGGGTGGGTGGAGTGATGGGTGGACAGGTGGGCGGCGGGTGGATGGGTTGGGGTGTCAGGTGCCTGGGAGAGTAGGGCTGCTCCAATTCCAAGGCACTAGTTCCCACCCCTCTGTGTTCAGTCACACCTGATGCCCCCCGCCCAGGGCTGCCTGTCAGTCTCACTCCTTGGCTTTCTAACATGCCTTAGAAAAGTGTTACATCCATTTGTAAAAGAGTTCCCATTACCTACAGAATCAGCTTTAAGTTATACCATTTCGGGACAACGGAAAGGAAGAAGCGACAATGAAGTCCAGATGGCATGACCCCCGGAATCTGGACCTCCCGGCCCTGTCCCCGCGCTCAGCAGCCATCTGAAGTTTCGGACACGTCACAGCACTGCAGCTCCCCAGTCACACTCCCCAGCTTAGGGCTGATGGGCCCTTTCTGCTTAAAATGCCATTGTCTTAAAATGCCCACCTTGTCTGCGCAGCCAACTCGTGTACGGAGTCCTCAGTGATGGAGTCTTCCGGGCTGTCCTTCCCAGCCCCGAAAAGGTGCTCCACTGAACACCTCTGCAGCCCCTCACCCCCATGCCCTGAGTACCCACCGTCACCCACAGAACTGGGGACATCCTCTTTGTGTCTATGGCTCCCACTAGATCATGAGCTACTGGAGGGCAGGGATCGTGAGCCTGTTCATCTCTGACGAAAGAAAAAGCCCAATAAAAGCTCAACGGCTGGACAGATGCCAAGGTACCAGAAAAACACCTGCTCTTCACCACACGAAGCCTATACAGACCACAGAGCTCCATTTCTGTTATAACATCTACCTGTAGACTTGAGCTCACACTGACTCTCCTTTATCAGAACATATACTGCATTTTATTATCTACACAGTGACCCCAACACTAGGTGACAAGAGGACAAAGTCCACTCATTACTGAGTTATATAAGATTCAGCTCCATCATGACAATATTCATGTGAAATCCCAAAAGGCACAACACGAAATTATAAGCTGCCACTGACTTGCCCACTCTGTGCCTGCACTTTACTGCCATGAATTCCTTACACTGTGAAAATAACCATACAAGTAGGTATCACTGTCCTTGTTGTACAGATGAAGGAAGAAGAGATCAGAAGACTAAAGTTATCCTTTAGAAAACCATGCAGGTAGTTACTGGCAATAGCAGGATGCAACTCTGGGACCATCTGACTTACCTGCCTTTCAACACCCATGCCTCTCTTGCACCTTCACTGAGCACCATGTCAAAGTCTGGAATTATGAGGCAGTGAAATTTCTGTCCTGCTAATTTAATCCAGCCACAGTACTGAGATGTCCCTCCAAGGAAAAGATCCCACACACAAAAAAAAAGCATTTTCTCTTATGTGAGAGCACTTAATGTCTGCTGAGTGAAGGCAGGAATGAATAAGAAATGGAAAATCAATAACTACAAACATGGGCCAAAGCCTGAAAAAGATGGTAGAGAAAATAAATCAGATTTATCCAAGACTGATGATCAATAGCTGTCTCTCAAAAGTCAAGAGTAGAATAAAATGAAGAGAGAGAAAGATGGTAAAAGCAGAAACCACCACAAAATCCTCTGACTCTTTATAATCAAAAGAGAGGAACTCCAGCCAAGATCAAATTAGAGATAATCAAATCCATTCCAGAGCACTTAGGTTCCAGGAAAGAAAGAAGAAATTCCTTCCACTGGTCCTTTAATTCATTTACTAGTCATCAGAAAGAACAGAAAATCTGAAAGCTGTTAGGAAGCACAGGTTAAGTTACCACTAGAAATAAGGTTTTCTTGGGGAAAAGCTCCATTGAGGATTAAAGGTCCCCAACTGTCCTTTTCACTGACACGTGGAACAACTAATCCAACCAAGGGGTCAGCAGCTCAAATAATCAAGGATGCCAGCTCAAATAATCAAGGATGCCAGGAGGCAAAATTCCTCAGTCCTTTGAGTGGACAGAGGTACTGGGGGCCTGGGAGGAGGGTACCTGTTCTCACCCTTAATATAGTGTATCAATATAGTCAAAGTTGGCCCTAAGAACAAGAAAAGCTAAAAAAGTAGATATTTTACAAGACAACTAAATGTCTTGTGTGATCTTAGACCAGAGAAAAAGATACTATGGGGGCAACTTGGGAAATCTGGATGAATCAGACCACTAAATAATACTGTATCAAGTTCCTCGCCTGGTTTTTAATTATACTACAGGTGTACAAGGTGAAAGATACATGGAACGCTGCCCTATTTTTGTAACTTTTGTATATATTTCAAAATGAAAATTTTTTTAATATTTTTCAAAACAGAAGAAAAACATCTCAACTGGATCACCACACACGAGCACCAGCCCAGGACTACAGACGTTTTTCTCATAGTTGCCCTTCTATCTGACCAAGCAGAGATAATTCCTATAAAAACACTAACTTTACAAAAAGGAAGCAAACAGACCAAAACCTAATATTTTAAAAGCTTTATCTCTGCAACATGCTTCACTTCTGAACTAGTCTCCATCAGCCTGAATGGTTCTTCTTGAAAGCTCCCTGGGAAAGTTTAAGTCCCACTCAGAGGGAACTCACAAAGTGATTTACCTGTGCCCCAAGCTGAGTCACCGTGATGACTCAGACTCTGTTTAATAAACCCTGAAAATAAGGATCTGGAGGTGCATCCAGGCAAGAGACTCCAAGACCACAAAGCCACAACGACTTGAGAAAGAAAGTTCCTGACAGTGGGCATCCCATGGTCAGCTCAGGTTCCTAGATTCTTTGGCTGAAAATTCTCATTCTAAGCGTTATTTATCCTCTTGAGGTCAAAAGCCCAACCCCCACCCCCAGCTTCCCAGAGGAAAGACGACGCACTTTCTAATAACAATCCTAATTTCGAAGTTCTCTCACATAGAAAAATCAGGTTTTACCAAGTTCTGCTCTGAATAATGGATTCACTACACTAGGGTTTTCAAACTACCGATTATAAAATCAGTTTAGTGGACAATAACCATCTTTTTTTAAAAACATGAAACGGTAGAGAGTAGAAAACATGAGCACACACTGAGCCGATAAATGATTTACTGCAGACATTTTAGGTGCACAGTCCCGCACAATCGTCATCAGCCTTCCAAGGCACAGATGTCCTTCATTTTAAACATGACTAATCCTTTTTCACTAACTCAGAGATAGAAAAATGTTTTAAATGAACTTATACTCACAAGAACTCTTATCAGAAAATCTGAAATGTTCCCACAGGCAAAAATAAATAAATAAATAAATACTGTTGAAACTGAAGGCCAAAACTTTTCCTGCAAAGTATTCCCTTCAGATATGCATTAATTACAAAAAGGAAAAAATATAACAATACAGTCAACACCACCTTGACCACGGGACCAAGGTCAACATCACCAGTAAAAAGACACACTGGCATTATGAACCCCCATGATAGGAGACGAAGGGCACTTACGTGGCACTCTACGAATTCTCCATGCGCCAGAACCGAGTAACTTCACCGTAGTCGTGACAAAATGTCAGACAAACTCACACTGAGGGACGTTAAGAGCAAAGCTAGTGGAAGTGACAGAATTCCAGCTGAACTATTTCAATCCTAAAAGATGATGCTGTTTAAGTGCTGCACTCAATATGCTAGCAAACTTGGAAAACTCAGCAGTGGCCACAGGACTAGAAAAGGTCAGTTAACATTCCAATCCCAAAGAAGGGCAATGCCAGAGAATGATCAAACTACCTCACAATTGCACTCATTTCACATACGAGCAACATAATGCTCAAAATCCTTCAAGCTGGGCTTCAACACTCCATGAACTGAGAACTTCCATATATACAAGTTGGATTTAGAAAAGACAGAGGAACCAGAGATCGAACATCTGTTGGATCATAGAAAAAAACAAGGAATTCCAGAAAACATCTACTTCTGCTTGATTACACTGAAGCCTTTGACTGTGGATCACAACAAACTATAGAAAATTCTTAAAGAAATGGGAATACCAGACCACCATACCTGCCTCCTGAGAAACCTGTATGCAGGTCAAGAAGCAACAGTCAGAACCGGACATGGAACAATGCACTGGTTCAAACCTGAGAAAGGAGTACATCAAGGCTATATTTTGTCATCCCGCTTATTTAACTCACATGCAGAGTACATCATGAGAAATACCAGGCTAGATGAAGCACAAGCTGGAATCAAGACTGCCAGGGGAAAAGTCAATAATTTCAGATATGCAGATGATACCATCCTAATGGCAGAAATCAAAAAAGAACCAGAAAGCCTCTTGATGAAGGTGAAAAAGAAGCATGAAAAAGCTGGTTTAAAACTCAACATTCAGAAAATGAAGATCATAGCATCCAGTCCCATCACTTCCTGGCATAGAGACAGGGGAAAAGTGGAAGCAGTGACAGACTTTATTTTCTTGGGCTCCAAAATCACTGAGAACAGTGATGGCAGCCATGAAATTAAAATACGCTTGCTTCTTGGAAGAAAAGTTGTGACAAGTCTGAACAGCATATTAAAAAGCAAAGACACCACTTTGCCGACAAAGGTCTATTTAGTCAATGCTATGGTTTTTCCAGTAGTCATGTACGGATATAGAGGGTTGGACCATAAAGAAGGCTGATCTCCTAGGAGATCAAACCAGTCAATCCTAAAGGAAATCAACCCTGAATACTCACTGGAAGGACTGATGCTGAAACTCCAATACTTTAGCCACCTGATGCGAAGAACTGACTCACTGGAAAAGACCCTGATGCTGGGAAAGACTGAGGACAGGAGGAGAAGGGAGTGACAGAGGTTGAGATGGTTGGATGGCATCACCGACTTAATGCACATGAGTTTGGGCAAACTCCAAGACAGTGAAGAACAGGGAAGCCTGGCATGCTACAGTCCATGGGGTCACAAAGAGTCGGACACGACTGAGCGAGGGAACAGCAGCAGCTACTAGATAACTCACTGGCACTCTCTGGAGTCTCAGGAACTGTCACTGACCAGAGGAGTTTAAGGAGACAAAGCAACTAAACAGCATGTGGGATCCTGCACTGGATCCCGAAACAGAAGAAGAATGTTAGTGGGAAAACCAAGTCCAGTTACCAGGGATGCCCTTGTTAATACCTTGGTCCTAATAACTGCACCATGGTTACATACAATGCTGATTCAGAGGAAGCTGGGGGAAGCATATATGGGAACTTCACTGTATAACGATTTCAAGTTAAAAAAAAAAACTTTTTCCAAAGGAACAAGAGTGTTCTGTCCCATAAACCACATATCACTGAAAAATAATGTTTTACCAATTCTCTAACCTTAAGAGATAAACATAATACAAATTTGATATGTATTGTGTATAGTTAACCTAATACACGGGCTTCCCTGGGGGGTCAGATGGGTAAAGGATCTGTCTGCAATGTGGGAGAGCAGAGTTCAGACCCGGAGTTGGGAAGATCCCCTGGAGAAGGGAAGGACTACCCACTCCAGGATTCTTGCCTGGAGAATCCTATGGACGGAGGAGCCTAGCAGGCAACAGTCCATGGGGTCACAATGAGTCAAGCTCGACTGAGTGACTAACACTTTCAGTTTCACTATTTCAACTTCATACATAGGGAAAGCCCAAAGCCGTTCTCACCTAGGCCCTTTCTTCTGACAGGAAGATCATCAAGATTGCCCTGCGCTCTCAGGGAGAAATGCGAGGCATCCCAAGGATGCTGATTCCTTATATGCACCCACAAACTGAGAGACTGGGGAGGAGGTGACATTCATTAATGCAGCAAGTACGTTCTGAATGCCCATCCCTGCCAGGCACCGTTCTGGGCCCTTGGAAAACAGCCACGAACAAACCTGACAATGTTACTGGGTTTCATGGAGTTTACGTGCAAGAAGGAGAGAGACGATAAACAAGAAACCAAACAAAAATCCTTTCACACGCACAAACACAAAACTCAATCATGGTAAATGCCATGAAGCCAGATGACCAATGCAGAATGATAAAGACTTCTCGGAAGAAGTGGTATTTGAGCCAGGACCTGATCTTTCTCTAATCCCGTTTCCTCATCTAGAAAGTGGAGCTAAAAATATTCACTCCTGTGGACTGTTGTCAAGAATTAAATTAGATAATAATGGAAAAGCATTTAGCAGAGTTCCTAGTGAGTGAGTGCCTAGAGATAGTAATTGGTGACAAAAATCACTTACCAACACTATTACAGTGAAAGCACGTTCTCAACTGACTTTAAATTCTGTGTTGACATTTGCTCCACGTGTCTAAGAGTGGACTGCTGATCACAGAACAGTTCCTTCCCCTCCCCTGGGCAGCAACAATGAATAATGAATATACTTGGAAAAGAACAGAGCAAGAAACACAAGCTCTGTGCAGAGTTGGAGGAAGTGAAGGGACGCACCCAGGCCCCTCTGGCGGTCCCTCCCCCGTGCCTGATGAGAGTCACTGGGCTGAACCCAAAGGGAAAAGGACTAACTTTCTGTGAGGGGTTTCTGCGGGCTGGTGTCTGTCACTGCAGGAGACAGAAGGCAATCCAGGCCATCGAGAACGGAGGGAGGCCCTGCCCTGGGGAGAGGATGGAGGTGCTGGGGGGTTGTCACACTGGCCCCAGGCCAGAAGTATAACATATTTCCTCCCACAAAACAGGCCTTAGCAAGACTGTGACCCAATTCCAGAATCCACAAAAACAGAAAAAGCTATTGAAATAATTTAGAAAGTTAATCATGAAACAAGATTGTGTAGGCTAAATCAGCTTTAGACCAAAGTGCTCTCTCTACATTGCACCACAGAACATTTCAAAATAACCTCTGACACATACACACACACACACACACACACAGATGCTGTGAATAAAATAAAGACAAGTATAATATCAAATTACATTTATTAAATACTCAAGTCATTTAACATTATTTCAAACTTCTGGTACTCACATGTGCAAGTGCATCAAACATATTAAGACAGTTTTAAATTTTGTGTATGAAAAAACATTGCCAGTCATTTGCTTCATGTTACTTGTCAAGTCCACTCCCCTGAAAGCGGAGGAAGTCAAGTCTTTCCTAAAAGAAAGGAAAAAGCCTCCATCTGCTCCAGACTCCATGAGTCAGGGTCAGCGCCAGGACAGCGCTCCTCGGGGAGTCTCCCGGGGGGGCCCCAGAGTTACCCACCCGAGTGCCTACTCCTGGATCCCCCACCAGCATCCTAAGCCAACTCAGTTCACCACGGTGGCCCTTTACTCCGACCTGCTCAGCCCACATCCTAACCTTGGGAAAAGTCATGCCTCCACTTAACAGGGCCCCAAGCCAGCCCGTCATCTGGCTCTTCCCCACTCTATGCCCTACTGACTGGTCTTCAAGATGTTTCTTGCAAATGCAAAACACAGGATATAAAACAGTTATACATTATGTTGCTACACAATCAGGAAAAAAAAAAAAAAGACTGGATTCAAATGCACCTGAATTCTGGATCATCTCTGGATCATGAAATTACGATCAATTTTTGATTTGATTTCTTGGGTACACTCTTCGCACACGTTTTTCATAAGCACACAGAATTTTCACAATCAGAACAATACTGTGAAAGTTTTTTCAGGGTCCTGTTCATAAGTTTCAGTCGCACGCCCTTTCCATTACTCAGAACTCCAGCCTCATCCAGGGCCCCAGCCCTCTCAGTCGCACTCCAGTTCCCTGAAAGTCTGCCTGCTTCACAGAGAGCTGAGGCCTCCGGGCCTTGCAGCCCAGAATGTGGCAGCGAAGCCAGTGGGATAATAGTGCCTAAACGGCACTGAGCACCGCCCTGGGAAACAGTCAACCAATGCTCACTGTTGCTGGAGCTGGTTGTAGTAGTATTTCTCTACACTGCTATTGAGCGAAACTTCTGAAAAGCCATCAGCAGCTCTCAGCGCCTAAAAAGAACAATCAATATTTACAGAGTCCTTACTCTGAGGCCTGATACTGTCAGCAAGGGTTATTTCATTCAAAAACCATCTCAGCCCCACGAGGGGGCTCCTACAACAATCTCCACGTTACAGGTGAAGAAGCGGAAGCACAGAACACCTGAGTAGAGTGCCGAGACCCAGAGCGAGGAAGCGGGAGAACTGGGGTTCAAGCCCAGCCCAGCCCAGCCTTCCTGTCCGACGGAACTTTCCACGAGGACGGACATGCCCTGTTCCACATGTAGATACTGAGCACTTGAAATGTGACTTGTACAGCCAAGAAACTACATTTTACATCTTATTTAATGTTAATATAAGTAGCTGCATGCAGTCAAGGGCTAGGACGCTAACCAGCACAAGACAGGACTGTAAAAGCCCCAACTCCCAAGCTGAACAAAGAAATATCCTCAGAACACCCTGCCTACCAACCTCTCAACCAATCCTTACCAAAATCTCCAGTTTGTCTAAGATCCCCAGTAACTGTATTCGGTGCCATCTGCCAGGCATCCCCACCTGCCCTCATCTGAGCCTTCTATACTATGGGGGGGAAACCCATTCTCCACCATGACCGAGCTGTGTGACCTCAGGCAGGCTCTCTGGGTCTCTGAGCCTTGCTCCTCATCTGCAGAACGGAGGGACTGTGCTGCCTTTCAAAGGGCATCAGTCAAGCACTTCACAGACCCCCTCTAAATGGTGGTCGCTGACACCCCTTCTTCAGGGCTCAACTGAGTCTCTACCCACTCATCACAGGGATCCTGGGAAGCTATGGGACCTCTGCCTCCAGCCTCCAGAACCCCGAGCCCCCTTGACAACCACAGGCAGATTCTGTTGCTGCCAGCGTGCGTGGCTGTGGCCCTGACTTCTCCGCCAGCAGCCCAGCCATCCCCTGAGGCCAACAGCTCTGTCATCAGCGAGCCCAGGACGACAAGTCCCCGGGCAGAGGGCTCCGGAGGGAGGCGGAGCCAGCTCAGCCCGCTTGATTATCTGGGGGGGCCGTTCCGTTTCCCCTCTGTCAAATGGGGGTGAAAAGCCTCTGTCAGTGAGTTGGTGGCAGTAGGAAAGGAAGTCCCCAAGATGAAGAAGCAAGCACATGCCTGGTGCAAGGCGAGGCAGTGGCTCAACAGACACGGCCACCGGAGCCTGGTGCCGAAACAGATCGCAGAGGCCTCCGCAGACCCATCTTCCCCGCCACACCTGCTCTCCAACGGGAAGACTTCAGCAGAGCCTAACGACATCAACCCCAGTCAAACAACCACTGGCATTTTTTTCTTTTCCTTTTAACTTGACAGACAGGACAGCAAATTCTAGAGGCTAATTGGGAAGAGAGGCTGAGAACCCTCATGGAGAGAAGGTGTGGGGTGGACCTGCCTTGTCAGACGAGAAAGCGCATTACAAAGCTGACATCTGGCCTTCGGCCAGCACTCAACAAAAAAAATTTTGGGGGGGGGGAACATTTTTAAAATACAAGTTATTGCATTTAAAGGTACCACTGTGAAATTCTAAAAGTAAGAGTAATAACAGCAGGCACGGCACCCCACTCCAGCACTCTTGCCTGGAAAATCCCATGGACGGAGGAGCCTGGTGGGCTGCAGTCCATGGGGTCTCAAAGAGTCAGACCCAACTGAGTGACTTCACTTGCACTTTTCACTCTCATGCATTGGAGAAAGAAATGGCAACCCACTCCACTGTTCTTGCCTGGAGAATCCCAGGGACAGCGGAGCCTGGTGGGCTGCAGTCCAAGGGGTCTCAAAGAGTGGGACATGACTGAGCAACTTCACTTTCACTTTTCACTATCATGCATTGGAGAAGGAAATGGCAACCCACTCCAGTGTTCTTGCCTGGAGAATCCCAGGGACGGAGGAGCCTGGTGGGCTGCCGTCTATGGGGCCGCACAGAGTCGGACACGACTGAAGCTATGGGGTCACACAGAGTCGGACACGACTGAAGCAACTTGGCAGCAGCAGCAGTCTTCACAGAGCCCATGCTATATGCCAGGCACCACGTGAGGAGCTTTGCCCTGTGCATGTATCTCTTCTGAACCTCATGAGTGTTCTTCACACTGCCAACTGCAACTCATCAGTAGATCTTAAAGCGGATTTACTAGACCACAGCTGGGGCTGTGGGTGCAACCCCTGATCAGGGACCTAGGATCCCACATGTCCCAAGATGTGGCCAAGAAATTATTTTTTAATTTTAAGAGAAAATTTTAAAATGAGACAGAATAGAATAGGATAAAATTGAAACTATGAGTGAATTGCATGTAACACTTCATAAATCTTTTACATATCTACAGGGCTTCCATTTTAAATGTGTTTCTTATTGTGAGTCATAGTAAAAAGTATTTGGAAAAGACCTTGTCTCACAAAAGATTTTATAAGGTATATACAATTATCATCACCATTTTGCAGATGTAAAAATTGGGGCTTAGGACATTTAAGTCTCTTGTTCAAAGGTACCCAGCTGGTAAATGACAGCTAAGACTGGAACCCAGGCCGTCTGCCCTCAGACCCCGAACATGTAACCCCAGTAGATCAACCAGATAGGATGGATGACCCTGAAGAATCACCTAGTGTTTCCAGGAAAAAAAAAAACAAGCAACTGAAACCAACAGGAAATGGACAAATTAGTTCCCAAATTATTATTTTGCTGGCTCTTCAGAAGGTTAAAAAAAAAATCTATCTTTAAGACTGTAGAAATGAAACCAGTGAAAAAAGAAAAGATGAGGCACCAGACCAGGGGAAGAAATCACCAAGAAAAAGGCAGAGACAGTACATAAATAGTAAGCTTTTGCCCACAAAAGTTGTGAATGAATGAAGTGTCTGCTGACATTTCATTCATGTTATAAAGCACAGCTGCGACTGTCTAGGAAACTGACTTTTGGACAAGCTAACTATCTTCCTCAGTCTGGAAAATGGCATGATAATCACAGTCTCTACCTGCTAATGTTATGGAAAAGATTAAATGAGGTTCTGCACCACTGGTCCAGAGAAAACTCTCAGTAAAGGGAGGGGCTGTTAGTGATGGAACGTAATGGCTCTTTCAAGCTTCAAACTACTACTTCTGCCACATAACCAAAAGCCACAAGGTAGTGCTGAGGTTCAGGGTGGGCCACCCCAAAATTCACCTCCATGGCATATTGATCGTTTTAAATTAAAGTTACTTAAGAAACGGTCAATCTGTGAGGGACACTCTGGCCCTCTTCTCTGTCTCCCTGAAAGCAGGACACCAATCTCCACGTGAAAGGCAGACCCCCTGCCTGTGGAGGTGGAAGGACCCCCCTACTGCCAAAGACGGGGATTCCGGACCTTGTTCTTCTTCAATGTGCTACCCCAAGGGGCTTCCCTGGGCTCAGTCAACATAGGAGGCGCAGGTTCAATGGCTGGGTCAGGAAGATCCCCCAGAGAAGGAAATGGCAATCCACTTCCGTATTCTTGCCTGGGAAACCCCGTGAACAAAGGGCCCTGCTGCTGCTGCTAAGTCGCTTCAATCGTGTCCGACTCTGTTTGACCCCATAGATGGCAGCCCACCAGGCTCCCCCGTCCCTGCGATTCTCCACGAAGCACCCTGTTGGGCTACAATCCAAGGGGTCACAAAGAGCCAGATGCCACTTAGCAACGAAACAACCACCCCAAGCTCAAACCCTGTTTAGATTCCTCACTAATTGGGCACACAAAACCTAAGGTTCTTTGACCTGTCAATTCCTTACAAGTTTGTTTCTTTTCCACCTGTTAACCTTCTGCCAATTTCATTATTAGACCAGCCACAAGAACTCACCAAGAGGGAGAGGAAGAAGTTTCCTCCTCCCCGACAGTTAGTAAAAAAGGAACGCATCACATTTTGTCCTTAATCAAGCACTGGGTGCCTCTGCAGAGGACTGGTGACCACACAGGCTCTGGCTTAGAGTCAGTATCTCACCCCTTTGCCCCATCCTTCAACAGGATGCAACCCAACGGCCTTATCACCCCAGGCCTCTCCTTCCTACTGGCTGCTTCCTGTTTGCCTGCCTTCAGGGCTTGTACCCTTATTTGCAAAAGCCAAGACAGGGAACAACTTAAGGGTCCATCAACAGATGAATGGATAAAGAAGACAGGATTGACACATTCACATAAATATGAATATGTGAATATTACCCAGCCATGAAAAAGAAGGAAATCCTACCATCTGTAAAAACACAGATGAATCTCGAGGGCATTATGCCAAGTGAAAGTAGTCAGAGAAAGAGAACTACTGTATAGATGGTCCTTACATGTGGAATCAAAAAAAAAAAAAAAAAGGCAACAAACAACTAGGTCAAAGGAATTCAATTTGTGGTTACCAGAGGCAAGGGATAGGGAACAGGGGGACTGGATGATGGGCGTCAAAGTCACAAACTTTCAGTTATAAGATAAATAAGTCCTGGGGATATAATGTACAACACGATGACCATAGTTAATACCTCTGGAAGGTATCCGAAAGCTGTTTTGAGAGTAAATCCTAAGAGTTTTCATCACAAGGGAAAAAACATTTTTTTCTTTTTTTTTGGAACAATATGAGATGATGGATGTTAACTAACCTTATTGTGGTAATTATTTCACAACGTATACAAGTCAAGTTACTAGGCCGTATATCTGACACTTACAAATACGTCAATCACATCTCAATCAAACTGGGGGAAAATTCTTTTAACAAGTTCCTTCAAACCTTCTGGACAACGAGCTAAAAATTCTTTCTGTAGCGCCAATGACTTCTTGGATAACTCTTTAAAATTACATAAACAAGTTTTGAATTATTAATTATAAAACTACCAAGAGCAAAGTAAAAACTCAAACAGTAAAAGGAAAAGAACATCTTCTATCCTGGCCTAATACACTCTTCCTCAGCCCTCCTCCCCAGAGTTAGCTGTCAGGCTTCTTGTGAATCACTCTACACAGATACGGCCGTATGTGTGCATTTTTAACATTTTTAACATTCACACACTCTACAACAGTGTATGCATCTGTGAGTCTCTTGCTTTTCTTACTTAACTCTCTATCTTAGAATTCTTTTTAAGACAAAGATCCTAAGAGTCTTTTGTAAGTATTGTACTCTGCCAAATGACTTGGCCACAATTTTAAAATTCCCCCATTACTGTACATTAGGTCATTTATTATTTTGTTGTTGTTGTTATACAAAGAATGATGCAGAAGTATCCCTATACATACATCTTGGTAGACAGGAATACAATCTATAAAATAAAATCTTAGAAATGAAATTTCTCAACCAAAGAGTTTGTAAATTTCATATCTTGACAGCTACTGTCAAATTTCCCAACATGGAAGTTTCAAAGGTGTTGACCCTTTATGATCCCATCACCAACACTCGAAGTTCAGCTAATATTCACCAATCTCATTGGTGAAAAATGGTTTCTTACAAATATTATAACCTGCAACTCTTTCCTTGAGTTAGGCCAAGCATTTCTAGTTGGCCATTAGTATACCTCTTTCCACTTCACTGCTAACTTCGGGAACACTTTCTCTCCTTGAAATTGCTCTTTGGAAGGTTACCAACACTCATCTCCAAGACCAAAGACGCACCGGCATCAGCAGAGCACCATCTTGGCAACACCAGACACCAGCAACCAGCGCCTCTTCCGGGAGCCCCTTCTCCCTTCCCTTCATGACCATGCCCTGTGCTGGTTCTCCTCCACGCCTACAGGCCAATCATCTCCCTGGAAACCTACAGAGAAGCATATCCCAGCGCCCAGCCTGATTCCCTCTTCTTCTGACGGTAAGCGGTCTTCTTTTTTAGTCTACTGTGTATCTGTGCTCTATACAGAAAAATAAGGTCTCTAGGAATTTCCCTGGTGGTCCTGTGGCTTGGAGTATGCGCTCCCGGTGCAGGGGGGCCTTGGTCCCATCTCTGGGTCAGGGTATCAGGATACTAGATCCCGCAAACTAGATCCTACATGCCAAAACTAAGACCCAGCACAGCCAAATAAATAAATAAACAAAACGTTAAAAAAAAAATTTCTCCTCCTGAGAAATCAATACCTCACTGTAACATTCTTAAACTGTCATCCATGTGCTAAAAATTTCCAAATGCCAGTCCTCAGATCACCTGAGACTCGTGTTTTCTTCCAGTCTTCTCAACACCAGCAAAGAAATGGATGTGCTTGCGACACTTCAGACAGTGAACCTCGTCAACACTTGGGGAAGCACTCATTCTAGTGGGACACTGTACTTGTATTTGACATTTACTGCATCTCCTGAAACTCACAAACCCAAGAGAACACACCTTCCCCAAACCTCTCCCACATTCTTAAGCATCAAACCTCAGTTAGTGACTATTCTTCCCCTCTCCCCACCTTCCCACCCAATGAACTGCCAATTCCTGTCAATTCTGCCAGCAAACTGTCTCCATGGATCTTTCCAGCCTTCCCATCCCCACCTGTAGCCAGATTTCTGCTTCCTTGTGCTCAGTCGCTCAGTCGTGTCCGAATCTTTGACCCCCTGAATTGTAGCCCGCCAGGCTCCTCTGTCCATGGGATTTCCCAGCCAAGAATACCAGAGTGGGTTGCCATTTCCTTCTCCAGGGTATCTTCCTGACCCAGGGATCAAACACAGGTCTCCAGCACTGGCAGGCACTTAATAAATGCTTTCTAGTTACTCAATACAATCTTGTAACATGTGCTCAAAAGCTTCTTTAGTTCAAAGAAGGAAAAGAACTTTCACTTGTTATACATGTAAATCCAAAATAAAGAACAATCTTTTAAAAACATCTAAATGGGGCCCATTTGTTTCGTAGGACTGAATACACATAGAAATTCTGACTTACCCAAAAGTCAAACTTCTTCCCTAAAAAGCTTTAGAAATAACTTAAAAATCACAAAAGCATTGGTTTCCAAAAGCTACAAGTCAGAATAACGACTCCCTATTTGCCAACAGAAAAACAGATTCAGGTGAATCAAAGAAGGTTACAGCAATCTCTTGCTTTTAGAATCCTCTGATGCCTCAATCAGCTGTCAGAACTAACAAACAATGACCTCCAAAGTCCACACAAGAAAAGTAGCAAAGGCCATATGGTAAGTTAAATGTTCAACTTGCTTGAGAAGCCAATAAAAACAAATGGCCTTGTGTGAACTGCTCCTATCAACTGGGAAGGACATATCCCATTTAAATCCACTTCATTCTTTAAAGTTAAACCAATTTAAATAATAACTATTCTAAAGCCAGTGATTATAGTCACTGAAAAGGAAGAACAGATTATTCTTCAGAGAATGCA